>CM036253.1:246259-578759 GCA_020698575.1 Bostrychus sinensis
CTAGGACCAAGACTAGGACCTGGACTAGGACCAAGACTAGGACCAAGACTAGGACCAGGACTAGGACCTGGACTAGGACCTGGACTAGGACCTGGACCAGGACCTGGACCAGGACCTGGACTAGGACCTGGACTAGGACCTGGACCAGGACCTGGGCCGGGACCTGGGCTGGGACCTGGGCTAGGACCTGGACTAAGCAAACAGCACAGATCTAAGCCCAGTTCTGTGAGTCCACGTTTTCTGCATCTGGAGTAAAAATCTCTTTTTTTTTTATGACAAAACGCCCAAACACAGAACCTCTCCTGATTCCTGTGGACCGGGCCTGAGTCCTGAGTCGATCTAAAACAGGTCTATAATTCCTAAAAACAGAGACAGTGCAGTAAAGGTAACTCACGACTCGAAGCTAACATCGCTAACAATAACATTACCCACAATCCCCTCCCTCAGTGAGCAGCCAGTTCACACAAAAACCACAAATAAAAACAGTCGCGGCAAACTTTGGGGGGCGTCAGTCAGGAAAATCAAAAAACTAAACGTTTTCATGAGCGAGGCCCCCGAGGCGACTACGGAAGCCCAGAGACGACAAACAGAACAAACACGTGACAGAGACGGAGGAGCAGACAGGAGCAGCTCCACAGAGGCTAAACCAGGACCAGGAGGAGCAGACAGGAGCAGCTCCACAGAGGCTAAACCAGGAGGAAATCTGTCTGAGTGCTCCATGAGAGGAAATCTTAACCAGAGACGACCTGGTTTAGTCCTGGTTTAGTCCTGGTTTAGTCCTGGTTTAGTCCTGGTTTAGACCTGGTTCAGTCCTGGTTTAGTCCTGGTTTAGACCTGGTTCAGTCCTGGTTCAGTCCTGGTTTAGACCTGGTTTAGTCCTGGTTTAGTCCTGGTTTAGTCCTGGTTCAGTCCTGGTTCAGTCCTGGTTCAGTCCTGGTTCAGTCCTGGTTCAGTCCTGGTTCAGACCTGGTTTAGACCTGGTTTAGTCCTGGCTTGGTCCTGGTTTAGTCCTGGTTTAGTCCTGGTTTAGACCTGGTTTAGTCCTGGTTTAGTCCTGGTTTAGACCTGGTTTAGTCCTGGTTTAGACCTGGTTCAGTCCTGGTTCAGTCCTGGTTTAGACCTGGTTTAGACCTGGTTTAGTCCTGGTTTAGACCTGGTTTAGTCCTGGTTTAGTCCTGGTTTAGTCCTGGTTTAGACCTGGTTTAGTCCTGGTTTAGTCCTGGTTTAGACCTGGTTTAGACCTGGTTTAGTCCTGGTTTAGACCTGGTTTAGACCTGGTTTAGTCCTGGTTTAGACCTGGTTTAGACCTGGTTTAGACCTGGTTTAGTCCTGGTTTATACCTGGTTTAGTCCTGGTTTAGTCCTGGTTTAGTCCTGGTTTAGTCCTGGTTTAGACCTGGTTTAGACCTGGTTTAGACCTGGTTTAGTCCTGGTTCTTGAGGAGTTTTTGCAGTTGTAGGCCTTGCTCCCGTCTGCTTCTCCAAACTGATAAAGTGTTAATGAGGGATATTCACA
Source organism: Bostrychus sinensis (assembly GCA_020698575.1). Lineage (NCBI taxonomy): Eukaryota > Metazoa > Chordata > Actinopteri > Gobiiformes > Eleotridae > Bostrychus > Bostrychus sinensis. The sequence continues at coordinate 247,774 of CM036253.1, forward strand.
GGTTCCATTGGGCGCCACCTACTGTTCACAGCTCAAACTGTGTAGTCCTTAAACTGGCACCAGAGAAGCTTGAAGTCCTGTAAATTTAGCCCGTGTCCTTGCTCCTGTCTGCTACTCCAAACCAGGGAATAAGTCACTGTCTCTGAAGCTGCTGGAGTTTATTTTAAACCTGACACCTGTTTGTTCTTTCTCAACTCAACTGGGACGTCCCGAGCCACTGATTTTAAAATTTAACATGAGAAATGCAGCAAAAACATTTACAGACATGAAAAAAACAGATTCCCATTAAAATATCAGAGGTTTTTGTGTGAAAAACGTATAAAATGGACCTAAAAAACCAAAGCAGGAATGTCTTACACTGCAACGAATAAATAAAAAAACCTGAGACAAAAAACAAAACAAAAAAACGAATTGAGGCAAACGTTGAAGAATGAGGCTCAGTTCGAACACACCCAGCGCTGTCGGTCGCCAAAAACACGCAGAGAACATGAGAGAAACGCAAACGCCGCCTCCACCGCACGCCGTCAGCTTCAGAAACACTCGGACAAACGCGAATCAAACTGGGCGAGATGTTTAAAGAGGAATCTGTCCCAGGAAACACTGTGTTCTTGAGTTAAAGTCGTCCGTTCTCAGTTTGTTTTGATACTGTTAGCGTAGCTCAGCATAGTGAATGGAAGTGAAGGGAAACTGTTAGCTCATTACACTGCTGAGTGTTTGTTTTTTTGGGTGAAGATGGGCTGTGATTGGCTGGAGACCGGAATAATGTTCTGTGGTAAAAACTCATTAAATGGTGATGTGTTTTTATTATTATTGTGATAAAAAATAATTAGGATTTTTAAAGTAGTATTAGTCTTATTTTAGTGAGGGACCAAGACGTGGACCAGGATCTGGACTAGGACCAACACATGGACCGGGACATGGACCGGGACATGGACCGGGACATGGACCGGGACATGGACCGGGACATGGACCGGGACATGGACCGGGACATGGACCGGGACATGGACCAACACATGGACCGGGACATGGACCGGGACATGGACCGGGACATGGACCGGGACATGGACTAGGACATGGACTAGGACATGGACTGGGACAGGGGTCTGCAACCTTCTGGATCCAAAGAGCCAAAAATTCCCCACAATACAAAATCTGAATCTGTAAAGAGCCGCAAACATTTTTAATGCACAGAAGTCTCGGCGTCTATAATGAAATACAGCTGTGGTTGTTCAGTAATAACTGCAAACAAAGAACTGGGTTAAATACTGCACTGATTCTCTCTCAGAGAACCATTATGCATTAAAAATGTGGTTCTTTGCAGATTCAGATTTTGTATTTTGGGAACATTTGGATCCAGAAGGTTGCAGACCCCTTGACTAGGACATGGACTAGGACCATGACTGAGACAAGGGCTGGTTTAGACCTGGTTTAGACCTGGTTTAAACCTGGTTTAGACCTGGTTTAGACCTGGTTTAAACCTGGTTTAGACCTGGTTTAGACCTGGTTTAAACCTGGTTTAGACCTGGTTTAGTCCTGGTTTAGACCTAGTTTAGACCTAGTTTAGACCTGGTTTAGACCTGGTTTAGACCTGGTTTAGTCCTGGTTTAGACCTGGTTTAGACCTGGTTTAGACCTGGTTTAGACCTGGTTTAGTCCTGGTTTAGTCCTGGTTTAGACCTAGTTTAGACCTAGTTTAGACCTGGTTTAGACCTGGTTTAGACCTGGTTTAGACCTGGTTTAGACCTGGTTTAGACCTGGTTTAGTCCTGGTTTAGACCTGGTTCAGACCTGGTTTAGTCCTGGTTTAGACCTGGTTTAGACCTAGTTTAGACCTGGTTTAGACCTGGTTTAGTCCTGGTTTAGACCTGGTTTAGTCCTGGTTTAGTCCTGGTTTAGACCTGGTTTAGACCTGGTTTAGACCTGGTTTAGACCTGGTTTAGACGTGGTTTAGACCTGGTTTAGACCTGGTTTAGACCTGCGTTTCTTCAATAGAGCACTGTTAGACTGAAAGGTTTGGAGGTGGTTAAACAGTTCAGTCCAGATAAATGACTGTGGTAAATGAAATGCTTAAAAAGTGAAACTAAAACAGTGATTACCTTAAATCTACTCCACTACGCCATGAGGACGGCTCGTGCTGTTAAAACCTGACAACAACATAAATGGGGAATGTTAAGACACTGATGGTGAATGAATTTAAAATACGCTGTGGGATTTTTTTATAATTAGTTGAATACAAATACTTATAAGTGGATGGAAAGGAAATAAATATCCCTAAAGGTCTAAGAAAATTATTATCTCAGGTTTTTAAGGCCATGAACTACTCGTGATAATGAAGAAAAGTCGTGGATCTTCCTCAGAAAACACTGTTATTGTTTGTTATTGTGTGCCCTTCAGAGTTTGTTTTGATACTGTTAGCGTAGCTTAGCATAGTGACTGGGAGTGAAGGGAAACTGTTAGCCTACTTCTTTTAAAACACTTATTATACTGTTGAGTGTTTGTTTTTCTGGGGTTGAAGCCGGGCTGTGATTGGCTGAAGACCAGGGCGTGCGTGCGATCGTGCGATCGTGCGTCGTGATTGGCTGCTGCTGCTAATGATGCAGGCTGGGCGTGCATCGTGATTGGCTGGAGGAGGAGGACGATGACGTCATTTACAAGTAAACTACAGATATTTACACACAGAACAAATATGTACAAGCTCAAGAAGAAGATGACGAGGCGACGAAGGAGCGGCCATGTTGGGGAGGTCGGGCGTGTTTAAAATGGCCGCTCTTTCGCAGAGACGTTTCCTTTTTCTGTTTTTTCTTTTCCCTGTCTGTACCGTTAACCGCACAGACACGAAACGGTAGAAGCCACATTTACAGCTAAGAGGAGGCCACCGCAAAATAAAACTCAAAATAAAACTGAGGCCAGGCTTGTAAAGTGTCCCACAGCGAGTGAATGTGCGGGTAAACGGTGGTCTGTCCGTCTCTGAGTGTCAGCCCTGACAGGAATAAGCTGCAGATATAACCTGTCCCAGCCTTGGCCAGCTGTTCACACAAGTCAGTTCTCTGTGGACTAGAGCAGAACTAATGGGAGGCAGGGTAAACTACCTCTGAGTGCAACTGAACAGACTCACAGCCAGTCAGAAAGATCGAGGACTGGACACTGGAGCGGCGATGGTTTAAGGGCTGTTTGGACGACAGTGTGTTTTGCTGAATCCACAAAGGTCTGATTGTGGTTTGTCCTTTCGTTTACTCGAGGACTCGTTTACTTTCAGTTTTCTGAATCCTCAATCTTTAGAAAACTCTGGAGGTGTTTTGGTCTCACAGCGGCAGCCGCTCTGCTCTCTGTAAACTGTGGAATGTATTAATATTAGTAGAAGACTAAATGAACATTTTCGGGCTACATTACCCACAATGCCTTTTAATGTGATGTTTTCAAACGATGCTGTGTTTGATTCTGAGCGACTTAGCAGCGAGCGATAACTGGGAGAAAATGGGCCTTTACAGCTAAACTGATGAATGAATGAGCCTCATGTCCAGTAACAACTCTGTACAAACGTCAGAGCCACGTCTTTCTGCTGAAACATTATCCATTCATCCGCTGCTGTTAAAGCGGAACTCAGTAACTTAATAAGCAGTTTGTGAGTCTGTGTGATGGTTAAATGCGTTGCTGTGGGGTCAATGAAGCGTCCTGCAGCGCCCCCTGCTGTCTCTGGGCTGAAAACATTTACACAAGTCTGAGCCCCGCAGACCCCATGTCACTGAAGTTTTGAGAGAAAGACAGCTCTGTGTTTACGCTGTTAACTGTGTTTATCATGTGACTTTTAAAGGTCCAAGGAGTGTGGAACGTCCCTATTCTCCAATAATCCTCCTGGACCCTTGTGCACTCACTTCATGCACTTTCAGAAAAAGAGCACTTCGACAGAGTGCGCAGTGCGGGTGTTGGGACCGAGTCTCTCTTTGTCTCCATTAGATAACGGTAAATTTAGTTCAAAATGTCTTCTAATTAATTTCAAATTAAAAAACATCCTCCTGTTGATCTCCTAAAATGGCCGCCATGTTTGTGTTCTCACAAAAAGCCTAAATGTGGCGTTCACCGTTTCGTCTCTGCGCTCAGGTCGAACTCTGAGATGGCTGGCAGGAAGTGACATCACAGCATTTCATCTCAGCGTCCGGCCACGCCCACACTCATTCATATTAACAATAATAAATACTGTCAGACGCATTGCATCATGGGAAAGCGAGTCCTGATTCAGTGGTTTCGTAGTAGTAGTAGTAGTAGTAGTAGTAGTAGTAGTAGTAGTAGTAGTAGTAGTGTAGTCTCTAGCTGTTCTTTAGCAGCGTCCTGTCGTCGGGCGGACAGGAAGTGGCGGAGGAGGCGGGGCAGGAGGAGGAGGCGGCGGCCGCAGAGGAGGACTGATGGGAAATGTAGGAGCTGGGCCGTCTCTGAGGAGAGCTGGGGGCAGCAGCGCAGGTCCACGGTCTGCAGGGAGGAGCAGCGGCGGAGGAGGGCGACGCACTGCTCCGACAGCTTCACACAACCTGCAGAGACACAGAGGTGGTCACAAGATACAGAGTTTATACTGACACACGACCTGGGACAGAGCGGCAGCCAGGGGTTAACAAAATACAGGCTGTCCATAACGTCTCTTTACAATTTAAAACAATTATTACAAAAGCAAACGAACAGACAAATCTGTGGAAATGATTACAAAATGAGGTGGATATTGAAGTTTTTTTGCCTCATTTAATCCACCTCTGTATGGGCAGCATTAGTTCCATAAGCACTGGATTTGTTGCCATGTTGGCTGTAGCAGAGCCTCAGAGCACACGTTCACCTTTGGACTCGGTGAAGTTCCTGAGTCACATGGAGCTGTTCTGATCCCAGACTCTCACCTTCTGTGTTCAGTTTCCCTGACGCTCATCACTAAAACAAAAGCAGGTGAGGAACGTTTCCTCCTCAGAAACTGGTTCCAGGGTTAACTGCAAACTCTTTAGGTCTTGGTTTATCTTTGGCTCGAGTGCAGGCTGTAAGAGTTGACCTTTGACCTTTGTAAGCTTCTTGTGTAGGATTTTGTGCACTGTTGAAGGTGGAGCTGTAACTGTCTGCAGCAGGACGGATGGAATTAAAAACCTTGATAACCACTGAGTACATACAACAAACCTGATTAAGATATTTCATCAGTTGCCTTTGTAATATATTTCTAAATTGCAGAGAGACTTGGACACCTTGTATAGAGTTTATAACAACACCTGCCGAGACGGAGACTCTCACTCAGCCAACAAAATATAGACCTGCAGACAGTAAACAGTAAAATTATTAAGAACATGCCTGAAAATGGTAAAAAGTAAAGAGATACCCAAGTAATTTAATTAATGTATTTTTAATTCAGCTTTATTTATACAGCCTGATATCACAGACGGATATCACATTAGCACAGAGTTCTAACGTTATTAGGTCTGGGATGTCTGATGTGTAATCTAGAGGTCGGCCGATAGATTGAGCCAATTTTCCAGCCTTTCAACATGAAATGTCTGTTCTTGGTGTCGGATTTTGTAAAATAAATTTCCCCAAAAATGCGACTTATAGTCCAGTACGACTTATATACGTTTTTTTTTCTTCTTCATTATGCATTTTTTGGCTAGTGCCACTTATACTCTGGAGCAGCTTATAGTCTGGAAAATGCGGCAATATAATTTTGAGGTCACAGTACTTTAATTTCAGTACATATTTTGAGTTTCCATCTGTTCTCAGGCATCAGCTCAGTGAGTCCCAGCCTGAGGTGAGCCGTACCTGCGAGGCTGAGGCGGGCGAGCCGTACCTGCGAGGCTGAGGCGGGCGAGCCGTACCTGCGAGGCTGAGGCGGGCGAGCCGTACCTGCGAGGCTGAGGCGGGCGAGCCGTACCTGCGAGGCTGAGGCGGGCGAGCCGTACCTGCGAGGCTGAGGCGGGCGAGCCGTACCTGCGAGGCTGAGGCGGGCGAGCCGTACCTGCGAGGCTGAGGTGGGTGAGCCGCTCCCGCGCAGGTGAGATGGCCGAGGTGAGCGTGAGGAGGCTCTGGTCCGAGATCAGGCTGCAGTGGCTCAGGTCCAGTCTCTGAAGGTGAGGCACGTAGCGCAGCAGCAGCCGAGACGCCGCGTCCGTCAGCTCCAGACCGGCCAATCGTAGCTCGGTCACACTCTGGAACCGCCCACCTCTGCTGTCGCCGTGCGCTGTCCACCAATCAGAGAAGAGGTAGAGGTTACGTCACAAAACAGACCTGGGTTAGTTCAGATTTAGGCTTAATTTAGTCTGTTTGAAAGGATTCTTTACCACTGTCAGATATAAGGGCTCTAGAGCACTGAACTAGAAGATTTGAAACCAGGTCTGGGCAGAGTTTCTGAGGAGGGAGCAGAGGAGTTACCTGTCCGTGCGTCAGGGGGCGGGGCCAGCAGCTCCTTCAGGTGAGAGTCCTTCAGGTCCTCGACTCGGCTGAGGTCCAGCAGCTTCAGACAGGGACAGACGGTCTGACACAGGGCCGAGACCGAAGACCAGAGACACCCGGAGAGGACCAGCTGCTCCAGACCTGAGAGACCAGAGAGAGACCAGTTAGACCTGAACCACAGAGAGAGACCAGTTAGACCTGAACCACAGAGAGAGACCAGAGACCTGAACCACAGAGAGACCAGTTAGACCTGAACCACAGAGAGACCAGTTAGACCTGAACCACAGAGAGACCAGAGACCTGAACCACAGAGAGACCAGTTAGACCTGAACCACAGAGAGAGACCAGTTAGACCTGAACCACAGAGAGACCAGAGACCTGAACCACAGAGAGACCAGTTAGACCTGAACCACAGAGAGACCAGTTAGACCTGAACCACAGAGAGAGACCAGAGACCTGAACCACAGAGAGAGACCAGTTAGACCTGAACCACAGAGAGAGACCAGTTAGACCTGAACCACAGAGACCAGTTAGACCTGAACCACAGAGAGAGACCAGAGACCTGAGAGACCAAAGGTACAGGCTGAAGCTGGGAACACACTACAAGATTTTTTTGCTCGATTCACAGTTGCGCCGAGTCTGTACCAATCAGGACTAGTCTCAGGAGTCTGTCCCAGTCAGCTCTAGTCTCAGGAGTCTGTACCAGTAAGCTCTAGTCTCAGGAGTCTGTACCAGTCAGGACTAGTCTCAGGAGTCTGTACCAGTCTGCTCTAGTCTCAGGAGTCTGTACCAGTCAGGACTAGCCTCAGGAGTCTGTACCAGTCAGGACTTGTCTCAGGAGTCTGTACCAGTCAGGACTAGTCTCAGGAGTCTGTACCAGTCAGCTCTAGTCTCAGGAGTCTGTACCAGTCAGGACTAGCCTCAGGAGTCTGTACCAGTCTGCTCTAGTCTCAGGAGTCTGTCCCAGTCAGCTCTAGTCTCAGGAGGCAGTACCAGTCTGCTCTAGTCTCAGGAGTCTGTACCAGTCAGGACTAGCCTCAGGAGTCTGTACCAGTCAGGACTTGTCTCAGGAGTCTGTACCAGTCTGCTCTAGTCTCAGGAGTCTGTACCAGTCAGGACTAGTCTCAGGAGTCTGTACCAGTCTGCTCTAGTCTCAGGAGTCTGTACCAGTCAGGACTAGCCTCAGGAGTCTGTACCAGTCAGGACTTGTCTCAGGAGTCTGTACCAGTCAGGACTAGTCTCAGGAGTCTGTACCAGTCAGCTCTAGTCTCAGGAGTCTGTACCAGTCAGGACTAGCCTCAGGAGTCTGTACCAGTCTGCTCTAGTCTCAGGAGTCTGTCCCAGTCAGCTCTAGTCTCAGGAGTCTGTACCAGTCTGCTCTAGTCTCAGGAGTCTGTACCAGTCAGGACTAGCCTCAGGAGTCTGTACCAGTCAGGACTAGCCTCAGGAGTCTGTACCAGTCAGGACTAGTCTCAGGAGTCTGTACCAGTAAGTTCTAGTCTCAGGAGTCTGTACCAGTCAGGACTAGTCTCAGGAGTCTGTACCAGTCACCTCTAGTCTCAGGAGTCTGTACCAGTCTTCTCTAGTCTCAGGAGTCTGTACCAGTCAGGACTAGCCTCAGGAGTCTGTACCAGTCAGGACTAGTCTCAGGAGTCTGTACCAGTCTGCTCTAGTCTCAGGAGTCTGTCCCAGTCAGCTCTAGTCTCAGGAGTCTGTCCCAGTCAGGACTAGTCTCAGGAGTCTCTACCAGTCAGCTCTAGTCTCAGGAGTCTGTACCAGCCAGGACTAGTCTCAGGAGTCTGTACCAGTCAGGACTAGTCTCAGGAGTCTGTACCAGTCAGGACTAGTCTCAGGACTCTGTACCAGTCAGCTGTAGTCTCAGGAGTCTGTACCAGTCAGGACTAGTCTCAGGAGTCTGTACCAGTCAGGACTAGTCTCAGGAGTCTGTACCAGTCAGCTCTAGTCTCAGGAGTCTGTACCAGTCTGCTCTAGTCTCAGGAGTCTGTACCAGTAAGCTCTAGTCTCAGGAGTCTGTACCAGTCAGCTCTAGTCTCAGGAGTCTGTACCAGCCAGGACTAGTCTCAGGAGTCTGTACCAGTCAGGACTAGTCTCAGGAGTCTGTACCAGTCAGGACTAGTCTCAGGACTCTGTACCAGTCAGCTGTAGTCTCAGGAGTCTGTACCAGTCAGGACTAGTCTCAGGAGTCTGTACCAGTCAGGACTAGTCTCAGGAGTCTGTACCAGTCAGCTCTAGTCTCAGGAGTCTGTACCAGTCTGCTCTAGTCTCAGGAGTCTGTACCAGTAAGCTCTAGTCTCAGGAGTCTGTACCAGTCAGGACTAGCCTCAGGAGTCTGTACCAGTCAGGACTAGCCTCAGGAGTCTGTACCAGTAAGCTCTAGTCTCAGGAGTCTGTACCAGTAAGCTCTAGTCTCAGGAGGCAGTACCAGTCTGGACTAGCCTCAGGAATCTGTACGAGTCAGGACTAATCTCAGGGAGTCGTCAGCCTAAAAATCTGTGTGTGAAATTTAAAGACTCGAATTGGCAGTAAAGCTGGGAACACACGACACAATTTTTTGCCCGATTTTACAACAATGCACAGTTGTGTCGAGTCTGTATCAGTCAGCTCTAGCCTCAGGGAGTTGTCAGCCCAGAAAGTCTTAGTGTGGGAGGTTAAAAGCCTGGAGTAGGTGACCAGATCTCAGTCGCAGTCAAACATGTTTGGATTTTAAAGCCCATTCTGGATGCACTTGTGTTGTGTGGACGAAAGTGGACTCAGTAGTGAATGGATTCAGACACTCGCTCACCAATTTCAGCTCGGCGTTGATCACGTGGTGCTGGACTAAGTGTAAAACAAAGTTCACTAAAATCCAGTGATGGTGTATCTCCCTTGTACAGGGGTTCAAGCAAAAAATTTTCATTTGACTGAAAAATTTTCAGAGTCAAATTCACATCGACGTATTCAGTGAATACCGGCCATGAACGAATCCTCAAGTTACACAAATGCATACAACTATATTCTGTCTAACTTTAGTATTAGAATGACGAATGTCTGAGTTAATATTTCATGTAATCCTCAGTCATGTGTATAGCTTTATCATGTATTCAACATGATGCAGAGTAACCGGGACAGCGTATCTGTACCTCATATGGCTCTAAAGTCCCTTTAGTAAGTGTACCGTTTAGCAGGGGGTCTGGGGATTCCTCCCCCAGAAAAATTTAAACTAAACACATGTAATTTCCTGTATACTTGTGCATTTGACATTATATTATACTTTCAGCTGGCTAAGTAAATTATGGGGCCACATTATGGTTTTATTCATCTCCAGTTGTTTTATTATAAAAACCCTTGAGTGCATTTTGTAATGAGCTTTTTAAACAGAGACTGTACACTACAGCGTGGGGATGGAGGCTCCAGAAAAGACTACAAAACATCTAAACTCACATTTTATTTTGCTTTTTTGATAATAAAGCAAATACATTGTGTTAATAAAGCACATATTGGACATTTTTTCTATTGAGGCTATGATCATATTTCAGTCTAGCAGCAGATGACGAAAATCATGTTCATGACACTAAACTAATGAGTGTAGTTAGGTGTTTTGTTAACATTTAGCAAACAAACTGCTGCATGAATCCCTCAGTCCTTTCTTAGCGCACAGCGTGGAGTTAGTTTATAGAGGTTTCTATGCTTGTTTCATTCAAAAGCCGCTCTTCGAGTGCGTAACAGAGAAGTGCACACTGCACAGGGATGCGTCAATACAAATGCACGTGAATAATGTGCATGAGCGTATAAAGTAAATAATAAACTTCGAGACTGTGCTTTTAGCAGTTTACTTAGCTCGCCTCGTTTCATCCTTAAGTCACAAATCTGCTGAAAGTGGGTCACAAGGCGGTGTTTCACCTGCTCCTCCTCTGCTCTGTCTCACTCTGTCCCACAGCAGAGGCCGAGGGACGACGGACAAATCACGGCACAATTACAAGTTACAATGCAAACGAAACAAAGGCAGACTATCTCTATTTGTTTTTTTAAATGGTCTATCGATGTCCACCACATCGGCAACTTCCTCCACAGACGGCGCGTCCATGCTGACTTCACTGACATGAGGTTGGCTTTAGAAGGTTCGCTGACCGACCCCTCCTCCTCACACACTTCTGACTGGCTGACTCCACAGCTCTGGCAGCTTCACAGCGTCAGTGTGATAACAATTCAGAGACTGAAGAGCTACCGGTCCCATATTCATTTATATTGTATCCCTCCTGTTCTCACCCTGCAGGCGGTTGAGCAGCCACATGAGCTGTTTCTTGGAGATGTTGGTGAAGCCCAGGTTCAGAGACACAGGCTGCCGCCGGATGATTCCACTGAGCATCGGAGCCGTGATGGAGCGCTGTCTGCTCAGGTCGATGTGAGACCACAGCCGCTTGTCACAGCACCTTTAGACACAATAAAACAAAAATATCATAATTAATAACACAGGAACACCTGCCTCCCTCTGAGCCTCTCGTCTCTTTCACTACATCCATAAATCTCCTCTCTAGTCTTACTCTCGGCCTCCTGTCTCCTGGCAGCTCTAACCTCTGTGCATGTCCAAACTAAAGACCTGCACACTGTTCTGGAGAAGAGCAGAACGCTTTAGGTGGGATTAAATGGGTGTTTAATGTTATACATCCCTGTGCAGGTGTTTGTTACTGAGCTGTAGGTTAGAGTAGGTGTTTTAATACAAGAGAAAAGCGTGGCTCCCAGTACAGTTGCTCTCTCTGCTCTGTTCTTCTCCACTGCTTTTCCTCTGGCAGCAGCGGTGTGTTACTGTAATGGCCGTGTGAAAGCTGCCCACTCACCCACACTCAGACATGACTGCTACTGTAAAGATCAGTATAACAGTGCACTCAAATTTCTCGGGATGCTCAAGACTAGGGCTGCGTACCTTTGTGGTATCGAAAAAAAGTTACAATACAAACGGTACCCTTAATGTTCCTTTGTATGAATCAAATAAATAACAGAATAAATCATACACACTACTAGTTTTTACTCAGAGCTAAGAATTTTGCTCCAAAAATGTGTCTTGAATATTATTGTGTTTTATGATTGTAGAAGATGAATTAGCTCACCACAGGTATCAGAAAAAGTATCGCTCAGGCACCGGGATCGAGAAAATCTGAACGGTACCCAGCCCTACTCGGTACTCGGGACCGCCTGCTCCTGCCTAACCCCACGTCAATCCTGCCTAACCCCGCAAGATTTACGAAGTCCTGTCAGCTGCATCTCAATCTGCAAGATCTGACTTCATCTCCAGAACCTGTCATGAACTCATGAACTAATCCTAGCCATCCTCGCCATGAGCAGAGAAAACTGGGGCCTTGCCCACACGGAGACGGGCTTCGGCGTTTGGTCCACATGGAGCCCGTGTTTTGGGGCCAGAATACAATAATTTTTGAAACTGGGTCCCAGAGTGGAAAGATTTCAAAACAGTGTTTAGATGTTTCTGTGTTTACAGCCCATACAGATCTTTTCTGAAACAATGACACCATAGCCACACTTCTTCCTTCACCCGCCTGCACTAAACTCCGACAACAACAACAACAACAACAACAACAACAACAACAACAACAACAACAACAACAACAACAACAACAACAACAACAACAACAACAACAACAACAACAACAACAACAACAGCGGTGTCTTGCGGTGCTGTGTTGGAGCTACAGATGCTACAGAGCTTTTTTTGCTTTTACAGCAGAATCTTGTGCTCCTCTCACACAGACTCAGGTCTCCTCTGTAGCTCACACTTTATATTCACCTCTGTGTTCTTTGTTTACATCCCAGCAGTTTTCTGCACATGCCCAGTGTGTTGTCTGTTGTTGGTGTTTCTGTGGCAGCGTTACAGCGACACCAACAGGCCAGACACATGTATTATAGCAGTTTCAGTGATTTTGTGTGGACACACATTTTCTGAGACGGTTTATTAGGGCTGCACGATATGGGAATGACTTGCAATATTCGATAACTCTGTTGAATATTGCTATAACAATATTATTGCTATATTTTAAAAAAGGGCCTACTTTTCTGACAGTGAGTTGAATTCACTTTTCACAAAAATGTAAGTCTCTGTATTCACAAGTCAGAACTTAACTCAGACTTAAACCAGGAATAAAACTAGGATAAATTGTGAAATTACCACTAAAACTAGGACTTTTTAAATATTTTTATTTATCTCAAACACAAATTTTCTTTTAAGGCTCTGGTGGAAAATGATTCTTCAGTGTAAATCTCTGTCAGATGGAGACCACAGTGTTATTGTGATATATTTAGATTCTTGCGATACAGATATTGCATTTGCTAATATTGCAATAACGATAATTTTGCGATAACGATAATTTTGCGATATATTGTGCAGCGCTAATGTTTATGAAAGGATAACGTTTTCTTCTCCGTGTGGATATAACCTGAAACATCTCCCCTCTGCTCCTCCCCTCTGCTCCTCCCCTCTGCTCCTCCCCTCTGCTCCTCCCCTCTGCTCCTCCCGTCTGCTCTCACCCCGCTCTCCTCACCGTTCTCCTCCTCCTCTCCTGCTCTCCTGCTCTCCTCACCGTTCTCCTCCTCCTCCTCCTCTCCCGCTCTCCTCACCGTTCTCCTCCTCCTCTCCCGCTCTCCTCACCGTTCTCCTCCTCCTCTCCTGCTCTCCGCACCGTTCTCCTCCTCCTCTCCTGCTCTCCTCACCGTTCTCCTCCTCCTCCTCTCCTGCTTTCCTCACCGTTCTCCTCCTCCTCTCCTCACCGTTCTCCTCCTCCTCTCCTCACCGTTCTCCTCCTCCTCTCCTGCTCTCCTCACCGCTCTCCTCCTCCTCTCCTCACCGTTCTCCTCCTCCTCTCCTCCTCCTCTCCTCACTGTTCTCCTCCTCCTCCTCTCCTGCTCTCGTCACCGTTCTCCTCCTCCTCTCCTGCTCTCCTCACCGCTCTCCTCCTCCTCTCCTCACCGTTCTCCTCCTCCTCTCCTCTCCTCACTGTTCTCCTCCTCCTCCTCTCCTGCTCTCGTCACCGTTCTCCTCCTCCTCTCCTGCTCTCCTCACCGTTCTCCTCCTCCTCTCCTGCTCTCCTCACCGTTCTCCTCCTCCTCCTCCTCTCCTCTCCTCACCGTTCTCCTCCTCCTCTCCTCACTGTTCTCCTCCTCCTCCTCTCCTGCTCTCGTCACCGTTCTCCTCCTCCTCTCCTGCTCTCCGCACCGTTCTCCTCCTCCTCTCCTGCTCTCCTCACCGTTCTCCTCCTCCTCTCCTGCTCTCCTCCCCGTTCTCCTCCTCCTCTCCTGCTCTCCGCACCGTTCTCCTCCTCCTCTCCTCACCGTTCTCCTCCTCCTCTCCTCACCGTTCTCCTCCTCCTCTCCTCACCGTTCTCCTCCTCCTCTCCTCACCGTTCTTTTCCTCCTCTCCTCACCGTTCTCCTCCTCCTCTCCTCACCGTTCTCCTCCTCCTCACTGTTCTCCTCCTCCTCCTCTCCTGCTCTCCTCACCGTTCTCCTCCTCCTCCTCTCCTGCTCTCCTCACCGTTCTCCTCCTCCTCTCCTGCTCTCCTCACCGTTCTCCTCCTCCTCTCCTGCACTCCTCACCGTTCTCCTCCTCCTCTCCTCACCGTTCTCCTCCTCCTCTCCTCACCGTTCTCCTCCTCCTCTCCTCACCGTTCTCCTCCTCCTCTCCTCACCGTTCTCCTCCTCCTCACTGTTCTCCTCCTCCTCCTCTCCTGCACTCCTCACCGTTCTCCTCCTCCTCTCCTCACCGTTCTCCTCCTCCTCTCCTCACCGTTCTCCTCCTCCTCTCCTCACCGTTCTCCTCCTCCTCTCCTCACCGTTCTCCTCCTCCTCTCCTGCTCTCCTCACCGTTCTCCTCCTCCTCCTCTCCTGCTCTCCTCACCGTTCTCCTCCTCCTCTCCTGCTCTCCTCACCGTTCTCCTCTTCCTCTCCCGCTCTCCTCACCGTTCTCCTCCTCTCCCGCTCTCCTCACCGTTCTCCTCCTCCTCTCCTCACCGTTCTCCTCCTCCTCTCCTCACCGTTCTCCTCCTCCTCTCCTCACCGTTCTCCTCCTCCTCTCCTGCTCTCCTCACCGTTCTCCTCCTCCTCTCCTGCTCTCCTCACCGTTCTCCTCCTCCTCTCCTGCTCTCCGCACCGTTCTCCTCCTCCTCTCCTCACCGTTCTCCTCCTCCTCTCCTGCTCTCCTCACCGTTCTCCTCCTCCTCTCCTGCTCTCCTCACCGTTCTCCTCCTCCTCTCCCGCTCTCCTCACCGTTCTCCTCCTCCTCTCCTCCTCTCCTCACCGTTCTCCTCCTCCTCTCCCGCTCTCCTCACCGTTCTCCTCCTCCTCTCCTCCTCTCCTCACCGTTCTCCTCCTCCTCTCCCGCTCTCCTCACCGTTCTCCTCCTCCTCTCCTCCTCTCCTCACCGTTCTCCTCCTCCTCTCCTCACCGTTCTCCTCCTCTCCCGCTCTCCTCACCGTTCTCCTCCTCCTCTCCTGCTCTCCTCACCGTTCTCCTCCTCCTCTCCTCACCGTTCTCCTCCTCCTCACTGTTCTCCTCCTCCTCCTCTCCTGCACTCCTCACCGTTCTCCTCCTCCTCTCCTCACCGTTCTCCTCCTCCTCTCCTCACCGTTCTCCTCCTCCTCTCCTGCTCTCCTCACCGTTCTCCTCCTCCTCCTCTCCTGCTCTCCTCACCGTTCTCCTCCTCCTCTCCTGCTCTCCTCACCGTTCTCCTCCTCCTCTCCCGCTCTCCTCACCGTTCTCCTCCTCTCCCGCTCTCCTCACCGTTCTCCTCCTCCTCTCCTGCACTCCTCACCGTTCTCCTCCTCCTCTCCTCACCGTTCTCCTCCTCCTCTCCTCACCGTTCTCCTCCTCCTCTCCTGCTCTCCTCACCGTTCTCCTCCTCCTCTCCTGCTCTCCTCACCGTTCTCCTCCTCCTCTCCTCCTCTCCTCACCGTTCTCCTCCTCCTCTCCTGCTCTCCTCACCGTTCTCCTCCTCCTCTCCTGCTCTCCTCACCGTTCTCCTCCTCCTCTCCTGCTCTCCTCACCGTTCTCCTCCTCCTCTCCTGCTCTCCTCACCGTTCTCCTCCTCCTCTCCTGCTCTCCTCACCGTTCTCCTCCTCCTCTCCCGCTCTCCTCACCGTTCTCCTCCTCCTCTCCTCCTCTCCTCACCGTTCTCCTCCTCTCCTGCTCTCCTCACCGTTCTCCTCCTCCTCCTCTCCTCACCGTTCTCCTCCTCCTCCTCTCCTCACCGTTCTCCTCCTCCTCCTCTCCTCACCGTTCTCCTCCTCCTCTCCTGCTCTCCTCACCGTTCTCCTCCTCCTCTCCTGCTCTCCTCACCGTTCTCCTCCTCCTCTCCTGCTCTCCTCACCGTTCTCCTCCTCCTCTCCTGCTCTCCTCACCGTTCTCCTCCTCCTCTCCTGTTATGTATGAGTACAGTACATTTACCATCGGCTCCAGGTGCGGCAGACCCTCATGCACACGCACAGCTCGCGGTGGCTCAGGTGACCGAACACTCGGACCCAGGTGTCCCGGTGCAGGATGTGGGCGTGGCCCGACGTCAGCGGCAGCAGCGAGGGCTCGGGGCAGTGCGGGGGCGGCCTCACCAGGTGGCGCTCCAGAGGCCGGGGCGGTCTGGGCGGGCAGGGGGGAGCCGGGGGGCGACACCGCGGGAAGGGGCGCGCCGGACACGCCCCCCGAGCCGCCGTTGGACACGCCCCCCGAGCCGCCGTTGGACGAGGGCAGGGAGGGGGCGGAGCCGAGACGGGAGCCGGAGGCGGAGGGTTTACTGCGCAGCTTCGAGCGACTCCTGAAAAACACGAGGACAGGAGGTCAGGGGTAAACACGACATTCACTTCATCTTCAATAAAGAGTCGTTTTCACACACGTCACAATTTCTGTACAGAGAGCGGTGCAGCGGAGCGAGAGAACGTGCACTGTCATAGGGTGGGTTCTGTCGAGATTTGAACCATAGCCACACTGTTCTCTCCGTTAGTGCGTATGAGCCCTGCCCCTCTGCGCTCTGCTCACACAAACAGGGTCTGACTGAGCTGCAGACGTCCTTTAAGAGAGGAGTGAAAATATATCACACGCGTATTTGACCGCGACTTCTCAGTACGGGTAAAGCTGGGGACACACTACAGGATTTTACAACGATTCACAGTTGTCCTGAGTCTGTCCCAGTCAGCTCCAGTCTCAGCCCAGAAATCTGTGTGTGGGGAGGTTTAAAGACTGGACCCAGTGGTGCAGAGACTCGACCAGGGCTCAGTCTCAGTCAAACATGTCTGAATTATAAAGCCGACTCTCGGCGCTGATCACGTGACGCTGGCGTCTGTGTTACAGACCAGGGTGATATCTGTGTAGGCTGGATAAAAAATAATAATCCGTGGTATGTTTATGACGTTAAAGACAAAACAAAGTGGATTATTGCAGCGTTTTTTGCCTTAAAGTTATGTGAGGAAGCTGTCATCTGTACGAGCTCAGGTCAGCTAACTGTGTATTGTATTACTGTGGCTTATTTACTAACAATTTATTCACAATTACACCCCCAAAAAAGTGTCTCAACAGTTTTATTCAGACGTGTTGACAGTTTTTCAGTCTTCAGAACTAAATCTTCTGAAATCAGTCGCTGGTGTGAGCTCCTGGTCTTTTCAAAATCTGTTAAAAAAAGTCGTGTAGTGTGTGCTTAAGAGCTCCATTAAGGCTGAAGCTTATTGGCTCTGCTGTGGTTAGAATGCCAGGTTTCAGTTCACTTCCCAGTCTGCAGGTTACTGCTGTGAACCCACATTTTGAGACCAATGGAGTGCAACTTGCCTCCCCTCTGGTGCCGGAAGTAAATCTGCCATTCATTTTTCCCCATTGACTTTTCGAAAAATGTGTATATTAAGAGATTAAAAGCTCGGTGGAGACTGATCAGCTCTGCAGTAACTCGTGACAATATCATGATTCATTTCTATCAAAAAGACAACTCACTCACTAAAACTTGAAAATTCAGGAAAATGCATTTGTAACTTTGCCACTTGACAATTTTCAGATACGTAATTAAAGCAAAATGAATTGTTTTATGTCAGTTACCACAGAGCTGAGCCTCCATGGAGATGTAGAACTTTTAATATACCGTATTTTCCGGACTATAAGTCACTCCAGAGTATAACTGGCACTCGCCAAAAAATGCATAATGAAGAAGAAAAAACCTATGTAAGTCGCACTGGGCTATAAGTCGCATTTTTTGAGGGAAATTTATTTTACAAAATCCGACACCAAGAAAAGACATTTCATCTTGAAAGGCAAGTTATAGTAATAATTAGGGCTGGGACTTTAACACGTTAATCACGATTAATTAATTACGCAATTAATGGCACTTGTCTATGACAACAGGAACTTTTCTCAGTGACCTAGTTTCTGGTTCAGTAACCAAGGCTGGACCTCCACACGGACAGAACACCAAATGTGAGTGGATTTCAGCTGTGAACAGATAATGTGCCTACAGACTGCACCACAGGGCAGTGTGGGGTCGAGGTCGTCCCGTCTCCGCACAACCAGCGCACGGCGTCACTTTTCTTTCACTTTCAAACGCGCTGCTTCAAGGCGCCGCTCATCAGGAGACAGCAGTCCGTTTGATGTGAAGGACAGAGGAGCACAGGAGGAGACGAGAGAGAGGCGCGCCGCGTGTTACTACTGCACGGGAGGTGGAGATCGATGCACAAACGCTGATTACTGCCCTGTTTGACTTGACTTCCTCCTCTGCGTGGCTGTCGTCAGACTCAGCATCAGTTCCATTTCCAATTATTCCGCTCTTTCTCAGTTGTCTTTATAGCCTAAGTTGTTAGTTGGTAATGTTTACATTTTAAATTGTCAGTGGTACAGGTGCAGCAGATGCTGGTACACAAGCCTAGAGCGCCCTCTAACCAACACCTGAAATATTTTAATATATAAGTCACACCTGAGTATACGTCACACCCGAGCCAGACGATGGAAAAAGTGTGACTTATAGTCTGGAAAATTCGATATGTATTTTTCAAAAAGTCAATGGGGAAAATTGTTGAGCTCTATAAGTGACAGGTCACCTCGGGATGAAGCTCTGTTTTTTATGACCAGCTGTAGTTACCTGGCGCTGGCTTTAGCTCCGCCCCCCGAGGCCGTGCTGTGCCTGTGATTGGTCGTGGCGTTCTCCTTCTCTCCGCCCACTCCGGTCCCTCTGGTCCGACCGTTCCTGGAGTCCGGGCCGTTACTGCGCTGCTGCTTCGACAGGAAAACGTCATGTGGTCCCGGCGCCGACATCTGATTGGACGACAGCGGCGAGGGGAGAGAGGACTTCCTGTCCCGCCGCTCCTCCGTCTGCAAACACGCGAGCAGAACTTATGGTCACTATTATAATTCTGTATTTTAGCCTCGTTAGCTTACCTCAAAGGTGTATTAGTTAAAAATAGTAAATATCTCAAAGATTAAATGTGCTACTGGATACATGGACAGCGATTAAAGGACGTTTTTGCCATAAAACTCCAGAATCCTGTGTATCTGAGCAGCTCTGTTATTTGTGAGCGGGGACAGCAGCAGAAGCCAGTTGTACAAAGACTTGAGGAAGAAAAAGGGACTTTACTGTTGTTAAAAAGGAAACAGGACGAAGACAAAAATCCCAACAACAACGAGGACTTTAGCAGAACCAACAGGTGACGAAGGAAAGACCTAAACGCCGTTAATCAGAGAGAAGTTATTACATTAGCTCTGTATAAGCCACAGCTGTCTTGGTTATTTCTGTGAAGAGATTATCTTCTGCTTCTGTGAGACGCAGAGCTGCAGAGAAACGGCTGGGACAGGTCTGGATCCTGAGTCCACTGGAGACAGATCTCTGTGGCCAAGGAACCAGACTCTGCTGCTTTAGAGAAGAGGGTCAGGACAGCGTACTATACCCCAGCCCTAGGACGATTACCTACGCGGGTCGTTCTATAGCCCGCAGGGAAAAAAAAGAATCCACATTGCGGATCGGGCTGGCGCGAGTCATTAAAACTTATTACTTTTTATATTTTTTTTTTTTTGCGAGACAGAAATCCATTCATTATATCTCTCTCCCTCTCTCCTACTTTTGCTTACTATAAGATGAATCGCTTAATGTAGGTCACGTTACCTGCCTCTTACGTAATTAACGTGACCTGACGTCACAAAAGCACCACGCGGCTCCAGCCACAACCATGGATGTGTAATGAGACGTCAACAAACGGAGAGTAACAGAACAGTGAAGAGGGAAGAAGAGGTGCAGGAGAAATTACAACTGGGAGTCCATGCCCTAAAGAAAAGAAGGTCAAGCTGCTAAATCTTATGTTTGGAACAGGTTCTCTGAGGTGAGATGGTGAACATGAGAGCCACGGCCACAACACATCAGTTTTCAGACACAGACCTCGCCTGGATTGTGGTGAAACACCGACTTTGCTACAGACTTCTTTCTTCTCGTCCCGTTGTGGCCGTCTACTCTCGTCCACAACCCAGGCGAGCGCAGTTCATCTCGCGTAAGCCTACATTAACGTGTATCCTTTTTAATAGTGGCGCATCAGTATTACCCACCTCAGCGTCTAACGCAGTCTTATAAAAACCCACCTCGTCTTCGTCCGTCTCCATGGTTTTCCGTTTGAGCTGAATCCCCTCCCCCTTCCTCTTTAGCTCCTCTCCCTTCTCCTCGCCCTCGTCGCCCCGCCCCCCGGTGTTGTCGTCCGATTCGTCGCTGGCGCTGAAGCCGAGCTCGGCCAGTCGCCGCTCCCTCTCCTTCTCTCGCTCCTTCTCCCGCTCTTTCTCCTTTTCCCGCTCTTTGTCGCGGTCGATGCGGTTGCGCTCCCTGTGGGCGGGGTTAAAGGGCGAGGTGGGCGGAGTCGAAGCCCTCTGATTGCCGGCATCGCTCTCAGAGTCGGACTCGGAGTCGGACTCGGAGCTGGAGGAGGACGAGGAGGAGGAGTCCGGCCGGCGTTCTAACAGACACATGCGTTTGAAGCGTTCCAGCTTCTCCCTTTGGTGAGAGCGCTGGTCCTGATTGGACGGCCCCGAGGCCCCGCCCCCTGAAGCTCCGCCCCCAGAGCCGGACTGAGACGAGCTCTGGGTCCCTCCTCCAGAACCGGGGCCGTTCTCCTCCGTCTTAGGCTTCTGTGAGAGACCGCACAGAGAGACAGGGTTAGAACTGGTTTAGAACTGGTTTAGAACTGGTTTAGAACTGGTTTAGTCTTGGTCTAGTCCAGGTTTAATCCAGGTTTAATCCAGGTCTAGTCCAGGTCTAGTCCAGGTCTAGTCCAGGTTCATACCTTTTTGAGCCGTTTCTCATGAGTTCCTTTGATCTGAAACAAAAGTAAAAACCCATTAGTCCCTTTCATCAAAAACTTGACAGGAGACTAAACCCTGAGTCTAAACCCTGAGACTAAACCCTGAGACTAAACCCTGAGTCTAAACCCTGAGTCTAAACCCTGAGACTAAACCCTGAGTCTAAACCCTGAGTCTAAACCCTGAGTCTAAGCCCTGAGTCTAAACCCTGAGTCTAAGCCCTGAGTCTAAACCCTGAGACTAAACCCTGAGACTAAACCCTGAGACTAAATCCTGAGACTAAGCCCTGAGTCTAAACCCTGAGACTAAACCCTGAGACTAAACCCTGAGACTAAACCCTGAGACTAAACCCTGAGACTAAACCCTGAGTCTAAACCCTGAGTCTAAACCCTGAGTCTAAACCCTGAGACTAAACCCTGAGACTAAACCCTGAGACTAAACCCTGAGACTAAACCCTGAGTCTAAACCCTGAGTCTAAACCCTGAGACTAAACCCTGAGACTAAACCCTGACTAAACCCCGAGACTAAACCCTGAGACTAAACCCTGAGTCTAAACCCTGAGACTAAACCCCGAGACTAAACCCTGAGACTAAACCCCGAGACTAAACCCTGAGACTAAACCCTGAGACTAAACCCCGAGTCTAAACCCCGAGTCTAAACCCCGAGTCTAAACCCCGAGACTAAACCCCGAGACTAAACCCTGAGACTAAACCCCGAGACTAAACCCTGAGACTAAACCCTGAGTCTAAACCCTGAGACTAAGCCCTGAGTCTAAACCCTGAGTCTAAACCCTGAGACTAAACCCTGAGACTAAACCCTGAGACTAAACCCCGAGTCTAAACCCCGAGTCTAAACCCCGAGTCTAAACCCCGAGACTAAACCCCGAGACTAAACCCTGAGACTAAACCCCGAGACTAAACCCCGAGACTAAACCCCGAGACTAAACCCCGAGTCTAAACCCTGAGTCTAAACCCTGAGACTAAACCCTGAGTCTAAACCCTGAGACTAAACCCTGAGTCTAAACCCTGAGTCTAAACCCTGAGTCTAAGCCCTGAGTCTAAGCCCTGAGTCTAAGCCCTGAGACTAAACCCTGAGACTAAACCCTGAGACTAAACCCTGAGAGTAAACCCTGAGACTAAACCCTGAGACTAAACCCTGAGACTAAACCCTGAGTCTAAACCCTGAGTCTAAATCCTGAGACTAAACCCCGAGTCTAAACCCTGAGACTAAACCCCGAGTCTAAACCCTGAGACTAAACCCTGAGACTAAACCCTGAGTCTAAACCCTGAGTACTAAACCCTGAGACTAAACCCTGAGACTAAACCCTGAGACTAAACCCTGAGTCTAAACCCTGAGTCTAAACCCCGAGACTAAACCCCGAGACTAAACCCCGAGACTAAACCCCGAGACTAAACCCCGAGTCTAAACCCCGAGACTAAACCCTGAGTCTAAACCCTGAGTCTAAACCCTGAGTCTAAACCCTGAGTCTAAATCCTGAGACTAAACCCTGAGACTAAACCCTGAGACTAAACCCTGAGTCTAAACCCTGAGTCTAAACCCTGAGTCTAAATCCTGAGACTAAGCCCTGAGTCTAAACCCCGAGACTAAACCCTGAGTCTAAACCCTGAGTCTAAATCCTGAGACTAAGCCCTGAGTCTAAACCCTGAGTCTAAACCCCCAGACTAAACCCTGAGTCTAAACCCTGAGACTAAACCCTGAGTCTAAACCCTGAGTCTAAACCCTGAGACTAAACCCTGAGTCTAAACCCTGAGTCTAAATCCTGAGACTAAGCCCTGAGACTAAACCCTGAGACTAAACCCTGAGACTAAACCCTGAGACTAAACCCTGAGTCTAAACCCTGAGTCTAAATCCTGAGACTAAACCCCGAGTCTAAACCCTGAGACTAAACCCCGAGTCTAAACCCTGAGACTAAACCCTGAGACTAAACCCTGAGTCTAAACCCTGAGTCTAAACCCTGAGACTAAACCCTGAGTCTAAACCCTGAGACTAAACCCTGAGACTAAACCCTGAGTCTAAACCCTGAGTCTAAACCCCGAGACTAAACCCCGAGACTAAACCCCGAGACTAAACCCCGAGACTAAACCCCGAGACTAAACCCCGAGTCTAAACCCTGAGTCTAAACCCCGAGACTAAACCCTGAGTCTAAATCCTGAGACGGTCCTAAGTCCTAAGTCCGGTCCTGACCTTCTTCTTGGCGTTGGCGTCCTGTGGAGGATCCTTCTCCTTCTTCCTCTTGTGTCCCTCATTGGTCCGTCCCTCCGCGGCTCTGCCCTCTGAAGGTCTGCCCTCTCCGGGACGTCCCTCCGAGGCTCGTCCCTCTCCGGCTCTGCCCTCGCCGCCCCGGGACGCCTCGTCACCCGCGGGGGGCGCTTTCTTCTTGGGCGGAGGGTCGTCCGTTATCTTCCAGCGGCCCACCTCTCCGTTGTCCAGCCTGCGCTTCCCCGAGCCGTCCGTCTGGTCCTGAGGGAGACAAACGCACTCATGAGTCACAGGTCTGAGGACTAAAGCCCTGTCCCGGGACGCTCGGGGAACTCACTTTACTGGTCTTGCCCTCTTTGTGGCACTTGGGACACTCCCAGCAGTTCGGGATCTCATCGTTGATGATGCCTTCAGCTTTTCCCATCTGCAACACAAAACATTTCATTATGACCATCTGATTCTTGTCCTCTGTCCTTTACAGTGATGTTTAGCTGACAGTAGTTAGGTCCTGTCCTGCCACATCAGACTGAGCTCTGAGGGGAATATTCTACCCAACAGCCGGGGTGCATGGTCTCAGGGTCTGGTCGTGTTTTGGTCATGTTTTGGTCGTGTTTTGGTTATGTTTTAGTCATGTTTTGGTTGTTTTTGGTCGTGTTTTGGTCATGTTTCAGTCATGTTTTGGTCATGTTGTGGTCGTGTTTTGGTCGTGTTGTGGTCGTGTTGTGGTCGTGTCTTGGTTGTGTTTCAGTCATGTTTTGGTCATGTCTTGGTTGTGTTTTAGTCATGTTTTGGTCGTGTTTTGGTCATGTTTTGGTTGTGTTTAGGTTATGTTTTGGTCATGTTTTGATCGTGTTTTGGTCATGTATTAGTTATGTTTTTGTCATGTTTTAGTCATGTTTTGGTCATGTTTTGGTCATGTTTTGGTCATGTTGTGGTCGTGTTTTGGTCGTGTTTTGGTCGTGTCTTGGTCGTGTTTTTTGGTCATGTTTTGGTCATGTTTTAGTCGTGTTTTAGTCATGTTTTGGTCATGTTTTGGTCATGTGTTGGTGGTGTTTTGGTCATGTGTTAGTGGTGTTTTGGTCATGTTTTGGTAGTGTTTTGGTCATGTTTTAGTCGTGTTTTAGTCATGTTTTGGTCTTGTGTTGGTGGTGTTTTGGTCATGTGTTAGTGGTGTTTTGGTCATGTTTTGGTTGTGTTTGGTCATGCGTTGGTCGTGTTTTGGCTGTGTTCTGGTCATGTTTTAGTCGTGTAGCCTCACCTTGAGACAGCTGGGGTGGATGATCTCAGGATCTGGTTGTGTTTTAGTCATGTTTTGGTCATGTGTTGGTGGTGTTTTGGTCATGTGTTGGTCATGTTTTGGTCATGTGTTGGTCATGTTTTGGTCATGTGTTGGTCGTGTTTTGGTCATATTTTGGTCGTGTTTTAGTCATGTTTTGGTCATGTGTTGGTCATGTTTTGATCATGTGTTGGTCATGTTTTGGTCGTGTTTTGGTCATGTTTTGGTCTTGCGTTGGTCGTGTTTTGGTCGTGTAGCTTTACCTTGAGACAGCTGGGGTGGATGATCTCAGGGTCTGGTCGTGTTTTAGTCATGTTTTGGTCGTGTTTTGGTCATGTTTTGGTTGTGTTTTGGTCATGTTTTGGTCATGTGGTCGTGTTTTGGTCATGTTTTGGTCATGTTTCGGTCATGTTTCGGTCGTGTTTTAGTCATGTTTTGGTCATGTGTCGGTGGTGTTTTGGTCATGTTTTGGTCATGTTTGGTCATGCGTTGGTCGTGTTTGGTCATGCGTTGGTCGTGTTTTGGCCGTGTTCTGGTCATGTTTTAGTCGTGTTTTAGTCATGTTTTGGTCATGTGTTGGTGGTGTTTTGGTCATGTGTTAGTGGTGTTTTGGTCATGTTTTGGTCGTGTTTGGTCATGCGTTGGTCGTGTTTTGGCCGTGTTCTGGTCATGTTTTAGTCGTGTAGCCTCACCTTGAGACAGCTGGGGTGGATGATCTCAGGATCTGGTTGTGTTTTAGTCATGTTTTGGTCGTGTTTTCGTCATGTTGTGGTCGTGTTTTCGTCATGTTGTGGTCGTGTTTTGGTCGTGTAGTCTTACCTTGAGACACCTGAGGTGGATGATCTAAGGGTCTGGTCGTGTTTGGGTCATGTTTTGGTCATGTTTTGGTCGTGTTTCAGTCATGTTGTGGTCATGTTTTGGTCGTGTAGTCTTACCTTGAGACACCTGAGGTGGATGATCTCAGGGTCTGGTCGTGTTTGGGTCATGTTTCCGTCATGTTGTGGTCGTGTTTTGGTCGTGTTTTGGCCATGTAGTCTTACCTTGAGACAGCTGGGGTGGATGATCTCGTTGCAGATGGTGCACTCCATGAGACACAGGCTGAACTTGTCCTCGGGGTCGTCCACTGTGTCCTCTTTCCCGGCCTCGCCACAGGCCAAGCACACCGCCGTGTGGGGCAGCACCGGCTACGGCATCCACCGACCAGGGACGCACCGGGGAGGACGCACCGGGGGAGGACGCGCCGGGAGACAGCAGATCCATCCAGACGGGAACATCATCCACAAACAGGGAGGAACCAGGCAGACGGCGACCAGGAGGAGACA
Organism: Bostrychus sinensis; assembly: GCA_020698575.1. Taxonomy (NCBI): domain Eukaryota; kingdom Metazoa; phylum Chordata; class Actinopteri; order Gobiiformes; family Eleotridae; genus Bostrychus; species Bostrychus sinensis. Next base: position 273,289 of record CM036253.1, read on the forward strand.
GGAGAAGGAGAAAATAAGTTCAGGGAGCTGGACAGGAGACATATTTTAAACAACAAACACTTACAGACTTTAATGAGTGTAATGAGTTTGAAGAGTCTGAGTACTGTGCTCTCCTCAGGACATGAACACACGACAACACTGTCCCTGTCAGAGTGAGTAAACAGGACGGGTGTGTTCCAAAGAATGGTACCAGAAGTAAAAAATACCATAAAACATGTTTAATGGAGGAATTAGCGTCAGCCACCAGGGGTCGCCCAGTATGAATGAACAGGATGGTTCTGACCTCAGGAGAGTCCTGTCAGAGTCTGGTGGGAACGCATTAGTGACTATCAATATTCAGTAGTTTTATGTAATTAGCATCTAAGCTAAAGGCTACATGAGAAGCGCCTCTCAGTTTTAATATTCTGCTGGACAGTATCTACAGAAATGTGTTTAACCTGTCAGTCTTCACCTCAGTGAGAGAACTGACTCAGATCTGGAGGAGATCCAGTCATAATACTCATAATAAATAAATCATAACAACATATAAACAAGAACCATCTGTTTGTGTCTAAAATAATTGTTGTTCCCTTGTGAAACTGAATGGGATAAAACGCTACTCTCAGTACCAGGCTGTGAGTGTGACTTATTTGAAAACATTACTCACTGTAGAAGTTTACATGTTATTATGTCCTGTGGCGTGCTCGGGAGAAATTAATGAGAACTTGGATTTGTAAAAAAAAAAAAATTATAGCTAAGCTGCTATTTTACTTTGACTCCTAAAAGAAACATCTGAATAAAAAAGAACACATCTTTGACAGTAGTTATTAGTTATTACAAAAGTTAATATTTCTTAAATAAATCCCCAGAATCTGCCCAGCGACAGGCTGTGATTGGCCGAGGCGGGAGGACAGTGTTTTTAACTGAAAACAGGCTGAAACCATGGCGATGGATCAAAGCCAAATCCGTCGCCAAGCAACAGCCTGTGTGCGGTTGCCGTGGAAACTGCCTCCAGCTGAGCTCCATCTCTGTTTGTTTCTGAAAAGCTGCTATTTTTACAGTATCGCCTGGAAATGGAGCAGATTCACCCCTTCACCAGGGAAACACAGAATATTCACTTTTACAGAATATTACATAAACTAAACATGAGTATAATAACGTGGCTGTGGTCGGCAGAGTGGTTAACACTAGAACAGCCGGGAGGTCATTTAACCTCACACTACAGCAGGCTTCATAAAGACACTCAGTACTCTGTTACTGGGATATTTGGTTTTTATTCTAAGCAGTGTAAATGGATGTGCTGCCATTACATCAAACTGATGTTTATTAACTTTGTGTTGTTTTGGTAAAACCAGAGGTGGGCAGGGGGACCAACATCTGTATCATGGGATATGTTTTTTTTCTCAGGAACAAATGTATTTATATTGAACTGAATGCTGATTTGTAAAGTTAAAAAAAGACAAAAAAAAAAAAGACAACAACGCAGTACTTCCTCGAACAGCCGTGAGGTCATTTTGGAATAATGGAGCTCATATTTCCTCTGCCTTTTGCTCCAGAATCTCCTCACCACCAGAGCTGACGCAGAGCACACGTTCAGGAAATGTCCTGGACTCTGAAATGTTTTTATACAAAATCACCTGCATTTTAGAAGGAGAGAGGTCCAGGAGCTCTCCTCAGACCTCCTCAGTCCTCCTCAGACCTCCCCAGTCCTCCTCAGACCTCCTCAGTCCTCCTCAGTCCTCCTCAGTCCTCCCCAGTCCTCCCCAGTCCTCCCCAGTCCTCCTCAGTCCTCCTCAGTCCTCCCCAGTCCTCCTCAGACCTCCTCAGACCTCCTCAGTCCTCCCCAGTCCTCCCCAGTCCTCCTCAGTCCTCCCCAGTCCTCCTCAGTCCTCCCCAGTCCTCCTCAGACCTCCTCAGACCTCCTCAGACCTCCTCAGACCTCCTCAGTCCTCCCCAGTCCTCCTCAGTCCTCCCCAGTCCTCCTCAGACCTCCTCAGTCCTCCCCAGTCCTCCCCAGTCCTCCTCAGTCCTCCCCAGACCTCCTCAGACCTCCTCAGACCTCCTCAGTCCTCCTCAGTCCTCCCCAGTCCTCCTCAGACCTCCCCAGTCCTCCTCAGTCCTCCCCAGTCCTCCTCAGTCCTCCCCAGTCCTCCTCAGTCCTCCCCAGACCTCCTCAGTCCTCCCCAGTCTTCCTCAGTCCTCCTCAGTCCTCCTCAGACCTCCCCAGTCCTCCTCAGACCTCCCCAGTCCTCCTCAGACCTCCTCAGTCCTCCTCAGTCCTCCCCAGTCCTCCTCAGTCCTCCCCAGTCCTCCTCAGACCTCCCCAGTCCTCCTCAGACCTCCTCAGTCCTCCTCAGACCTCCCCAGTCCTCCTCAGACCTCCTCAGACCTCCCCAGCCCTCCCCAGCCCTCCTCAGACCTCCCCAGCACTCCTCAGTCCTCCCCAGCCCTCCCCAGTCCTCCTCAGACCTCCCCAGTCCTCCTCAGACCTCCCCAGCCCTCCCCAGCCCTCCTCAGACCTCCCCAGCACTCCTCAGTCCTCCCCAGCCCTCCTCAGTCCTCCCCAGTCCTCCTCAGTCCTCCCCAGTTTTCCTCAGACCTCCCCAGTCCTCCTCAGACCTCCTCAGTACCTCCTCAGACCTCCCCAGTCCTCCTCAGTCCTCCCCAGTCCTCCTCAGACCTCCCCAGTCCTCCTCAGTCCTCCCCAGTCCTCCTCAGTCCTCCTCAGACCTCCCCAGTCCTCCCCAGTCCTCCTCAGACCTCCCCAGTCCTCCTCAGACCTCCCCAGTCCTCCCCAGACCTCCTCAGACCTCCTCAGACCTCCTCAGTCCTCCTCAGACCTCCCCAGTCCTCCCCAGTCCTCCTCAGACCTCCCCAGTCCTCCCCAGTACCTCCTCAGACCTCCTCAGACCTCCTCAGACCTCCTCAGACCTCCCCAGTCCTCCCCAGTCCTCCTCAGACCTCCCCAGTCCTCCTCAGACCTCCTCAGACCTCCTCAGACCTCCCCAGTCCTCCTCAGTCCTCCTCAGTCCTCCCCAGTCCTCCCCAGTCCTCCTGGCCATGTTTTATTTATATTCTAAAGTATTAGGGACGTCACGTTTTTCTGAATGACACGAGCAACAATGTGAGTGCTTTCTCTACTACCACAGTAATATTTTGCAGTACCAGTACTTGTACCCGAGTACAGCCTTGGCAGAGTAGTATTTCTGATGGAGCTGTTGTTGTTTACTGTCAGAGTAATATTTTGCAGTACCAGTACTTGTACCCGAGTACAGCCTTGGCAGAGTAGTATTTCTGATGGAGCTGTTGTTGTTTACTGTCAGAGCACGCAGGACTCTTCAGGACTGCAGGTTGTGGGTTTGATGATACAGAACTCTGAGGTGGGAGAGTATTAATGTCTGCTCTGTGTCTCTCAGGGTCTCCACAGCCAATCATTCACATGGCAGATTTTTACTCCAGATGCCCTTCCTGACAGACTCCTCTACGATTGTTTTTTCCTAGTTTAACCCTGGTTTAGTCCTGGTTCAGCCTTGTTTTAGTCCTAGTCTAGTCCTGGTTTAGCCTCATCCGGCTGTGGGACCAGCACAAAGTGTGACCAGAGTTTTCTGCTCCAGGTCGGGTATCGAACCCTTGACCTGCTGGAGGAAAAGTTGTGCTAAAGGTCAGAAAACACCATAGCGGCAGTGTCTTTCTCCTGGACTCATTCTGTAGTACAGAAGTTTGGTACAGTACTTTTTCTGGTTTGTCTGTGTGTTTTATGCAGTTTTTCTGGTTTGCTTGTGTGTTTTATGCAGTTTTTCTGGTTTGCTTGTGTGTTTTATGCAGTTTTTCTGGTTTGTCTGTGTGTTTTATGCAGTTTTTCTGGTTTGTCTGTGTGTTTTATGCAGTTTTTCTGGTTTGTCTGTGTGTTCTGTGTTTTGTGGCTGTTTATGGTTCTTACCGCGGTGCACTGTCGCAGCAGACAGGACTGCTTCATCCGGCCCGGTCCTCCAAACTTCTTCATGTCTTTGCAGAAGTGGCACTCGCCGCACTCGGTCCTGAGACAGGCTTGGCAGCGTCTGCAGCGGGTCCTCCTCCTGCGCGCTCCACCCGCTCCACCCCCCACGCCCCCCGCCCCCACGGGAGGGGCCTTAGAGCCGGACATCGCCCCCCCGGTCAGCTGTAAGCATACAGACACCATTAGAACCATACAGAGCCGGACATCGTAGGAACCATACAGAGCCGGACATTGTTGGAACCATACAGAGCCCGACATCGTAGGAACCATACAGAGCCCGACATCGTAGGAACCATACAGAGCCCGACATCGTAGGAACCATACAGAGCCGGACATCGTAGGAACCATACAGAGCCGGACATTGTTGGAACCATACAGAGCCCGACATCGTAGGAACCATACAGAGCCCGACATCGTAGGAACCATACAGAGCCGGACATCGTAGGAACCATACAGAGCCCGACATCGTAGGAACCATACAGAGCCGGACATCGTAGGAACCATACAGAGCCGTATCTGATTTTATTTTAACATGCAGATTTCTAATTTCGATATTTCCAATATTATCAATTGATTTTCCATATTTATTTTATACACTTCCTAGAAAATGATGAATACGTGATGAGTATCAATGTAGTTACTGTATCGTTACATCTCTAGTTGTTATTATGAGGACGTACGGCTGTACGCGACCAGAGAAATGATCAACGATTCTCACACAAACTGACTTCACATTAATTATTGTGAAACATTTAGAAAACATTGTAAAAAATATTATTTCTAAAAAGGATCTGTTATCTTAAATAAAATAAAAAATAAAAGTTCTAAAGTAATAAATTAGCAGCTCATCTTCAGTCTCTGTCCCTGACGTACGACAAACATTTTTAAGCAACAATAACCGACTTTGTCCCAAAATTAGGAATCTTTTGTCTGAGGCTGTGCAGTTTATACCCGGCTTTGGAGTTGGACACTGCTCCTCTTCTCTCAGGGGGCTTTTTTTTTTTTTTATAAATACCTAATGTCCTTCTAGATACACAACCTTCTGCATTTATCCGGGCTTGGGACCAGCAAAAGGTGTGGCCAGAGGTTTTTTTTTTTTTGCTCTCAAGACTAAACATGTGATGAACATTATATTCTAAAAACGTCATGTTCTGTCGGTGTTTCTGTATCAGCAATTTTTCTCCTGGACTCAGCGGAAAAATTGCATTTTTAAGGAGGAACTGAACCAAACTGAGCCGCTCTCTCACAGTAAAAACTGTAAAAGCAGGCGTGAACCTTTCTTAGAACTGCACAGTATTTCGCAAATGTATCGTTATCGCAATATCAGCAAACACACAATTACACAAGTGTTCAGGTCCTCCATCTGACAGAGATTTACAATGAAGAGTCCTGATTTAAGCTTGATCCCTCAATTTAGAACTGGTTTAGACCTGGGTTAATCCTGTTTTATCTTTATTTTAGTCCTGGTTTAGCCGTGTTTTAGTCCAGAGAGTTTATGATGCACAGTAAATTAAGGCAGAAAATGTCAGGTCTGTTTTCAAACCTAATCCATGTCAGACCAGGCTCAGGCGCTACTGAACCCTTTTACTTTGAAGGAAAACTGATGGGAACCCAGACTAGGAAAAGGTCTGGACTAGGGCTGGGTACCGTTAAATGATACTGATGAAAAGAAAACCACAATACTGCTGGTATCGAAAATAAATTTTTATTTGATGGGACCTTAAATGTTCCTTTGCATGAATCAAATATAACTAATAATATAATATAAATATAATCAAATAACACAGAATAAATCATACAAACTACTGGTTTAATACACAGCTAAGAAATGTGTCTTTTATTAAATATTATTGTGTTTTATGATTGTAGAAGATAAATTAGCTCACCATAGGAATCAGAAAAAGTATCGCTCAGGCACCGGGATCGAAAACCAGGTATCGTTTAAGAACTGGGATCAAAAATATCTGAATGATATCCAACTCTAACCAGGACTGAAACAGATCTAATAAAACTCAAACTCAACCAGGAAATTCTAACCCTCAGCTGCATGAAGGAGAGAGGTCCAGGAGTTTGTGCATGTGCACAAATCACGCTTCATTTTCAACCTTTTCCGTTTTATTTTAGAACCACACGCAGGTTTAAAGGTTTGCGTTTCCTCACAGGCCTAAACAAATACATTCACCTTCACCTACAGCCCTCTGACTGTCAAAATATTTAATAAAGACAGTAGTTGAAACCCTGTGCAGAGCTGTGAGGTTCTCTAACAACATGGGAACGCAGAACACAATAAAAACACTGCAGCTAAATAAACTGACCAGTGTCCATTTAATCAAACAGCTAAGCCTCAGACATTTATTTACAATATTTAACTCTCTATATCAGCCTGTTTAAGTGTTTTTTTTTTAACTTAAAAGCCTGTCAGTACCTGCTAATATTCCACATCCCATTCTCCTCTTCCCATTGTTTACACCAGAGCTCATATAGACTCAACATTAGCCTGGTTTTTATTGGATTTGCCACAAACCTCTGTTCTTTTACAACGTTGCCACTTGTCTTCATTAAGTTAGACATTGTTTAATATTTTAGGCTGGAAAAAATAAGAGTTGTGGATAAATAATTCTTACAAATCTCAGCCAAATCTCAACCAGCAGCGGGGTTAGCTCCCGACAATAATGAACCAGCGGTTAGCGGCTAACGGCTAACGCACCTGCAACACTTTCTCTCAGAGGCGTTAAACCGAAACAGTCACGACAAAAATGTGACTGGGCATGTTTTAGAAACCTTTAGAGGTGACTGTTCCCGGAGTTGGAAAATTTACCAACGGTGCGGTTTTCCCAAAATGAACATCACATCTTTGGGAAAGGCGCTAGCGTGCTAACAGGCTAACGTCCGCTTTCATTCTTACATAAACACATCGTGCATTTTGGGTAATTTTGAGGTTATTAAATATTAAATATGCATAAAACATGTGAGTATAAGTGGGCAACGTGTTAAACTCACCTTTTAGTTTCCTGTGGCATGCCCCTGGGTCGCTCATTAGAATTTATCCTGGGATTTCTTCACGCAGCTTCCTTCCTTCCTTTAGTTAGCAGTTAGCAGTTAGCCGTTAGCATCACAGTACAATGCAGCGGACCCATGTTGTTAGCCGAGAGCGCGTTAGCCGCTGAGCGCGAGCCAGGGTCCGAGCGCCCGGACACCCGCGGGCTGTGGCTCTGCGGCACCGGGCTGAGGGACCGGGGGCCGCTGTCCGTGCGTGTGTCTCCGTCCCGGACACGGGGACACACGGGGACACAGGGACAGGGACAGAGACGCTGCTGCTGCTGCGAACTGGAGGCGGTGGTTACAGCGAGAGACTCAGGACTACAAACATGGCGGACCTGGCCACAGAGGTTAGGACTACAAACATGATGGACAGTTTAAGGGAGATGTAATATTCTGCTTTGATTGATATTTTAAATCATTTTAAATCATTTTAAATCTCCTCTACCTTTCTTGTCTCGAGGACCCGCGTTTTAGTTTATTTTACTGATGACCTCAAGATAAAAATACAAATGTAAACAAAATATAAATAATGATCTGTTTGCTTTAAAATAAACATAAAATAAAAATATAAACTCCTTTTACATTTGCTATTTTTATTGTATAATAAATGTTGAAAATAAACTTAAAAATTTAATAATAAAAATCTTAAAATTCTTAAATACATTTACAACCAAATTACTTAAATCATTTTGATAACTCTCCATTTGAATCAAGCTATTAAACCTAAAATTTGTGTCAAAATATAATAATAATAATAATAATAATAATAATCTTTTTCACCAGTCATTGAGAAACTTGAGCCTGTCCTTCATAAGTTTTAATAGTTCAATATGAAATGACCACAAATATTTTCTGTTCATCTTGGAAGCACCCCCTGTAAAGTGCTCGCGTACCCCTAGGGGTCCCCGTACCCCTGGTTGGGAAACACTGCTCTGGAACAGCAGCAGCCTTTAAAAACATAATGTGACTAAAAGAGAACGTTTTTAATAAGAACTCTACTGGAGCTGTAAAGAAACAGGATTAGAGACCAGCAGAGGGCAGATCTGTTACGCTGGGTATGTTGTATTGTTTGTTATTTCTTTCTCCCAAAGTAAAAATGTCTGTGAGGAATCAGTGGAAACAGAGCTGTGCACCGTTTTTTGGATAAATGACTGAGAGCAGACTGGATATAGAGGGCTTGTTGTTGATTGGTCAGTGCTTCCTGGAGTAGGCGGGGCTTCGTGGTGAAACCAAGCGTTCTGAGGCCTCAGAAACTCAGCGCCAGACAGAGAAGGACGTTTGGAGAGATGGAGACTTTAAAAATGTAAAATGATGTTATATTTCACATTGAAACAGAATAATTATGAGGGTATAGCTTTTTTTTTTAACATTAAACATTTTTTTTTAATCTCAATATAGCTTTATTTTGATCCTCTGCGTCTTCTTCTCTCAGACCAACTAACTTGTCCTCTTTCACTACACCCTGAGTTCATCCACAGTTTACTTATAAAGTACAACAATCCAACCAAACTTGTGGACCTCAGAGCCACATTTCCAACATAGTTGTATTATAGTCTGTATTGTACGTTCAAATGTTTTATGTCTTTGTCTCAAAGACGTGGTCTGCATGAGCTGTGAGCTCGATGGCCTCTGGACTCAGCACTGACTGCATCTGAAACTGTTACAATGCTTTTTTTGACCCTGCCCTTTCAAACAAACGTAGTCACTGTAAAAACACTGACAGTCTTCTGTGGAGTTTTGGCGACATCTAATGGAGAAACCACAGACTGCAGGTTCGTCCTCCTCCTGGGCTCTGGTTTTCTGTTTCTCCTTTCAGGACACACAGAGCTGTGAAGGCATTTTCTAAATAAGTGGTTCTCAAACTGTGGTACGGGTCCCCTTGGTGGTACTCAGGAGTCTGCTTCAAGTCCTGGTTTAGTCCTGTTCTGGTGGAGGATTAAATTTGAAGTGTAGTCCACGGCTTAGTCCTAGTTAAGCTACAGTTAAGTCCTGATTTAGTCCTGGGTTAGACCTGGTTTTGTTCAAGTTTAGACCTGGTTTAGACCTGATTTAGTCCGGGTTTAGTCCTGGTTAAAAAGTCAGTGTTTTGTGTTAAAAACAATGACAGAGACATAGAATCCATTGAGTTAGGTTTTATTTGCAATGTTTTCAGATCAGTTTTAGCTTCATGCGGAACACGACGTTATGTTTCTACGGCGACGAGGGCGGCCAATCACGCGCCTCAGATCCAGAGCCAAAGCTTCCTACGAACCGAACGCTTTTACGGCAAAACGTTCGTAAGGCAAAGAGAGACAGAGAGAATGGGCGTGGGCGGGGCTAAAGACCAGAGGGGCGGGGAGAGAGCGGCTATGGGGCGTGGCTTGAGGCGCAGGGGGCGGAGTCTCATTGAGAGTTAGTTTAAGAGTGTCACGTCAGATTAAACACGACTTTAAAACGGTTAAAAACGCAAAAATTAACGTTAAATACAAAATATAACGGCGTTTGTTCGGAGTGAGCAGCTCAAACTGAATTTAACTTTAGTGCAAACAGAATGGACCCAAGAATCCAAGTCCAGGCCAGACCGGATCAGAACCTAGAGGACGGTTCAGAGACAGCTGCTCCCTAGGAACAAGTCCCAATCCAGTTCAGACCAAAAAGAGCCACAGAGTCCAGACCTAAACAAATCCACCTGAGACTTGACAGATGCTGAGGTAACCCCGCCCCGTCCCACCTCAGTTCTACCTGAACACCCAGCACCTGACTTCAGAGTTCCACCAAAAACCCAGAGTGTGACAGAGACAGAGTGTCCCGCAGAAGTTCTACTTTAAACCAGGTTTCAGAAGAAGCCTTGTTGTACGGACTGAGTACTGTGTGAGGAGCGCAACAGTGCCCCCCTCTGGTGCCAGAAGTAAATTTCCCATTCATTTTTCCCAGAGACGTTTCGAAAAATGCGTATATTAAGAGTTCAAAAGCTTGGCGGAGGTAACTCATGGTGATAACACAATTAATTTCTATCAAAAAGATTAACACAAACTTGAAAATTCCTTTTGACAGGTTTCAGATACACGTTTATGGCCAAATTGATCGTTTTATGGGCATGAGTTTCCACAGAGCATTTTGCGCCTACGGCAGAGAGATTCAGCTGCGCTTTACTGCGGGCTACAGTCTGTGGGCAGGACGCGAGATTAATTTACGTTAAACGAGACTATGCCAGTTCATAAAACACATGACCCCAAATTCACACCGAAAACGTCACGGGGCGTTGCAGCAGCAGATCGTTTTACCGGCGTCTTTTCAAAAGCGTCAGAGCTGCGTTTGGACGGCGCTGCGTCTGTGGATCTGCTTCTGTTTTACCAACGTCATTCCCATCACTGGTGAATATTCCTGCTTCTTCAGATGGTTAAGCAGAACTGATTTATACCAAACTATTTTTGTTTGAATAAAATGTACTTTTATCTGTAGCACGTGACAAATTACACTTTTTTTTTTTTTATTGAGCTCGCTTGGTGATCAGACAACAGTACTACTGTCGTGCTAGAAGGAGAATTACAATCGTTTTGTGTCTTAAAGTTAATGTTAAAGTTCTCCACCTCAAGAATTAACTTCTCGTCGTCCATGGTCCAACATTCACTGAAGTCCTTGGTGCGATACGCGATGTTTACGTCAGTCATACATTTAGAAAAGCTTTACTTTGAAAGTGTAGCGGAAGTTTATTTTGACACTTGGTGCCTGTTTCCTGTGTTTCTCGGTTGTAGCGCTGCCGGTCGACGCTGGAAAAATAGAACTCCAGCCTAATGTGAGCGTAGCGTCGGTCGTAAGACGTCCCCGCTGTGAACTGTCAGAGTGAATAAAACAGAAAGCAGCTCACTCGCGTCTGACGTGACGCTGCTGCTGCTGCTTTGGTGTGAACTGGGGGTGTGTCTGAGTAAAAAAAACTAAATTAGCCAAATGTAAAACAACAGTAAAACAAAAGCACAGCACCAGTAAGGCTACGTTCACACCGCAGGTAAAAGTGGCCCAAAGCTGACCTTTTTGCCCATATGTGACCCGTGTCTGACCCATGGGCTCCTCCTAATTCAGAGACGTATCTGATCCTTTACAATGTGACTTCAGTCTGAACGGACAAGTCACGTTTAATCTGACTTTTACGTCACTGAAAAGTAACAAACGGCACAGTTCTGCTCTGAAGGAGGCGGGACCTGGCCTGAGCAGATACAAGCCTGGCAGATGGAGCTGGTCTGTGCAAAAAAATGAGGTTTTAAACTTGATTAGTGTTTAAGGAGACAACGCTGTTGAAGCTAAACCCGAGGGTCGTGTCGTGACTGTACTGAGGAGAAATGAGACGAGAAATAAGATGAGAAATATTAAGAAATTAGGATGCGGAGTGTTGCTTATGGATAAACTCTGAGTTAGTGAAGCCTCTCTCAGCACAGTCCCACCACTCCAGGCCTTTTTTAGCACCCGTGGGTCACTTCAGGGCTGGGAACAGTTCACACAGAGACTGAGGGTCACGTTTAAACTGTGATGTGAACAGCCACGGAAATAAATCAAACAAAAAATCAGAACTAAGCATTAGGACCTGCAGTGTGAACGTGAAGTGTTGCAAACCGCTGTGTGTCCAGTTTCCCGGCTTTTAAACGGTTTATTTATAGAAACAGCCCTGAACTGTTGGGAGAAGTAGGCTTTACTGTAGGGCAGTGGTTCCCAAAGTGGGGTCCAGGCCCCCTGAGGGTCTGCGAAGGTACTGCAGGGGCCCCCAGAGGCCGTCTATATTAAGTACATAAATATAAATTGAGTTTGAAATGCACTGTAAAAAACAATGCTGCAAAAACTCAAGGCAACAGGATCCCTCAAGATTTTTGAGTTTTGGTGATCAACTCAAAATCTCAAGTTTCTCATCAAATTTAACGTTCATACATCTAAAAACTTGTAACTTTAAGTTTTACTCACTATCTTTATTTTTTCCAGCTCATCTTACAGCAACTGACTCCACTGTTCAGAAAAAGTATTATTGATAATAATAAAAACTAAATATACTACATTTAACAGAAGAATAACTTTTCTGAACTCTGTAAGTTGGCTGTAAGATGAGTAAAAAAATAATGATAGAGAGAAAAACTTAAACATTAGAAAAGTTAAAAATTAGAAAAGTGAAAGTGTGGAAAACTTGAGATTTAGATTTTTTTTATTTTACAGTGCATTTGTTTAAAAATATAACTTTAAAACAGCCAATAGTCAGTGTCTTTTGTAATGTTTTTAGAGAAATATATGGAGAAAATCATGAAAATAAAGTTTTGGATGGAGGGAAGTTGTATTGTTGGGGTCCACGTGGGATTTTGGTGAATTTAAGAGGGCCATGACTTGGGAATGGCTGCTGCAGGGAAACCATTCTCTGCATTTGACCCATCTTTCCAACCTCTCAGGACCGGTGACTGTCTCCAGATCTGAGCCAAGATCCGGGTCAGGACCCGGGTCCTGGACCCAGGTCAGGACCCGGGTCTGGACCCAGGTCAGGACCCGGGTCCTGGACCCAGGTCAGGACCCGGGTCAGGACCCAGGTCAGGACCCAGCTGGAGGATTATTGTGCATGTTTGAGGTGGGAGAACCCAAATGTAAACAGTGTCAAACCCAGAGCGTTCCCTTTCTTTGTTTGGGCAAAGTTTTTCTAAGTCTGTGTTTTTTAAAACGCTAGACTTCTGTGTGGAAAGCCCACGAGCTTCTCCACAGTGAAGGTCGTTTACTGTCTTTATAACAAAAGAGTTTTTTAGACAATGAATTTATACACAGAATTTTTAGCAATTGAATTTTGTGAACTGAATTATTTTACTAAAAATTCTGATTAAAATTTCAGTGAAGGAAATGTTATAAGCCAAACACAGTCTCTAAAAATTCTGTGTAATTAAATTCAGTGTCCGAAACTCGCAGAACCTACATCCGAGAGGAAGACGAAAGCGATCGAACTGAGCCAGCCAATCAGGTTTTAGCTTTACAGTCACGTGACACAGCTCTTTCAGTTTGTCACGGCGAGCTGGTTTGGGACACTGCATTTTATTACTGAAAATTTAGAGACTGATTTTTTCTTTTTTAAACAGATTTTTTTTTTTTACATTGTTACTTTCACGCACTTGATTTAAAACACTGTTTCTGGCTTACAGAATTTTATTCACTGAAACATTCGTCAGAATTTGAAGTTAAAAAAAAAATTGAGTTCACAAAATTCAGCTTAGCTACATAAATTGTTTAAAAAAAGCTTTTGTAATAAAGACACAAAATGACCTTAATACTCCACAAGGGCCCAGGATTTAGTGTTTACAGATAACCCACTGCTAATACCATCAGGACAGAACATTAGCCTTTGTGCTCTTGACTCCCCCTGCTGGCCACGTGGAGATTGGTCTGGTCTGAGCTGGATTTTCCAAAAACACTTAAGTGCAGCAATAATAAGTTAATACTGGAACAGAGTACCACAGTAACAGTGTTAAACAGAGACGTTCACATTTCAAACATCCTTCTCCTTCAGTCAGTAGTCTTTCTTTGTATTATTTAAACAGAGGTAAACTATGAATCATGGGTAATGTAGTCTGACAACAGTCCACACATGCATTAGTTCAGAGTTAAAGGAGCTGGTCCCAGGTCAGTTCTGAGAGGGCCTCCTTTAAAATTGGCACTTTTCAAGAATCTACAAACTATAAAATAAAAGTCTAAGGAGCCGTGGATGCGTCAGACTCGAGAGTTTCGTCAGCGGCTCGGACCCAGGATCAGTTCAGAGTAAAATAATAAAAAAAACTTAAAAAAGTGCCGGTGCAGAATTAAACTACGGTGAACAAAGCGATGAAGAGGAGGAAGGCTGTAGTTCTTCACCTGGCCACGGGCGGCAGAGGGGGCGCTCCTCGCATCACTGCAACAAACATAAACTCAGGGTTAACACTTAGACCTGGTTTAGTCCTGGTTTAGTCCTGGTTTAGTCCTGGTTTAGTCCTGGTTTAGTCCTGGTTTAGACCTGGTTTAGTCCTGGTTTAGACCTAGTTTAGACCTAGTTTAGACCTGGTTTAGACCTAGTTTAGTCCTGGTTTAGACCTGGTTTAGTCCTGGTTTAGACCTAGTTTAGACCTGGTTTAGACCTAGTCTAGACCTGGTTTAGACCTGGTTTAGTCCTGGTTTAGACCTAGTTTAGACCTGGTTTAGTCCTGGTTTAGACCTAGTTTAGACCTAGTTTAGACCTGGTTTAGACCTGGTTTAGTCCTGGTTTAGTCCCGGTTTAGACCCGGTTTAGACCTAGTTTAGACCTGGTTTAGACCTAGTTTAGACCTGGTTTAGACCTAGTTTAGACCTAGTTTAGATCTGGTTTAGACCTGGTTTAGACCTGGTTTAGACCTAGTTTAGACCTGGTTTAGACCTGGTTTAGACCTAGTTTAGATCTGGTTAAGACCTAGTTTAGACCTGGTTTAGACCTAGTTTAGACCTAGTTTAGACCTGGTTTAGACCTAGTTTAGACCTAGTTTAGACCTAGTTTAGACCTGGTTTAGACCTAGTTTAGACCTAGTTTAGACCTGGTTTAGACCTAGTTTAGACCTAGTTTAGACCTAGTTTAGACCTGGTTTAGACCTGGTTTAGACCTAGTTTAGACCTAGTTTAGACCTAGTTTAGACCTGGTTTAGACCTGGTTTAGACCTGGTTTAGACCTAGTTTAGACCTAGTTTAGACCTGGTTTAGACCTGGTTTAGACCTGGTTTAGACCTAGTTTAGACCTGGTTTAGACCTAGTTTAGACCTGGTTTAGACCTAGTTTAGACCTAGTTTAGACCTGGTTTAGACCTGGTTTAGACCTAGTTTAGACCTGGTTTAGACCTGGTTTAGACCTGGTTTAGACCTAGTTTAGACCTAGTTTAGACCTGGTTTAGACCTAGTTTAGACCTGGTTTAGACCTAGTTTAGACCTAGTTTAGACCTAGTTTAGACCTGGTTTAGACCTGGTTTAGACCTAGTTTAGACCTAGTTTAGACCTGGTTTAGACCTGGTTTAGACCTGGTTTAGACCTAGTTTAGACCTAGTTTAGACCTGGTTTAGACCTGGTTTAGACCTGGTTTAGACCTAGTTTAGACCTAGTTTAGACCTAGTTTAGACCTGGTTTAGACCTGGTTTAGACCTAGTTTAGACCTGGTTTAGACCTAGTTTAGACCTAGTTTAGACCTGGTTTAGACCTAGTTTAGACCTAGTTTAGACCTAGTTTAGACCTGGTTTAGTCCTGGTTTAGACCTAGTTTAGACCTAGTTTAGACCTGATTTAGACCTAGTTTAGACCTGGTTTAGACCTAGTTTAGTCCTGGTTTAGACCTGGTTTAGTCCTGGTTTAGACCTAGTTTAGACCTGGTTTAGACCTAGTCTAGACCTGGTTTAGACCTGGTTTAGTCCTGGTTTAGACCTAGTTTAGACCTGGTTTAGTCCTGGTTTAGACCTAGTTTAGACCTAGTTTAGACCTAGTTTAGACCTGGTTTAGACCTGGTTTAGTCCTGGTTTAGTCCCGGTTTAGACCCGGTTTAGACCTAGTTTAGACCTGGTTTAGACCTAGTTTAGACCTGGTTTAGACCTAGTTTAGACCTAGTTTAGATCTGGTTTAGACCTGGTTTAGACCTGGTTTAGACCTAGTTTAGACCTGGTTTAGACCTAGTTTAGATCTGGTTAAGACCTAGTTTAGACCTAGTTTAGACCTGGTTTAGACCTAGTTTAGACCTGGTTTAGACCTAGTTTAGACCTAGTTTAGACCTAGTTTAGACCTGGTTTAGACCTGGTTTAGACCTAGTTTAGACCTGGTTTAGACCTAGTTTAGACCTAGTTTAGACCTAGTTTAGACCTGGTTTAGACCTGGTTTAGACCTAGTTTAGACCTAGTTTAGACCTAGTTTAGACCTGGTTTAGACCTGGTTTAGACCTGGTTTAGACCTGGTTTAGACCTAGTTTAGACCTAGTTTAGACCTGGTTTAGACCTGGTTTAGACCTAGTTTAGACCTAGTTTAGACCTAGTTTAGACCTGGTTTAGACCTGGTTTAGACCTGGTTTAGACCTAGTTTAGACCTAGTTTAGACCTAGTTTAGACCTGGTTTAGACCTGGTTTAGACCTGGTTTAGACCTAGTTTAGACCTAGTTTAGACCTAGTTTAGACCTGGTTTAGACCTGGTTTAGACCTAGTTTAGACCTAGTTTAGACCTGGTTTAGACCTAGTTTAGACCTAGTTTAGACCTAGTTTAGACCTGGTTTAGACCTGGTTTAGACCTGGTTTAGACCTGGTTTAGACCTAGTTTAGACCTAGTTTAGACCTGGTTTAGTCCTGGTTTAGACCTAGTTTAGACCTAGTTTAGACCTGGTTTAGACCTGGTTTAGACCTAGTTTAGACCTAGTTTAGACCTGGTTTAGACCTGGTTTAGACCTGGTTTAGACCTGGTTTAGACCTAGTTTAGACCTGGTTTAGACCTGGTTTAGACCTGGTTTAGACCTAGTTTAGACCTAGTTTAGACCTAGTTTAGACCTGGTTTAGACCTGGTTTAGACCTAGTTTAGACCTAGTTTAGACCTGGTTTAGACCTGGTTTAGACCTAGTTTAGACCTAGTTTAGACCTAGTTTAGACCTGGTTTAGACCTGGTTTAGACCTGGTTTAGACCTAGTTTAGACCTAGTTTAGACCTGGTTTAGTCCTGGTTTAGACCTAGTTTAGACCTGGTTTAGTCCTGGTTTAGACCTAGTTTAGACCTGGTTTAGTCCTGGTTTAGACCTAGTTTAGACCTAGTTTAGACCTGGTTTAGACCTAGTTTAGACCTGGTTTAGACCTGGTTTAGACCTAGTTTAGACCTAGTTTAGACCTGGTTTAGACCTGGTTTAGACCTAGTTTAGACCTAGTTTAGACCTAGTTTAGACCTGGTTTAGACCTGGTTTAGACCTAGTTTAGACCTAGTTTAGACCTAGTTTAGACCTGGTTTAGACCTAGTTTAGACCTGGTTTAGACCTAGTTTAGACCTGGTTTAGACCTGGTTTAGACCTGGTTTACCTCTGTTGGCCTTGCTGGGGTAGATCTTGGTGAAGTGCCTGTATTCTTCTGGAGGAGGGAAGTCATCGAGAGGATGGAACGAGTATTTGGACTCAAAATCATCTGGAAAAACAAAAACAAAGACAGTTTCTAAAGAAAGAGACTTGTGAATGGACAGAGTTTAAAGTCGTACAAAGACAAGAGGAAAAGACAGAGGAACAAGAATCAGGAGTGAACAAACAAGTCCTGGTTTAGTCTGGCTTTAGTCCTGGTTTAGACTCTGATATATTATGAGCTACTAATTTTAAAGCGAGGCCTATCTTTTGTTGCAGAGCTCTCTCACTCTCTCTTTCTAAAGCCTGGACTTTATACGGCGTTTGATTATTCCTGCAATAAAAAGTGCTCTCTGTCCGTCTTCGTGCTCCATGCAGTGGTTTGCTTTGGTTTGTTGGATGTGAACTTACGTTACGTCACACACCGTCACATTACATCTCAGAGTTATCTGGTTCTTATCAGCAGTGCAAATGCGAGTTCATAAAACTGAGTACGGAGTGGGCAGGGAATCTTAATAATAATTGTTTATTTTACATCTCAAATGCAATTTTAAACACTTTCTACTCCAAACTATTGATTGATATGTTGCAACATTTGCCAGAGCTAACTCTTTAAAACCCAACAGTATAGCTTTAATAATCTGTGGTCTTTTTCTGATTCTTAGCTTTTCTGAATTGATTTAGAATCTTTTTAAAGAAACAATCAATGGATCAGAAAAAATATTATTTTTCCCACCTCAAGCAGTTCTGAGAACTCAGCTCCTATAACTGTAGTCTCTGATTTAGTCCCTGGTTTAGACCAGAGTTAGTCCTGGTTTAGTCCGGAGTTAGACCTGGTTTAGACCAGAGTTAGACCTGGTTTAGACCGGAGTTAGACCTGGTTTAGTCCGGAGTTAGTCCTGGTTTAGTCCGGAGTTAGACCTGGTTTAGTCCGGAGTTAGACCTGGTTTAGTCCGGAGTTAGACCTGGTTTAGACCAGAGTTAGACCTGGTTTAGACCGGAGTTAGACCTGGTTTAGTCCGGAGTTAGACCTGGTTTAGTCCAGAGTTAGACCTGGTTTAGTCCAGAGTCAGACCTGGTTTAGTCCGGAGTTAGACCTGGTTTAGACCAGAGTTAGACCTGGTTTAGACCGGAGTTAGACCTGGTTTAGTCCGGAGTTAGACCTGGTTTAGTCCGGAGTTAGACCTGGTTTAGTCCGGAGTTAGACCTGGTTTAGACCTGGTTCAGACCCAGTTTGTGACTCACCGATGCGGCAGCTGGGGGAGGACGGGCCGTTCCTGTGGGGCGGGGCGGGAGGAGGGGGAGGGGGAGGGGCTGCAGGGGTGCGGGGAGGAGGAGGGGGCTTTCCTCTGGAGGGGGGGTCAGAGGGGGCGGGGCTACCGTGAGTCCTGCAGGGGGGAGGGGGCGGAGCCTCTCTGGATCCAAGGCCGGGCCGAGGAGACGACTGGACAGGAGCCGGAGGAGCTGCGGGCGACACACAAGGTTCAGGTTAAACCTGTCAGGAACAGAGGGACCCATCTCCAGATCTGACCAGGATCCTGGTCAGGAACAGAGGGACCCATCTCCAGATCTGAGCCAGGATCCTGGTCAGGAACAGAGGGACCCATCTCCAGATCTGAGCCAGGATCCTGGTGAGGAACAGAGGGACCCATCTCCAGATCTGAGCCAGGATTCTGGTGAGGAGCAGAGGGACCCATCTCCAGATCTGAGCCAGGATTCTGGTCAGGAACAGAGGGACCCATCTCCAGATCTGAGCCAGGATCCTGGTGAGGAACAGAGGGACCCATCTCCAGATCTGAGCCAGGATCCTGGTGAGGAACAGAGGGACCCATCTCCAGATCTGAGCCAGGATCCTGGTCAGGAACAGAGGGGCCCATCTCCAGGTCTGAGCCAGGATCCTGGTGAGGAACAGAGGGACCCATCTCCAGATCTGACCAGGATCCTGGTGAGGAACAGAGGGACCCATCTCCAGATCTGAGCCAGGATCCTGGTGAGGAACAGAGGGACCCATCTCCAGATCTGAGCCAGGATCCTGGTCAGGAACAGAGGGACCCATCTCCAGATCTGAGCCAGGATCCTGGTGAGGAACAGAGGGACCCATCTCCAGATCTGACCAGGATCCTGGTGAGAAACAGAGGGACCCATCTCCAGATCTGAGCCAGGATCCTGGTCAGGAACAGAGGGACCCATCTCCAGATCTGAGCCAGGATCCTGGTGAGGAACAGAGGGACCCATCTCCAGATCTGACCAGGATCCTGGTCAGGAACAGAGGGACCCATCTCCAGATCTGAGCCAGGATCCTGGTCAGGAACAGAGGGACCCATCTCCAGATCTGAGCCAGGATCCTGGTCAGGAACAGAGGGACCCATCTCCAGATCTGAGCCAGGATCCTGGTCAGGAACAGAGGGACCCATCTCCAGATCTGAGCCAGGATCCTGGTGAGGAACAGAGGGACCCATCTCCAGATCTGACCAGGATCCTGGTGAGAAACAGAGGGACCCATCTCCAGATCTGAGCCAGGATCCTGGTCAGGAACAGAGGGACCCATCTCCAGATCTGAGCCAGGATCCTGGTGAGGAACAGAGGGACCCATCTCCAGATCTGACCAGGATCCTGGTCAGGAACAGAGGGACCCATCTCCAGATCTGAGCCAGGATCCTGGTCAGGAACAGAGGGACCCATCTCCAGATCTGAGCCAGGATCCTGGTGAGGAGCAGAGGGACCCTTCTCCAGATCTGAGCCAGGATCCTGGTGAGGAGCAGAGGGACCCTTCTCCAGATCTGAGCCAGGATCCTGGTCAGGAACAGAGGAACCCTTCTCCAGATCTGAGCCAGGATCCTGGTCAGGAACAGAGGAACCCTTCTCCAGATCTGAGCCAGGATGCTAGTGAGGAACAGAGGAACCCATCTCCAGATCTGAGCCAGGATCCTGGTCAGGAACAGAGGAACCCTTCTCCAGATCTGAGCCAGGATCCTGGTCAGGAACAGAGGGACCCATCTCCAGATCTGAGCCAGGATCCTGGTCAGGAACAGAGGAACCCTTCTCCAGATCTGAGCCAGGATCCTGGTCAGGAACAGAGGGACCCATCTCCAGATCTGAGCCAGGATCCTGGTGAGGAACAGAGGGACCCATCTCCAGATCTGAGCCAGGATCCTGGTGAGGAGCAGAGGGACCCTTCTCCAGATCTGAGCCAGGATTCTGGTGAGGAGCAGAGGGACCCATCTCCAGATCTGAGCCAGGATCCTGGTCAGGAACAGAGGGACCCATCTCCAGATCTGAGCCAGGATTCTGGTGAGGAGCAGAGGGACCCATCTCCAGATCTGAGCCAGGATCCTGGTGAGGAGCAGAGGGACCCATCTCCAGATCTGAGCCAGGATTCTGGTGAGGAGCAGAGGGACCCATCTCCAGATCTGAGCCAGGATTCTGGTGAGGAGCAGAGGGACCCATCTCTAGATCTGAGCCAGGATCCTGGTGAGGAGCAGAGGAACCCTTCTCTAGATCTGAGTCAGGATCCTGGTGAGGAGCAGAGGGACCCTTCTCCAGATCTGAGCCAGGATCCTGGTGAGGAGCAGAGGGACCCTTCTCCAGATCTGAGCCAGGATCCTGGTCAGGAACAGAGGAACCCTTCTCCAGATCTGAGCCAGGATCCTGGTCAGGAACAGAGGAACCCTTCTCCAGATCTGAGCCAGGATCCTGGTCAGGAACAGAGGGACCCATCTCCAGATCTGAGCCAGGATCCTGGTCAGGAACAGAGGGACCCATCTCCAGATCTGAGCCAGGATCCTGGTCAGGAACAGAGGGACCCATCTCCAGATCTGAGCCAGGATCCTGGTCAGGAACAGAGGGACCCATCTCCAGATCTGAGCCAGGATCCTGGTCAGGAACAGAGGGACCCATCTCCAGATCTGAGCCAGGATCCTGGTCAGGAACAGAGGGACCCATCTCCAGATCTGAGCCAGGATCCTGGTGAGGAGCAGAGAAACCCTTCTCCAGATCTGACCAGGAGCACCCGGAGGAAACCCACCCAGACACAGGGAGAACATGAGAACTCCACAGAAAGGCCCCACACAGTTCAGGAATCGGGACCATTGATGTCCAGTACTGTCACTGATGCATTGTGGGAAACTTTGAGTGCCCCACTTTTCATTCACTGGACCTTCAGACACCACTACATCTTGAGTTGAAGTTAAATGCTAAAATGCCTTTTGAAGAAGTAGCTTGGTAACATAGTAAGTACTTTAACTATGAATTAATGTTAACTTTTGTACGCTTAAATGTTTTATTGTTGTGCTCTCCTGCCCAGGGACTGCAGAAGGAAAGTAACCTGTAGCTTAATCTGGCACAAAGCACTAGCCCGGCCTGCCAGACAAACTCTTTTCCTCTTCTATACAAAGAAGTGAGGCTGGTCCCTTTGGTAACATTACATTTTAACCAATCAGGGAAACGAAGGGCGGGATATAAACAGCGCACTGTTGACTCAAACAAACATGGATTCTTGCTGTTTTTTCCATAAAACCACAGAATCCTGTGTATCTGAGCAGCTCTGTCCTTATCTGTGAACAGGGACAGCAGCAGAAGCCAGTTGTACAAAGACTTGTGGAAAAAGTGGGTTTGTTTGAATGTGGTGGTTACGTCGGACGTCAGAGGGACTTTACTGTTGTTAAAATGGAAACAGGACGAAGACAAAAATCACACAGAGGACTGAACAACAACGAGGACCTCAGCAGAACCAACAGGAGACCAAGGAAAGACCTAAACCCTATTAATCAGAGAGAAGTTATTACATTAGCTCTGTAGATAATGCTACCGTGGTTAGCTCTTCAGCTTTCATAAGGCACGGAGCAGATAAGCGGCTGTGATAGGACAGCTCCAAATCAAACGCTTTGCTCCAAGAGAGGAACCAGACTGTCCTGCCTGCTATAGAAAATTAACAAAGCATCTATTTCCTTGTGATATTAATGTATTTATACATGGTCTGTGACAAATAAAGAATAAACTAAACTAAGTTCACACTTATCATAATGTTAAATGTTTCTCTTCAGACTCTTTAGTTCCTCACACACACAGTATATGACACACTTTAGTTCCTCACACACACAGTATATGACACTCTTTAGTTCCTCACACTCTTTAGTTCCTCACACACACAGTATATGACACTCTTTAGTTCCTCACACACACAGTATATGACACTCTTTAGTTCCTCACACACACAGTATATGACACTCTTTAGTTCCTCACACACAGTATATGACACTCTTTAGTTCCTCACACACACAGTATATGACACTCTTTAGTTCCTCACACACAGTATATGACACTCTTTAGTTCCTCACACACACAGTATATGACACTCTTTAGTTCCTCACACTCTTTAGTTCCTCACACACACAGTATATGACACTCTTTAGTTCCTCACACACAGTATATGACACTCTTTAGTTCCTCACACACACAGTATATGACACTCTTTAGTTCCTCACACACACAGTATATGACACTCTTTAGTTCCTCACACACACAGTATATGACACTCTTTAGTTCCTCACACACAGTATATGACACTTTAATAAATGAGAGCGCCCTCTCACCTGCGGCTCTGGTGGGCGGGTCTCTCATCGGAGGCGGGGGCCTGGCTCCTTGTTGGGTGGGGCTTGGTGAGGTTGGCGTCGGCCTTACGTGGGCGGGGCTAGGCGGCGGAGGGGCGGGGCCTCTGGTGGGGGTGTGTCCTGTGGGGGAGGGGGCGGTGCGTTTGTTCAGAGAGTTGTGTCTTTGAGGTAAGTCGGGACTGGGCTCTGTGCCATCTGCCGCGCCGTTCACGGGGTTACCGCCGCGGTACGGGGGAGGGGGTGGGGCCAAGGAGCTGGGGGCGGAGTTTCCTCCAGAGGTGGGGGGGCGGCGGGCGTTGCCGGGCGACGGCGGGGGTTTGGAGGGAAGGGGAGGGGTCGGCGGGAGGGGCTTCTCTCTGTTATAGGCATTAACAGGAGGGGACGGAGCGTTACCACGGCGACACTGAGGAGGAGGGGCTGGGGACGAGCAGGGGGCGGGGCTGTCGGTGTCATCATGGCGTTGGCTGGGGGGACGGGGAGCAGCGGCGCGGGTCGAAGGAGAGCGACCCGAGGAACCGTCTGAAACAAGATGGACACAGTTACAGCCAAAACAAAAGATACTTACCTTAAGGATGCATCCATATCGGACAAATTTCGGTAACGGACGAATATCGGTAACAAATGAATAACCGTAATGGTTGAATATCAGTAACGGACAATATGCACCTGGTTCACATCAGACTATTGACAGAATTGGTGCATGCACCGATACCAGTGAGCTGATGTTCATCTGCTGTACTCTGTATTCGCGCTAATATCCCTGAGTGGATATAAACCCCGTTCTGTCTCAGAAGGAGAGACACACAACACACAAACAATGTTAAATATCGGCATCACGTTGGTTATGGGCAAAAAGTTTGTATACAATATCGATAGAACAGAATTTCCATATCTGTGCATCCCTCTATATTTGTGTATGCACTGATAGATCACTGTTAGAGTGTAACAAAAACAGATCAAACTGTTTCATTACAGAACATTCCTAACATGATGCACAGTAACAGCAGATGTCAAAGGTCAGTAATGTGCAGTGTTTCCCATTAACTGAGAAGACTCATACACCATATTCTAATTTTCTATAGTCTAAGAACAGCTGATATCAATTCTTACGCTTCTTATATCACGATGATGAACTGTACTGTTCTAAAAGGACTTCTTAAAGATAAATTATAGACATTAACTGACATTTTACTACAAACATGTATATAATAACAATTTTATTAAGGATCACCAGTGTCACCATAGTCAACAGAAATCTGTGGGAAATACTGACTGTGGCAGCAGCTGTAAACTCTGAAGCTTTTATCAAACTGAGCGACTCCTGACCTGCCGATGGCCTGAGTTTGGGGACTCCACCCGGAAACAGGCCTCCGATCGGTGGAGCTGAACCCGAGGGACTGGCTGCTCCACTCCCATTGGCTCCGCCTCCTCCCAGTGTAGTCCCGCCTCCTCCCAGTGTAGGCCCGCCTCCTGCTGCTGCTTTGGGCTCTGAGGAAGCACAACCACGAGACAGAGAGTGTGATAAGAGCCCCGCCTCCTCCTGAGAGTGACATCACTACGCTCTACAGAGGAAGTCCCGCCTTTCTTTTGGTTTGGACCAGACTTTAGACCGGGGCCGTTTCTCAGTTCCTAGTATGCAGACTCTGGACTGATGCACTCAGAGGTACGGACCGGTGTGTACTTAGAGGTACGGACCGGTGTGTACTCCGAGGTACGGACCGGTGTGTACTCCGAGGTACGGACCGCTGTGTACTCAGAGGTACGGACCGGTGTGTACTCAGAGGTACGGACCGGTGTGTACTCAGAGGTACGGACCGGTGTGTACTCAGAGGTACGGACCGGTGTGTACTCAGAGGTACGGACCGGTGTGTACTCAGAGGTACGGACCGGTGTGTACTCAGAGGTACGGACCGGTGTGTACTCAGAGGTACGGACCGGTGTGTACTCAGAGGTACGGACCGGTGTGTACTCAGAGGTACGGACTCGTGTGTACTCAGAGGTACGGACCGGTGTGTACTCAGAGGTACGGACCGGTGTGTACTCAGAGGTACGGACCCGTGTGTACTCAGAGGTACGGACCGGTGTGTACTCAGAGGTACGGACCCGTGTGTACTCAGAGGTACGGACCCGTGTGTACTCAGAGGTACGGACCGGTGTGTACTCAGAGGTACGGACCCGTGTGTACTCAGAGGTACGGACCCGTGTGTACTCAGAGGTACGGACCGGTGTGTACTCAGAGGTACAGACCGGTGTGTACTCAGAGGTACGGACCGGTGTGTACTCAGAGGTACAGACCGGTGTGTACTCAGAGGTACGGACCGGTGTGTACTCAGAGGTACGGACCGGTGTGTACTCAGAGGTACGGACCGGTGTGTACTCAGAGGTACGGACCGGTGTGTACTCAGAGGTACAGACCGGTGTGTACTCAGAGGTACAGACCCATGTGTACTCAGAGGTACGGACTGGTGTGTACTCAGAGGTACAGACCGGTGTGTACTCAGAGGTACAGACTCTTGTGTACTCAGAGGTACGGACTGGTGTGTACTCAGAGGTACAGACTCAGAACGGACTTTGCTTTTTTCAGATTTTGGGATGAAGTGAACTCGTTGACATCACAGGAAGTGGCTCTGCTGTGGCTCTGACCCCAGATGTTTGTTTTATTAATAAAATGTACTTTTTGTTTTGTTGTATGCACAAGAATAAAGTGCAACATCCAAAGATATTTATTTTAATAAATGAAAAATGGTGCCAACTGTTTTTATTATTTTAGGTACTTCGTATTTAATTAATAATAAAATTTTGAGAAATAGAAGCATATAATTGATCATTCAGATGTATAAAAGAGAAAGACAACAACCAATGCCTGCATTTGGCTCATTAAATAACATCTTCATTATAATATAAATAACATGAGGAAATGAATGCATATAAAGAGTGACGGGTCAAAGCTTGTTTTAAACTATCTGCTTGAACTCAAAATAGCTGAAAGTGCACAACTTTGGGAAGAAGAGGTTAAAAATAAATCTGATGGATCAGGCAGTGACTACACTCGTGTTTACTGTAGGGGCCAGTCTATGGGCACTGACGTGCAGCTGTTGTCTGCTTCAGTGCGCGCTGAAGAGAGATCCAAGCAGCGATCCGTGCACAATGCGAAATGCATTCTGGGATTTCTGCCTGACTCACAAGTCTCCTCTGATGCATCCCAGTAAAACAGGCGGAGCAGGAACACATCCGGGGATTTGGAGCGGACTTGCCGAGAAGCGGACTTTGAATCGGAACAGGACTTGGACTGCGGCAGATGGTGTTTCACAAAAACACAAGTCCAGAGAAGTACGCAGACTGAGAAACGACCCAGGAGGCGGGGCATCCTCTCCATGAGTTAGTGTGGGACAGATGTGTTACAGTGGAGCGAGTGGAATGAGGTGGACACCTGATGAATGAATGAATGAATGAATGAATGAATAAAATGTTTACGTGTGTGTTCGGCTCCGACGGCGGCAGCAACAGAAACAAGAAACACAATCATCAACAACAACAACACAACTGCTGTACATGCTCTAAGGTCTACAGAGGTCTACAGAGGTCTACAGAGGTCTACAGAGGTCTACAGAGGTCTACACAGGTCACAGAGGTCTACAGAGGTCACAGAGGTCTACACAGGTCACAGAGGTCTACACAGGTCACAGAGGTCTACAGAGGTCACAGAGGTCTACAGAGGTCTACAGAGGTCTACACAGGTCACAGAGGTCTACACAGGTCACAGAGGTCTACAGAGGTCACAGAGGTCTACAGAGGTCTACAGAGGTCTACAGAAGTCTACACAGGTCACAGAGGTCTACAGAGGTCTACAGAGGTCTACAGAAGTCTACACAGGTCACAGAGGTCTACAGAGGTCTACAGAGGTCTACACAGGTCACAGAGGTCTACAGAGGTCTACAGAGGTCTACACAGGTCACAGAGGTCTACAGAGGTCTACAGAGGTCTACAGAGGTCTACACAGGTCACAGAGGTCTACAGAGGTCTACAGAGGTCTACAGAGGTCTACACAGGTCACAGAGGTCTACAGAGGTCTACAGAGGTCTACAGAGGTCTACAGAGGTCTACACAGGTCACAGAGGTCTACAGAGGTCTATGAAGGTCTACAGAGGTCTACACAGGTCACAGAGGTCTACAGAGGTCTATGAAGGTCTACAGAGGTCTATGAAGGTCTACAGAGGTCTACGGAGGTCTACAGAGGTCTACAGAGGTCTACGGAGGTCTACGGAGGTCTACACAGGTCCACAGAGGTCTACAGAGGTCTACAGAGGTCTACGGAGGTCACAGAGGTCTACAGAGGTCTACAGAGGTCTACAGAGGTCTACAGAGGTCTACAGAGGTCTACGGAGGTCACAGAGGTCTACAGAGGTCTACGGAGGTCTACAGAGGTCTACGGAGGTCTACAGAGGTCACAGAGGTCTACAGAGGTCTACAGAGGTCTACAGAGGTCTACAGAGGTCTACGGAGGTCTACAGAGGTCTACGGAGGTCTACGGAGGTCTACACAGGTCCACAGAGGTCTACAGAGGTCTACAGAGGTCTACGGAGGTCACAGAGGTCTACAGAGGTCTACAGAGGTCTACAGAGGTCTACAGAGGTCTACAGAGGTCTACAGAGGTCTACGGAGGTCACAGAGGTCTACAGAGGTCTACGGAGGTCTACAGAGGTCTACGGAGGTCTACAGAGGTCTACGGAGGTCTACAGAGGTCACAGAGGTCTACAGAGGTCTACAGAGGTCTACAGAGGTCTACAGAGGTCTACACAGGTCAACAGAGGTCTACACAGGTCACAGAGGTCTACACAGGTCTACAGAGGTCTACAGAGGTCTACGGCGGTCTACACAGGTCTACACAGGTCTACAGAGGTCTACACAGGTCCACAGAGGTCTACACAGACCTTCATGCTCTACAGGCTTTAGGATGGTACAGATGTGATCGTACAGATGTGTGAAGAGGAGACAGATGCAGCAGACTGACAGGAGATACACAGACTTCAGGTTTATTTCAGGTGAACTCGTTAAGGTGATGTGGGATTAGACCTGGTCTGAGACCGGGCTCAGATTATTAAGGATTTGTTAAAGAGAGGAACATTAATATTAAACAGAACAGATGAACACAAACAGTGGAGCCTGAGAGAGAGAGCAGCTTCTATCAACGGCAGCAGAGTCAGCAGCTGCTCGGAGGGAAGGAAGGAGGACTGTGGACCAGGTGAAGCACAAAAATCACTGTATTTTATTTTTTATTGTTGGCCCCATCGCTCTGTTCCAGTCAGCAGCCAAAAGGCAATGGAAAGACCCACAGCGGAGAAGTGTTTTACTGATCAGAAAATGAAAGCATGAAGTGATCGTTTGCTAGGGCTGTGTTTAAAAAAAAAAGATTGATCCGGGAATAAATTGTATAGTACTTCTAGACAATACTACTACTGCTGCTTTATCAATACAGCTGTTTGAATGACGTTAATGTTAAAAACAGCTGGAACAGCAGTTTTGAAGCTGTTCCCTAAGGTGCAGTACACGTTTCTGCAGCAGATGGTGGTGTGGTTATTTTATGTACTAATTGCTGTTATTGCCATGTTGTTTAGGTTATGTCATGGGCAGCCAATATAAAGAATATAAAACATCCATTTAGTAAACTTGTTTGACCCTGTGCTTTGTTCAAAATGTATTGTGAGGTTGTTGGAAATACCCAGCCTGCTGTTACGTTGCTGTTAACACCGTCCACACGAGTGCAGAGCCCGGGAAGCCCTCCCTGTGAGACGAAAACACCTCACGGCCTCTCGCTCTTATACAGGTCACACTGGGCTCTGCAGGTTCTCGCAGGGTTTATAAGGGTTTTATGTTTCTCTGTGGAACTGTGGGTGTGTTTATAATACGATAAATAAAATATAGGTACTGCAGATCCATCTGTGTATCTCCCTGTCTCTGCAGCGGTCCACTCTCAGTCCTTTCACAGCGGCCCTGCTCTGTTGGCTCTGGGTCAAAAACATTCTGTTTAAATGTAAGAAGTCCTCCCAAACTCCGCCAGTATATATTTTATATTTGATATTTCCCTGAGTCTGCAGTGTAGACCCAGAGCTGGTCCAGAGCAGAGCCGCACCCAGGCTTCTCCGTGAGGTCTTACTGTCTGCGGGGCCGGAGGTCCGCGGCGCCCCCTGCTGCAGGTACTGGTATAAACGGAAGTAGGGGTGCTCGGAGGGCGGGGGCTTACTGTCCGCGGGGCTCTGGGCCTGGGGCGGGCTCTGGGCCTGGGGCGGGCTCTGGGCCGCCCCGGGGCTCTTGGCGTGGTTGTTCTGGTGCTGGATCTGCGGCGCACTCCGGTCGTTCACCGCCGTCACTCTGCGAAGTTTGGTGCCTTTGCAGATGTCGGAGAGAAGCGCTCCGCGACCTCTGGCCCCCTCGCCGCTCAGAGAGGGCGGTCTGCTGTTGGACTGAAACAGGACACAGACTTTAATTAAAAAAGCACTGTCCTCTACACTGTATCCTGACTGCAGCAGGCCCCGACCACAGCAGGGGATAGGTGTGGTTTACCTGGCTGTGGGTGGGGGGAGGTGGGGGGCCCCCTGGTGGTGGAGGAGGAGGAGGGATAGGCATTGTGCTGCTGTGGCCTCAAGAACCTGGAACACAAGACAGCAGCATTACAGCACTCTGGTTTACAAATCCCTTTGGTATTTCTTGTTTAAAACCTGTTTTAGTCCTGATTGGGCTCATTTCAGTCAGGTGAAGCATTTTCTGAGGTGGTATTTCGTATAAACTCCTTTTCTACACAGAGACAACTCCAGTGTAAGGCTCTAACAAATCAGCTGTAACAGCATTAGATGGTGCTTTAAACTGAATACTAAGTTCTTAAAGTTGGTGAAATTCCATCTTTGCTGCTCAGTCTCATCATCCTCCTTAAGTTCAAGCCCATGAAGTAATATTCTGGGAACCGTTAAAGCACCAAAAAAGACAGGGAAGGCCTCTCAAAACTTGCGCTGATACACAGACAAACCTACGCTGCTGTTAGCTCAGAAGAATAGGTGGAAACACAGAGATGACTGATGTGGGACAGCAGATTCATGCTCAGCCACGAGTACAACAACTACTACTACTCCCACTGTAGTAACACATTATTAAACTTTATTTATACAGGGAAAACTCAATGAGAGAGTACTTTACCCAGTGCCCTGTTTGACACACAAATATATAATATATGAAAACTACCACATACTATTACATAATAATACCCAATGAATAAACAGTGCAATTATACTGTCCTGTGTTTAAATGTTTTATTGTCTAATGCTTCACACAGGCGCAATACTTGCATCATTATAACTGCTCAATTTAACACACAATTAAATTTATCCTCTGTACATTTTTCCATAAGCAGCGTGCCCTCTGAGGCTGAGGACAGTTTACAGCAGTGGTCCCCAGCCTTTTTTGTCCCATGTACCCCCTGGGCTGTTTCTGTCATATCATGAGTACTCCCTCCACTCATACTGTATTTGTTAATAGTTATAGTTAATAGTTCTTTAAAATTGTAATAAACTGTG
This sequence comes from Bostrychus sinensis, assembly GCA_020698575.1. Lineage (NCBI taxonomy): Eukaryota > Metazoa > Chordata > Actinopteri > Gobiiformes > Eleotridae > Bostrychus > Bostrychus sinensis. The sequence goes on from CM036253.1 coordinate 303,526, forward strand.
AAGCTCAAATTCAAAATAAAATAGGTAATAATCTGCCTACAATTAACCCTCAGGCCTCCTTTTAAAAAATCCTGTTCTGCCTCTTAAATGCCTTTTATGTCTGGGTCACACTTAAAAATATAGAACATTAAGAAAAAAAAGTTTAGTTTTTTTGCTCATTAAACCCTGTCCTCATCACAGAGCAAAAGTGAATTAATTTATATATTTTTAACTCTAAATGCAGTTTGTTTACATAATTCCACAGATTTGTGAATAAAAGATGAATTATTTCCTATTTACAGATCCAAAGTGATTTTGTTTGTGCAGGGATTCCCAGTCCTGACAGGTCTCTGATTCGCCCTAACACTGATTTAATCCATTTTTACTTTGCTCTGAAACTCAGCTTCTTCCTCTTAAAGCCCTAAGGGGCGGGGCTACACTCACTGTTATCCAATGGAATTATAAGAAATTATTTCCCACAATGCACTGAGAAAATGGTGGATCTGTTAGTGATGTTTTTGTTTGTGTATTGTTTAGCCTCTGACTGACAGCGTTACAGAGGAATTAACAGGATTTAACATTTCTGTATTGGAACGGCAGCAGAGGGAAAATAAGTGATTTTAATGTGAGTCAATGGGACTTAAAGGACTGAGAGAGGAAGAGAGAGAGTTGTTTTAACTCAACAGTAGAAAATGTTTTTGTCAGTTGTGACACTGAAATTCTGAAATTCATTTATTAAGGAACAGCTTTGTCAAATATCATCACTTAAGAAATGCCAACATGAGGAAAAAAACACATTTGAAAAACTCTAAAAGGAGCCAGGGGCTGAGGGTTAAAATAAAATAAAAATAGAAAACCCATTACATTTCTTTTACTATACATTTTAATGTTCAAAATTACTCCTCCTCCTACTGTAGTAACACATGTATCTTTCCCGTGTAACACCACATACATTTATATAAGTCCCACTGAATAAACCAATCATTATCATGCCCTAAAGGTATTTAAATGTTTTATTATCTAATGCGTCACAATAACTGCTCGGTTTCTGCTCATTTTAACATGAAATTAAATTATACTCTATATGTTATTCCATAAGCAGCGTGCTAACGTGAACAATCAATACTTTCAGGCTGGAAAATGGTTATTTAAAGTAAAAACTGCTTTGATCTGATGCAAACATAACGGTCCCTTCAGAATAAACAGCTGCGACATTAGCACGGAGGTAATCTGGGCTACGGCGCTGAATTGAACTGCTTTATGGACATTTCCTGCTGAAAACTGGTCCTGGGTTTAATAAAACATCTGTCTGCTTTATAATTAGCCCGTGTGGACAGAGAAATGCGTTTTACTTAGTGACGGAGCTAACAGCACTGACGCTTGTTGTTAGCCACTTAGCTTAGCTTCGTTTTAGCTGCGCATCATTCGTGATATAACGTTAAAGAAACGGGCTGTGCGGACTCACCAACTCACCGCCGGACGTTAACTCATATTCACAGCCGATGGGGTGCGTCTTTGCGACTCTTTTTTTAATATCGTTATTAAAAATACGATATATATCCTTAGCGGTTAGCGCGGTGCGTTAGCTGCTGCGCCGCTCATCTGATCACATGACCACAGACTGCGAGTGTTTCAATTTTATTTTTTAGGCGAATTATAATTAAAAATATGACCGAAAGACGTTTAACCAGCGAATAAGTTAGGTCTAAATCAGTTAATTACAAACAATAAAAGCTTTGTCATAAGTAATATTCTCGGCGAAAGCGTGTAATAATAATAATAATAATAATGTGTAATAGTGTAATAATAATAATAATGGTAAATAAACAGCAAAAAAAAGTAAATACCAAGAACAGAATACTACCATTCATATTTAATTTATTGGATCCTTTAATTATGAGTATTACTAAAATTTCTTGTTGTTTTTGTGTCTGACTTGTTCTCATAAAGTTTTTCAATGCCTCCGTCCGATTGGCTGGCGCGGCAGTGACGTCACAGAAACTGACCAATAACAGCGCTCTGCGAGAGGCGGCAGCTTGAAAACAAAAATGGCCAACGTTCGAGCGTAAGTCCTTTTGTTTTTAAACAATTAACGCTTTTATTTGTGGGAAAAACGCACTCGGGAATATTTCCGAGACTACTGACAGACTTCGAGCGGTGTTTTATTTCCTTCTGTAGTTTATCGCATCAGTCAGACACGAAGATGAAGTTATTTTTGTGTATATAAGGGATGAGCTCCTGTTTTATATTTGTTTGTGTAACTGGCTTACGTTCATCTGACAAAATCATGTTTTAAAGAATTTCACAGAATGATAAGATTTTTCTTTTTAGAAAACCTACCCAGGAATGTCTGACTATGTTATTTAGATTTACATGTATCTTTAAGTATCACAGGCCTGGTCTGTAAGAATAACTAATATTTTGTTGGTCATATTTATTGCTACTTCAAAAGGAAGATAATCTCATAACAATCGTAATATTGATTTAAAAATATTGTAATGATGGGAGATGTGAGTGCGTCACTGGGTCGTCACTGTGTAAAGTCTTTAAAGATCCAGGTATTAAGGCATCTGACCGAAGAGAGGGAGGAAATCCAAGGCAATCTGACTTCTAATGTCGAATTTACACCGAAAACGTCACGATGGCGTCGCAGCAGGTCTGTTTCATGGCAACACATGTTGGCATGTCCCTGGCTTTAATAAACGACTTTTTAACTGTACTCAGAGTGCCTCGGATTTTTATTGTGATTGTGATCGACAGTGGCTGAGGCAGAGCAGTCGTCTTGTAGAAGGTTGGTAACGATCCAGCTCTCCTCGGGTCATGCTGTCATGTCCTTGTGCAAGACATTCACCCACCTTGCCTGTATAAGTGTGTCAGTTGTTTTTTGTGGTAGTTGGAGGGGCTGTATGCGCAGAATGGCAGCCACATTGCCATCAGTCTGCCCCAGGGCAGCTGTGGTACAGAAGTATTTCATCACCACCGAGTGTGACTCTGGAGAGATGGGGGAATGTAAAGAGCTTAAAAAGCTTGAGAAGCCTAGAAATTTACGAGGCAGAAATGCCTCATAAATGTTTAAATGTCTTTGTGTTTGTTCCCCAGAGTGCTGCAGAGCTGTGATCCTCAGCTGCTGGACTTCAATGGAGACTCGGACCACACAGACTCAGCTGAAGCCTCGAGGATGGTGGTCTTCCTCACGGTTCGTCTGCTGTCCACGTCTTCTGTCTTTTGAAGCACTTCTTAGTTATTCAGTCATTACCTTACCCTGTCCCTCTCTCTGCGTCCTGTCCCTCTCTCTGCGTCCTGTCCCTCTCTCTGCGTCCTGTCCCCCTCTCTGCGTCCTGTCCCCCTCTCTGCGTCCTGTCCCCCTCTCCCCCTCTCTGCGTCCTGTCCCTCTCTCTGCGTCCTGTCCCTCTCTCTGCGTCCTGTCCCTCTCTCTGCGTCCTGTCCCTCTCTCTGCGTCCTGTCCCTCTCTCTGCGTCCTGTCCCTCTCTCTGCGTCCTGTCCCTCTCTCTGCGTCCTGTCCCTCTCTCTGCGTCCTGTCCCTCTCTCTGCGTCCTCTCCCCCTCTCTGCGTCCTGTCCCTCTCTCTGCGTCCTGTCCCTCTCTCTGCGTCCTGTCCCTCTCTCTGCGTCCTGTCCCTCTCTCTGCGTCCTGTCCCTCTCTCTGCGTCCTGTCCCTCTCTCTGCGTCCTGTCCCTCTCTCTGCGTCCTGTCCCTCTCTCTGCGTCCTGTCCCTCTCTCTGCGTCCTGTCGTTGTGGGTGCAGGACAGTCGCAGGGTCCAGAAGGTTCTGTGGAGGCAGCTCTTCGTCCTGGATTCCATGATGTCTCTGGTGGAGGAGCTGAAATCTGCCCGGCAACTGCTGACTCAGCCCTGCCCCGCTCCCCCGGGTAACTGACCTGTCACATTATGGACCAACGTTTGATAAGACACTTTCCTTTAACACTGGTTAGGTTTGGGACGTACTTAACCTGAAACAGAGGGAGCAGAGGAAGAGTTTCAGAGAGGCTCAAGACTCCACATGACTCTACCTATGAGACAAACTGCTGCTGAAGGTACTGTGTATAATGTTATTGTTGTTGTCTGATGTCCAGACTGTGGGGCCCGGGGCCGCTGGAAGGACCTGAAGCTGCAAAACAAATCCGGTTTGGAGGAAACTGAGAATCTGCTCAGAACTCAGCTCCAGAGGATCCAGCAACTCCACGACAGACGAGAGAGGATCACCCAGCTGCTGACCAGGATACAACAACAGGTACTACTACTACTACTGTTACTGCTACTATTACTACTACTACTACTACTACTACTACTACTACTACTACTACTACTACTACTACTGTGACTGTTACTACAAACACAAAGAGCACCAGGTGGAGGTCCCGTTGGTGTTGGGGAGGTGGGGAGGGCTGTGGGGAGTGCCCTGAACCTTCTCTCTCTCTTTCCAGAGCAAACACAGGGAGGAGCTGCAGGACTCTCTGGTGAAGGCCCAGAATGCATTGCAGCAGACCGACCGTCAGCTGGAGCAGCTCCGGGCTGAGTCTGAGGCCATCGCGGGTCACATGATCGACTGGGAGCGAGTCAGAGACGAGTGAGTGAGCTCACGGCGCTGTAGTGAACGGGAATCAGGCCCCGCCCACACAGGAAAGAGAAATGATGTTTCCTCTGTGGGCGGGGCTTACAGTGGAGGCACATCCTAAGAAGAGCTGAGTTGGGATCCACCCACAGACCTCAGAGGGACAGCTGCAGAGGATTCACTGTGGACACGTCTGAAGGGAACAGAGCAGAGGATGTAGGAATTTACCTGAGCAAAAAACACATCGATACTTTGGGGTCGATACAGAAACATTTGCCAAAAGTCATAAAAGTTTTCACTTAAATCCAGCACCATGGCCAGGGTTGATTATGTCCAGCAGACAGAGAGTGACGAAAAGTGAACATAACATTTTATTTCATTAAAAACAAAAAAATCACACCCAAAAAGATGTACATAGTTTAATATTAACATGCTAATTTCCAGTATTGATACTTCTGAGATTATACATTTTATTCCAATGTTTATCGATACACACTGTCATAACCTGGCTCAAGGGTGATGACAAATAGACGCCAACAACAGAAATGTAACAAAATAGTGATTTTTATTTCAAACAGAAGTAATGAGGTGTGTTTGTCTGCAGTATCAGTAGTGTAGGTGCCTGAGTGGTTGCGTAGTGTGGAAGTGTTATTCAGTGCAAAACTAAAAGCCAAGGTGGTGTGGGCTCAGGTGAAGCGAGGGGAAGGCCATCCAGCCACGCCCACGAGTTACCTGCAGACAAATAAACAGATACAAACAGATAATACAAGCACGACTACAGGGAGGTGACAATACTATCTAGAAAATGATATGTTCTGATATAAGATAATGTGTATTGACACAGTTGTATGGTAGGGATAAAAAAAGTATACTTTGATATGATGTATCATTACACCCCTACACAAGACCGTACGCAGTTTTCTGAACAGCAACCCTGCGCAACTTCTACAGAGGTGCAGTTTATTCAGATCCCCGTTAGCGACTGCATTAACAGAAGCTGTTCTTCCTTCATTAACAGTGTTTACATAAAATAAAAAATGTACCAACATACAGAGACATAAAGAAAGGTTGTGCATACAACATGACAAGGACAAAATAAAACCAGCTTTACTTTACACAATAAAAATAAATATCCTGGTCATTAATCCTGTAATGATCATATTCTTTGATTAATAACAACACAATAGCTCATTGTTTTACAGTTTAAGACACTACACAGGTCGCATTTATCTGCGTCTCAAGCCAGTGCAGTAGAGGGCGCTGTCCCCAGCTCCATCTCTGTGTGCTGTGGAAACTGCGCAGCACATCTCTGGAGCAGCCTTCCCCTCTCTACAGGACAACGCACACCGGATGTGCGTCAGAAAATACGCCCCTGTTGTTTACTATGAGAGCCAAAGCACGCCAGGTGTGAGCCGGGCTTTACTCGAGCCGGGTCACCAGGACGGCCCACAGCATCATCAGGGACCGTACACACACTCAGAACACACTGCTGCCCTTTAGGAGGCGCTACAGGACTGTGAAAGTTTCTTTTTACTGACCATGAGATTCTCTGACACTCTGACTCTTTATCTGCTCTTGGTTCTGGTTCTGTTTTATTCTCGGTGTTTTATTGTTTATCATCCGCTCGTGTGAAAGGAGCAGGTGAGATTTATTTCTCTTTGTCTCACTCAGGCTGCAGACGGAGGTGTCTCTGGTCCAGGGCCTGATGAACATGAAGCTACTGTCTCTGAGTCCGTCTGAACTCAGTCTGGAGCTCAGTCCGGGTCCTGGTTTAGGTCCTGGTCCGGACCTAGACCCCCTGAGGCTCACGGTGAAGTGGGGTCCTGACGACACCTTCACTCTGCAGGTAACACTCTCTGTCGCTCTCTCAGAAAACTAAAGCAGACCTACTGTTGAAAGAAAAAGTGCACCTTTAGATGAAGATCAGATCACATTTTATGACCAAATCATGCAAAAATCCAAAGTAGTATTTCCAAAGGGTTCACGTTTTCTTTCAACTGCATGTCAAACTTTTATCATAACAACACACTATAAACTCTCATCTGTTTACCTGCATCACTCTCAGGTGAGTCAATGTTTTTGTATAGCACTTTTCAAAATCAAGGTTTACAAAGTGCTGAACGGCATAAATGAGGCAGTAAAATCAACAAGAAGAGACGCAGGCGTAGAGATGAAACAGACAGAGAGAGAGCAGTAAATAAAGTCATAAATTAAATAAGTTATAAAAAGGCCAGTGGATAAAAGTGTTTTATGCAGAGATTTAAACAACGTCACTGACGGTGCCAGCCTTACCTCGGGGTAATAACGTGTCCTAGAGGGAGCTTATAAACAGAAAACAATACTGGACCTAACATAGAACCCTGCGGTACACCACAGGCAATGGTGCCAGGTAAAATTATCTATGGTCCCCACAAAGGTTCTGTTGAAGAAATAAGAACAAAACCAATCAATCAAATCTAGTTTACCTGTTTATCTCTCTCTCAGGTGAGTGTGAGTGGGCGTGGCCTGTCCTGTAGTTTACCTGTTTATCTCTCTCAGGTGAGTGTGAGTGGGCGTGGCCTGTCCTGTAGTTTACCTGTATCTCTCTCTCAGGTGAGTGCAGATGCCTGTGGCCTGCTGGACTCCTGCTCCTCCGGGCGTCGGTCTGAGCTCACTTCTGTTCTGTTGGACGTCCTGCAGAGCTACCAGGGCCAGGCCGAGCTGCTCACCGAGATCCAGGCTCTGCGCTCCAGGTACACACACACACACCTGAGATCCAGGTACACACACACACACCTGAGATCCAGGTACACACACACACACCTGAGATCCAGGTACACACACACACACCTGAGATCCAGGTACACACACCTGAGATCCAGGTACACACACCTGAGATCCAGGTACACACACCTGAGATCCAGGTACACACACACACACACCTGAGATCCAGGTACACACACACACACCTGAGATCTAGGTACACACACACACACACCTGAGATCCAGGTACACACACACACACACCTGAGATCCAGGTACACACACCTGAGATCCAGGTACACACACCTGAGATCCAGGTACACACACCTGAGATCCAGGTACACACACCTGAGATCCAGGTACACACACACACACCTGAGATCCAGGTACACACACACACCTGAGATCCAGGTACACACACACACCTGAGATCCAGGTACACACACACACCTGAGATCCAGGTACACGCACACACCTGAGATCCAGGTACACACACCTGAGATCCAGGTACACACACATCTGAGATCCAGGTACACACACACCTGAGATCCAGGTACACACACACACACACACCTGAGATCCAGGTACACACACACACACACACCTGAGATCCAGGTACACACACACACACACACACACCTGAGATCCAGGTACACACACACACACACACCTGAGATCCAGGTGTACACACACACACACACCTGAGATCCAGGTGTACACACACACACACACACACACCTGAGATCCAGGTACACACACACACACACACCTGAGATCCAGGTACACACACACACCTGAGATCCAGGTACACACACACCTGAGATCCAGGTACACACACACACCTGAGATCCAGGTACACACACACACCTGAGATCCAGGTACACACACACACACCTGAGATCCAGTACACACACACACCTGAGATCCAGGTACACACACACACACACCTGAGATCCAGGTACACACACACACACACCTGAGATCCAGGTACACACACACACACACACACCTGAGATCCAGGTACACACACACACACACACACCTGAGATCCAGGTACACACACACACACACACACACCTGAGATCCAGGTACACACACACACACACACACACACCTGAGATCCAGGTACACACACACACACACACCTGAGATCCAGGTACACACACACACACACCTGAGATCCAGGTACACACACACACACACACCTGAGATCCAGGTACACACACACCTGAGATCCAGGTACACACACACACACACACCTGAGATCCAGGTACACACACACACACACACACCTGAGATCCAGGTACACACACACACCTGAGATCCAGGTACACACACACACACACACACCTGAGATCCAGGTACACACACACACACACACACCTGAGATCCAGGTACACACACACACACACACACCTGAGATCCAGGTACACACACACACACACACACCTGAGATCCAGGTACACACACACACACACACCTGAGATCCAGGTACACACACACACACACACACCTGAGATCCAGGTACACACACACACACACACACCTGAGATCCAGGTACACACACACACACACACACACCTGAGATCCAGGTACACACACACACACACACACCTGAGATCCAGGTACACACACACACACACACACCTGAGATCCAGGTACACACACACACACCTGAGATCCAGGTACACACACACACACACACCTGAGATCCAGGTACACACACACACACACCTGAGATCCAGGTACACACACACACACCTGAGATCCAGGTACACACACCACCCACCTGAGATCCAGGTACACCACACACACACCTGAGATCCAAGGTACACACACACACCTGAGATCCAGTACAACACACACCACACTGAGATCCAGTACACACACACACACCTGAGATCCAGGTACACACACACACACCTGAGATCCAGGTACACACACACACACCTGAGATCCAGGTACACACACACACACCTGAGATCCAGGTACACACACACACACCTGAGATCCAGGTACACCCACACACACCTGAGATCCAGGTACACACACACACACCTGAGATCCAGTACACACAACAACACACACACTGGATCCAGGCACACACACACAGCCACCTGAGATCCAGTGTTACACCACAACAAAACTGAGATCCAGGTACACACCACACACCTGAGATCCAGGTACCCAGCACACAGCACACGACCACACCTGAGATCCAGGTACACTTACACACACACACACACACAGAGGATCCTTAGATTCCAGGTACACACACACACACACCACACCTGAGAATCCAGGGTACACACCACACACACACACACCTGAGATCCAGGTACACACACACACACACACACACCTGAGATCCAGGTACACACACACACACACACACACACCTGAGATCCAGGTACACACACACACACACACACACACCTGAGATCCAGGTACACACACACACACACACACACCTGAGATCCAGGTACACACACACACACACACACCTGAGATCCAGGTACACACACACACACACACACACACCTGAGATCCAGGTACACACACCACACACACACACACCTGAGATCCAGGTACACACACACACACACACACACACCTGAGATCCAGGTACACACACACACACACACACACCTGAGATCCAGGTACACACACACACACACACACACACCTGAGATCCAGGTACACACACACACACACACACACACCTGAGATCCAGGTACACACACACACACACACACCTGAGATCCAGGTACACACACACACACACACACACACCTGAGATCCAGGTACACACACACACCTGAGATCCAGGTACACACACACACACACACACACACACACCTGAGATCCAGGTACACACACACACACACACACACACCTGAGATCCAGGTACACACACACACACACACACACACACACACACACACACCTGAGATCCAGGTACACACACACACACACACACCTGAGATCCAGGTACACACACACACACACACACCTGAGATCCAGGTACACACACACACACACACACACACACACACCTGAGATCCAGGTACACACACACACACACCTGGGCTAAATATCTCTGCACCTGTCTCTATCTTAAAAGCAGTAACTAGGTTTAAAGGTATTCCATCTTGTTCATTTAGCTCTAAACGTTTGTTAAAATGTTGTTAAAATTACAGAAAGTGGAGTTAACGCAATAACAAAATATATTTATTGAAGAAATGTTTTCATTGAATTGCAGGATTCATTTATTCATGATTTTTAATGCAGCTCTGTAGTTCTTTCATCTGTCTTAGACTTTTAAAATAAAACCCTTAAGTTTTAGAGAGTAGCATGGGTGATTCCTTAGTATGAATTTTATATAGATTATTGTTCTGTTGTTGACGATGCTGTTATAAAGCTTAAAAACATTTTAAATTCCCCAAGAGAAGTCCTGGAGCTGCTCTGTGTTAGCTGTACATGTTTGTGTTGCTCTAAGGCCTCTCGTCTCTGTCCCCAGTTTTGCGATCGACTGGCGCCCGGCCCAGCGCTGCCTGGTGTTCCTGAAGTCTGCGTCTCTGGTCTGTCAGCTGTTTGTGGAGGAGGGCTACCCCCGGGGCGGGACGGTCCGGCTGCTGTCGGTGCAGAGGGACGGGCGGAGGCTGGACACCACAGAGCTGCAGGTAAAGACCGGGCCTCAACCAAGTCCTGAACCACAGAGGGCGTTATTTAGTCACATTTACAGAGGTGTAGCAAATAAAGTGGCCCCACAGTCTAACCTGTGTCCCTCTGTTTCAGAACCACAGCAAGAAACTGTCTCTGTCACAGTGGCTCCTGCTGCTCAGCTCCTCTCCACTGAACCAGGTCTAAACCGGGACTAAACCAGGTCTAAACCAGGGACTAAACCAGGTCTAAACCGGGTCTAAACCAGGTCTAAACCAGGACTAAACCAGGACTAAACCAGGACTAAACCAGGTCTAAACCGGGACTAAACCAGGTCTAAACCAGGTCTAAACCAGGACTAAACCAGGTCTAAACCAGGACTAAACCAGGTCTACACCAGGACTGAACCAGGACTGAACCAGGTCTAAACCAGGTCTAAACCAGGTCTAAACCAGGTCTAAACCAGGTCTAAACCAGGACTAAACCAGGACTAAACCAGGTCTAAACCAGGTCTAAACCAGGTCTAAACCAGGTCTAAACCAGGTCTAAACCAGGTCTGAACCAGGTTTAAACCAGGACTAAACCAGGACTAAACCAGGACTAAACCAGGACTAAACCAGGACTAAACCAGGACTGTCTTTAGACTTTTACATGTTGCTTTTTTTTGTTGTTCTTGTTCTTAAAATATAAAAAAAAATAAAAGCTGTTTTACAAACCGCTGTGTAACCCAGGTGACAAATCCTGCTTTTTGCCTGTCTCTCGTTATCTGCATCTTTTCCTGTGCATTTGTCTGGTCTTTAAACCTCGAGTTTTCCCATGAAGTCATGTGAGTTAGCCAGCCAATCGGTGTCTGCTATTTTCGGTTGTCACGCGGTCATGTGACGCGGCGTGGCCTATCGCGTGCTTTTATTGGGCCGCTGTGATTCAGTTTGATTAGGTGCAGTGGATCGAAAGGGTCCGTGTGTGAGGCGTAGTCCGCAGAATTGGCCAGGTTTTTTGGAACCAGATGGCGAGCTGAAGGAGCAGGCCTCAAGCCGACAGAACCCAATGAACTGAGTCAACGGCAGAGCTGCAGTTCTCCTGCCGGGCCAGTAGGGGGCTCCTGGTAGCCCATTAAACTCTCACCCCCCACTCACTCACATGCCCATTGCCCACTGACATATTAACAAGTCTCTACACAAACTCTGAATGCACTCACCTCCCTCTGGACCCTGGTCAAACCCAGACGAGGCTTTAATGAACTGTGGCCTGGGCAAGGTGGTTCTTTTTTGAGGTTAGCCTTGGCACAATAATTTTATTACACTTTTAAAATTGTGCTCCTGACTGTGGCTGGACTCATGATGTGCTGCACTGTCAATTCATTGCTGTGTCTGTTTTGAGTTTGTCAACAGAGTTGACTGCTGAACTTTTGTAAATATTTATATGGCCATTCACTCTCAATTGTCCAGGGTTGTTAAATGTTTGTTTATTATGTGTTTTTTTCCTCACAATACATGGTACCACACCAAATCAAACTTCAGTCTCCTGCTATCCCCTCCTTGAGTTGATATCTACACTTCTGATACCAGCCTATTACACCATAAGTACTGGATCATCTGTCTTATTTATAATCTGTGCCACAGTTGCTACAGCTGCAATGTTTGTGTTTATGGTCTGACCCCAAACTCCTGACTGTCACCAGGAAGTGCGACGGTCCAGGTCGACGGTCCAGGTCGACGGGCAGGTCGACGGGGCAGGTCAACGGGACAGGTCGACGGGACAGGTCGACGGGACAGGTCGACGGGGCAGGTCGACGGGGCAGGTCAACGGGACAGGTCGACGGGACAGGTCGACGGGACAGGTCGACGGGGCAGGTCGACGGAGCAGGTCGACGGGGCAGGTTCTGACAGACTTTTACCTCTCGGTGTTATGTCCCAGTTTGTGTCCTCAGACCTCTCTGAGCTGAGTTTTTTCCAGGACTAAGGTTTTCCTCGTCACAGTGAAACCTGCACAGACTCATCCTGACCAGGACTCGACTTCTCCCTGGTGCACACGACTCCACCACCTCACCCCCGTCCTCGCGTCCCTCCGCCCCCGTCCTCGCGTCCCTCCGCCCCCGTCCTCGCGTCCCTCCGCCCCCCGTCCTCGCGTCCCTCCACCCCTGGCCTCCTGTGAAGTTTCGGATTGATTTTAACATTTTATTAACTTTTAAAGCTCTTAACTGTTGTTGTTGTTGGTGTTGGTGTTGGTGTTGTTGGTATTCGTGGTTGTAATATGTCTTGCCTTTTGTCTTTTATTGGCTTGTATTATATTACATGTTCATGGGTCTTTGTTGGATATTTTATGTATTTTTGCACTGGAAAGCAATTTGGAACCTGAATTATTATTATTATTATTATTATTATTGTTAGTTTTATTATTATAGGGTCCTGGGTCCTGACAGGTCGTCCCGGGAACATGGGAAAGGAATGGGTGCAGGACTGAAGAGAATGCTCAGGTTTGTGGCCCCGAGCTCCAGAGCAGAGTGGAACACGGCCGATGGTGGACACAAAAAGCGACAAAATCTCTTTCCTACGCTCAGTTTGCTCTTCTCGTGTCTCGCTGCCCCGGGGCGGCAGGTTTCCTCTCCACAGGGCTCATGGAAAACCTGGAAATGTCATTTTAAAATGCAATTACCAGGCCCTGGAAAGGATTGGGAATTTTACTTTTTTGTGTAAAGTTCTGGAAATGTGAACGGCCTGAGTCACATGTCGTCTTGGTGACCAATATCTTTTGTTTTTTGTCAGAATATTTGAACAAAATATTTTTTTTAAAGATACTCAAAAACAAAATTATAATAAAAACAAAAACAATATAGTTTTGCAAAATTGTCCCTAAATATTAATGACTAAGCACAAGTTTTGTTTCGTATCAAAGTCCATTAAAAAGCTAATTTTATAAATTAAAAAGCTTAAAGCATGAACCTGAATGTACTCCATAACTTTAGGGCCCATTCTGAAATCTGGCACTGGGGCCCCACATTACTTGCCTGTACCAGCGATGAGTCTGGTCGCCTTAGAATCAATTCCATTTCTAGGGCTGAGCAAACCCGAGTTAACGGACAGCGGAGTTAGCCAATCAGAAAATGGCGGACGTGACGTTAACAAAGCGACAAGAAAGTGAGAAAGTAAACAAACGAAGTGAAGCCACGAGGGAGGAACGAGGAGTTATTTCAACATTTACCGTACCATACCTGAATGAAACTAACTCTCAGCTCCTCGGTCGCCATCTTGATTGTTGTCGGTGAGGAGACGCGTACGAGCGACGCTGCTCGCGAAGAACACGTGACTTAAATAAACCAATCAAAATGCACGGTACGCTTGGGATTTGAGTAAACTGCTGACGGCGGTGACCAGACTGATATTTCTCTGTAGAATAACACAGACATCAGTCTGGAGTTTCCAGGCAACCACATCACTAAGTTACGCCACTGTATCCAGTAAAGCATAATTATCTTTTACCCATCGGTGCATACGTCAGTAAAATTAATGAAATAATATATTTCTGGGGGAAAGAAACCCCAACAGATTTTTTTTTTTCAACTAACTAATTTCCAAATTAAATCGCAGCAAAAGTTTGTTTCTAATGCACCACACTGGACAGTTTTGAACACTAGTTAAACACATGTAAGTCATTTATCAGGTCTTGGAAATTTAGTCCAAAGTTTTTGGAAAAGTCATAAAGTCATGGAATCTTGGTAGAAAGTGCATGAGCGCTGTCTCCAGCGTCTGTCAGATCGTGTTCAGTGACTGGCGGTCGCTTCTGTGATGTCGCTCCACATTTGCATAAAAAACTCAAAACTACGCTGGGGTCGCTTGATTCGAGAGAAATCTGCTCCAGGAAGTGTCAGGGTTTAACCTCAGGTATTAATCTGTGTGTTTATGTTTCCTGCTCCTTCAGTAAAGTGTTGTAGCACCCAAGGGACCTTTTTTTTTTTTTTTTTTTTTTTTTTTTCCTGTCCTGGTCTCTAATCCAATTTTACTTGGCCTTGTCTCAGTCTCTGCTGCGACAGGCTCAGATATATTTTATACCAAACACAAAACTGAGGAGAGGAACCAAGAACATGATCTGTCTCGGTTTGTGTTGCATTAAATCATTAAAATAATCATTTATGTAACTTTTTTTACTTTTCCATTTGGTTTAATCTCAGTTCATTCTGGACTCGGCCTGGTCTTGGTCTCGGTTAGTACGGCCTTGGCAACAACGCTACTTAAATAAATCACCTGTCGTGGTACAACGCGATAAACTCTGCAGCGCTGAGTGTGCTCTCAGTCAAGTGAAGCGTTACTTTTTATCGCTGTTTAATTCGTGTCCAGAGCTGGGTAAAGTGCACAGGCATCACTTAGCTCACGCTGTTACGAAAGATTAGTTTTATTATTTTTCACTGTAAATAAAAACTGTCACCTTTTATGATTCTTTTGTATTTATTTTTATCAACAGTGGAACAGTTCCTGACAAAGACCATTACTCACAAGAAATACGAATCTGACTTTCTCAAGAATAGTTTGACAGAAACGGAGGGATTTCTTGAACTCATGGATGTTGTTTGCTTAAATATGTGAAAATAATTTCAGGCTGGACAGCTGTAAGGCTTGTGAACTTTTGTTGAATCACATTTGTACAGCTACGGTTTCTCTCCTGTGTGAGTCTTCATATGGGTTTTGAAACTGCTCGTAATGGCAAATGTTTTTTCACAGACTGAACAGCTGTAAGGTTGGTCTCGTGTGAGTCTTCATATGTCTACTGAGATTACCCATATGGGCAAATGTTTTCTTACAGACTGAACAGCTGTAAGGTCTCTCTCCAGTGTGAGTTCTCATGTGTTTTCTGAGATCAGAGCTACCTGAAAACCCTTTCTCACAGACTGAACAGCTGTAAGGTCTCTCTCCAGTGTGAGTTCTCATGTGTTTTCTGAGATCAGAGCTACCTGAAAACCCTTTCTCACAGACTGAACAGCTGTAAGGTTTCTCTCCAGTGTGCGTTCTCATATGTCCTTTGAGACAAGAGCTACCTGAAAAACCTTTCTTACAGACTGGACAGCTGTAAGGTTTCTCTCCAGTGTGAGTTCTCATATGTTCTTTGAGATAAGAGCTACATGAAAACCCTTTATGACAGACTGAACAATTATAAGGTTTTTCTCTCGTGTGAATGATACTGTGTCTTTTAAGATCATACTTCCACACAAATGTTTTCTCACAGACTGAACAGCTGTAAGGTTTCTCTTCTGTGTGAACTCTTGTGTGTCTTTGTAAGTTCCGTTTAGTTGTGAACCTCTTTTTACAAACAGAGCACTCATATTTTTCAGTTTTAGTTCCTGATTTGTCAGCATCTTTTCCAGCATCACCAGTCTCTGGTGCAGACTTGTATTTGGTGAACAGACCTGAGTTTTGGGCAGTTCTTCTTCTGTCTTTTATCTGAACTTGGTTGTAGTCGTCTCCATCAGCCTCTGTTTCCATCTGTTGAGCTGAACTGCTGGCTGGAGGTTCCCAGTCTTCATCATTGTCAGTGTCAGAAGAGTTGTCAGTTTGTTCCTCAGTCTCTGAGTGTAAATGTCCATGTGGGTCTAAGCTGGTGTCTGCTTCTTCACAGTCCTCTCTGTCTGTTTCTTCACTCTTCACAGAGACAATAATGAAGTCTGAAAGCTGCTCTTCCTCCTGTTTGATGCTCTGTTCCTCTGGTTCCTCTTTAATTTGTGGCGTCTCTGTGATTTCCTGGTTCAGACTGAGGCCGTGACTGCAGGAGTAATTCTGGACACCTGCAGGAGAAAATGTAAAGATCACACAATTAAACCACTGCTGATTATTTACAGAGGCCAGGGGCTGGAGTCTGTCCCAGCTACTTTGGCACGAGACAGGGACATCAGCACTGGCCGACTGCAGACACAGCTTTACAAACTCATTTTGTACATGTTTTAAAATATTTTATAATTCATTCATTCATCTTCTTCATGTTCTTCCAGTTACAGGTCACAGGTTCTGGAGCCTGTCCCACAGGCCTTAGGCGAGGAACGTCCTGGACAGGGACGAGTTAGTCTCAGGGTCAGAGGTCGATGATCGACTTTGTTGTCGTGACCTCTGACCTGAGCTGTTACTGAGTGCCCCCTGGTGGTGAGTTGGAGCCGCTGGCCTCAGGATGGTTTGGTTCACTTCCACTGAGAGACTGTAGGTTGTGATTTCACAGAAACAGCTTTCAGATGCAAATGTGACACCTGGAATCAAGTCCAGACCTTTTACCTGTTAAGGCCTAGATCCACCAAGGCGACTCCCAGACTGCCACCGATAAGACGGAGCGACAGCTCGTCTTTTCCCGTCTCCTCTCGTTCCCTCCCGTTTCCTCACGTCGCATGACCTTTTTCCCTCTTCATTCACCAAAGCGACAACCGACCTAAAGATCGTGTCTTGCGCATGCGCGTGATGTAATTACCCCCCCACAGCAGCAGATGGCGCGAGCCAGTGAACAAAGATAAACAGAAGTGACACAATGTTTGCGGAGTACATCTGCATGTAGCGCCTTGGTCTGCCACTGTTCTCAGTTTGTCTGAACATTACAGAAGCGTGATCATGGCAGGTTTGGACATTGTTTTGTGTGGATTAGGTGCCGCTGCTCTGTTACTTGAAGAAGATAACTTTCTGCACGAAATTGCGAAGAATGCAAAAATGGTGACAGTACGCTGCCACAGCGGTTTTCACCTCTCGTCACTCCTTCACTTCCGCTAAAATTCCCGTGAGCTGATTGGCGCGGCAGCTGTAGTGCTAGGCCTATCAGAGCGCTTCGTGCCAAAGACCAAAGACGCCGATTCAACAACAACAAGGCTAATCGGCAGGAAACTGGTCAGACGGCCTCCGTCCTGGAGCGATGGGGGAGCGACGGCGCATACAGATCTAAAGGACGGAAATGAGCGACGTGGAAGAACCGTTAAGACGGCTTCAGACGGGCGATCGTTGCCTTGGTGTATACCCCCCTTTACCTGCTCAGTTTATGATGGATTACTGAGGGAAACACCCAGGAGCTCAAGAAATATCTCTTGAACCAACTGTCCAAATACTTTTGAGCCCCTGAAAAAGAGGCTGCTACACTTTACAGAGCTGTAATTTCTAAAACCTTTGTCTGATTTGGACGTGAACACTCTCTGTTACGGCGACCTGTCCGGGGGTGTGGCCTCGACAGGTGTGGCCTCGACAGGTGTGGCCTCGACAGGTGTGGCCTCGACAGGTGTGACCTCGACAGGTGTGGCCTCCACAGGTGTGGCCTCCACAGGTGTGGCCTCGACAGGTGTGGCCTCGACAGGTGTGGCCTCGACAGGTGTGGCCTCGACAGGTGTGGCCTCCACAGGTGTGGCCTCGACAGGTGTGGCCTCGACAGGTGTGGCCTCGACAGGTGTGGCCTCGACAGGTGTGGCCTCGACAGGTGTGGCCTCCACAGGTGTGGCCTCGACAGGTGTGGCCTCCACAGGTGTGGCCTCCACAGGTGTGGCCTCGACAGGTGTGGCCTCGACAGGTGTGGCCTCGACAGGTGTGGCCTCGACAGGTGTGGCCTCGACAGGTGTGGCCTCGACAGGTGTGGCCTCGACAGGTGTGACCTCGACAGGTGTGGCCTCGACAGGTGTGGCCTCGACAGGTGTGGGCAGTCGCTGTGATTAGTGGCGCGCCTCGCGCCGCTTTTTAAAAGCGCCGCGCTGGTCACTGACTGCTGTGCACCGGAGCAGACGTAAGCAGGCAAAGCGGCTAAAGACATGCTCCAGCTGCACTGGACGTGAGCATTCCCTGTACAGAAGGACAGAGTTTTGGACGACTGCCGGGAAGCGTTTGGTTATTGCAGAGTGTGTAACTGTGTCTTGTTTACCGTGTGCTAAACAACGTAAATGTAGCTCATGGTTATTTGTACCAGGACTGCCAGACTTATTTCATTTGTTTAATTTATGTTTAAAACCACTGCTAAAAATGTAGTTTATAAGGTAGTCCATTGATTTATAGTTTAGTATAAAATACTAAAATGTAAGTTAAAACTGTAAAAACTGTGCTAAAATCAGTATAAAAAAGTGTAAAACTAAATGGGTTTCATTATGGTGTTGAACCTGTAAAGTATGTTTGCTTATGCAAACGGGTTTTTGTTTTTTTGAAAGGGTTTTCTCCTGACTAAATAAGCTGAAACTGAACTTGAACTGCTTTTATACTAAACCTGAACTGGTTAATAAAGTAAAAGCTTATGAGTGGAATCCTGCAGTGCTTTCCTCTTTTCAAGTGTGGGGAGCTGTACAGTAAACAAACCTGACTCTCAGATCACAGCTGACAGTCTGACCTTTCAGCACATATGAATTATATAGAAACTGTATTCTGAATATGTTTTAGTGAACAGCTTGAATAACAAAACTTGTGTCAGTGTCCAAAAACTTATGGCCCTGTGTCCAGGTCCTGTACCACACATGTTTTTTTCTCCATTTGTCTTGTTATAACAACTTAATTATTTTGTTTTCCCAAGATAACAGCATCATTTTCTCGTTATAACCAGAAAACTGTTTGCTTTCCTGAGATAACAAGAAAATTAAGTCGTTATAACGAGATAACAGGAGGAAAAATAAATTTATGAAGCGATGGCCGCTTACGGTTTCTGTACTTTTTACAAACAGAGCACTCATATTTTTCAGTTTTAGTTCCTGATTTGTCAGCATCTTTTCCAGCGTCACCAGTCTCTGGTGCAGACTTGTATTTGGTGAACAGACCTGAGTTTTGGGCAGCTCTTCTTCTGTCTGAGGACTGTGCTTCACTCTTCACAGAGACAATAATGAAGTCTGAAAGCTGCTCTTCCTCCTGTTTGATGCTCTGTTCCTCTGGTTCCTCTTTAATTTGTGGCGTCTCTGTGATTTCCTGGTTCAGACTGAGGCCGTGACTGCAGGAGTAATTCTGGACACCTGCAGGAGAAAATGTAAAGATCACACAATTAAACCACTGCTGATTATTTACAGAGGCCAGGGGCTGGAGTCTGTCCCAGCTACTTTGGGCACGAGACAGGGACATCAGCACTGGCCGACTGCAGACACAGCTTTACAAACTCATTTGGTGACCTGAGTAAAAATGTTTATGTGGACCACGCTCTGTGTCCAAAAGGAAGGCGGCCATTTTGAAACAGACGCCAGATCTTATTTTAACTAAAATCTCCATCATTTTTGTCCTGCAGGCTCCAAACTCTGTCAAATGTTGAGTTGGTGATGATGCTGAGATTTCTGGGATTGAAAGTTGTTAAAAAGTATCTCACAAGTCTTTGGTCATAATAAGTCTACACGAGGCGGCCATTTTGTGGAACATTAAAAACTCCTGTAACACTTTCAAACGTTGCCAGATTTGGATCATTTCAATGAACGTCTTTCATACATTTAAGACCTGAGCACAGATAATGTCAAACTAAAAATATCTTTAACAGTGGCCCTCAGGGCCCCTGCAGTCTTATTATGGGGACCAAAAGCCAGGGTTTGGTGATGCAGCCGTCCCAGGAAAGGTTTGGGACGGCCTTTATCACTGCCTGCACTTTTACTTCTGTTTTTTCCCCTGCGTCTGACTCCTGAGAGGAAGACAGAGGCCTCCCACAACAATGTTTCACAGAAACATTTACTCTTCTCTCCCTCCCCAGCAGTGTCCCAGGACGTGAGGGCCTCTGAGAACTTCACCAAACCACAAACCACTTGTTATAAAATATGAGTAGAATATGTCATCTGTGAGTTTGTTTCAGTGTGGCTCCAAAAACTACGCCTTTTATTTCTAAACATTAATTGGAAAACCACTGTAAACTTGGCCTATTATTGTTTATCTTTTCATGATGTGTGTATTTTCAAGATAGAATTTAACATTATGAGTTTATGACTGGGATTATTTTTTTAAAGCTATAAAAACCTAATGGCCCTGAACGTCTCATGTGACGCTGTGGCTGCTGAGATGTTCAGGAGCAGCTTCCTCTCTCGCTCCCTTCTCATCCTTACACCCAGCCCACACTGTCAACCTCAGGACCAAGGAAGGAAATCTGTCTTTTCTCATCGTTTTTCAGTCAAACATTACAGATATGATCTGAAAAAACAAACAAAACAAAACAGCGCGTCTTTGATTAAAACCTAAACAGTTTTAAAGCTTTAACAAATGATTTCTCTGTGATCCCTGAAACAAAACCTGTCAGAAAGTTTAGAAGCGTCTCTGTGAACACGAGTCCACTGCGTCTCTCTGTGTGTTTGGAGTTTTGCACACACAGCTGCGCAGAGACACAATGTCATTCACAGCAGCAACGTTTAGAGGCCCCTCCAGCAGCAGGGGCCCCTCCAGCAGCAGGGGCCCTACACACAGCGCGTGATGGGAGCAGGGCGCCGGCTGGAGAATTAAGAATGGCTAACATTCATTTAGAAAAGATCTTTTCTGAAGCTAAACGTTAAAAAAGTATTTTCAGACGAGAGGGAGTCTCATTTGTTTTGGATGTGTGTGGGTTTTAAAGAGAAACTGGAGCCAAGCAGAGACTGAGATAAAACTGTTCTGAGAACAGTTTCATCAAAACATACTCTGTACTTCTACTGCAGTAATCTGACTGTGAAGTAACAATGCTCTGACCTGAGGACAGTTTTTCCAGCTTCAATCCTGAGCCAGGAGCCTGAGCAGAAGTAAAACCCAGAGAGAACAGTAAAGCTCCCAGAATCCCCCGCGCTGAGCTGTGACTGTAGTAAAGAGAACCAACCTGCTCTGTGGACCAGGACTGGGCTCACAACTGAGTCCAGGAGCTGCTGTTTCCTCTCGGGCTCCAGTTCCTCCTCAGACTCCGCTTTTGTTCTGTCTTTAGACATTTTTACAAACTGCTGTTAGCTTTAGCTCTGAGCTAACTCTGCTGGATCTGCTCCTGGACCTGGACTGGCGAGGTTACTGCCAAAACACGGACTGGACTACAATAAACCTGGCCTCGCCTTGTGTTAGGAGGAAAACCTGGACTGGATTAGAGCCAGTATGAAGTATTTCCTGCTGAGGAAGTGGAACGGATTTGATGAAGTCCGTGTGGTTGGTCAGTTAGCGCCACCTGCTGGTTATGTTAGGGCACTGCAGCTGGAGGTGAGCGCTCTGTGTTCAGCCTCACACAGCGCCGCTGGAGAGAACTTCGTAAAACACCACCGTTTGTGTGTATTATTATTATTATTATTATTATTATTATTATTATTATTATTATTATTATTATTTTATGAGTATTTGTGTGACATGCACGGGTTTGACATAAAAAAGATTAATCAATCAAAAAATCTAAAATAAAAAACAGGTTTACCTTTGGGCAGAATAAAGTTTTTCTCTGTGCGTGTGGTTAACATTTTATTTTATTTTTTTAATTCTAGTTTTCTTTCTTAAACCATGATGAATTACTGTAAAATAAATGGAGGAGACTTCTGCAGTTCAGATACTCGCCTAGGTCTAAAAATATATTTTCTTTTCGATGATGATGAATTACTGTTATTAAAAAAAAAACCTTCAGTGGTAATTTTCAAAAGAATTGTAAAAACAACATATAAGTGTCTTTATATTAAATATGAATCAGCATTTGAACTGAACTCTTGTTGAACTCTTGTTGCGCACTGGAGCTGCACGGTGCGCACTGGAGCGCAGCACAATACAACCTGTGCCAACGTTGTGTGCCAAGCAACATGGGACCAAGAAGGAATCCAGGAGCGGAGGAAGACTTAAAACTCGCAATTGACTCTAACCACAACAGTTTCTACAATCAAGGAACAACCAGAGAAACTTTTGGACTTCGTTACGCATTCAGAGTCAAAAAGGATAAACGCATCTTGGAGTTGGAGAGACGCGTGGATGAGTTGGAACAATATTCGTGCATGAACGATGTGGTCGTCACCGGCATTAAAACCAAGCCCCGCACGTACGCGCGCGCGGTCGCCGGAGGAGGAGCGGAGCCCATAGGTGCGCTCGGTGGAGCAACAGCTCACCTCCGGGGGAAGGGGACAGAACTGGACCTGGAGCACATCGAGGTCTGTCACCCACTGCCGACTGAAGCGAAGACCTGCCGTGATCATGCGGTTCATTAGTGGAAAAAACAAGACTGCACTTTTAAAACAAGGCCGAAAATTGAAAGGATCTGAAGTTGTGCTGAAAAAGGAGCACAAAATACAGCGCACTTGGATAAGGAATTGCAAGATTTTCATTAAACTAAATGGGAATCCGGAAGAAGCGAAAGTGTTGGTGGTGAGGAACATAGAGGAACTGGAAAAATACTAACAGCATGTAAGGTAACTGCCTGTATAAACACTTAATGCACACCACACAGAACAGAAACACAGACTCAGCAAAAGAAAGCAACAGCATGGATAAACTACAAGGAATACTACATCAGAAACAAAAGGAACTGGACACTTTTGCAGTCGAAGACCTGGACACACGACCCCTCAGCAGAAATAGACCCTGATGCAAATTTCTTCACAGGCTTTGTTAACAACTGCACATATTTTTAACATGAACTCTTTAAAAGCAATGTCAAGTTTAGAAGGAAAGCTATCAATAATACACTTCAATAGTAGAAGCATGCAAGCAAATTTTAGTCATATCACTGATTTTCTGAAGCAAGTTATCCATCCATTCAGTGTTACTGCTATAACTGAAACATGGTTTAATGAAAACACAGACACCAACTTTGATATTGATGATTACAAAATGATAAGAAAGAATAGACAAAACAAAATCTATACATTCATACTTCACTAGGAACATGTTTTATTATCAAATATGACTGTTGTCAGATGATGTTATGGAAAGCTTAACAATAGAAATTCAAAGAGAAAAAACTATAAAAATATCATTGTAAGTGTTGTATATCGTTCACCGAGTTCCAGTGTTGACATTTTTATTGATGGATGGAGAAATTGTTTTCTGCTGTTAAACAAAAAATATGTTTGTTTGTGGAGATTACAACTTTGATTTACTAAACCCAAAAAAAGCAAAAAAGTATTGATGAATTTCTAAATACAATGTTTTCTGTCATTGTACCCAACAATAACCAAGCCCAGTAGAGTAACATCGCACAGTGCCACAGTAAATGATAATATCTTTACTAACAACATGGAAAGTCAAATTACAAGTGGACTCTTTATTTCTGACATTATCTTTATTGTTTCTGATTCTGATTTCATAAAAGAAAAAAAGGCTGGTGAATCCTATCTTTAAACAAATACAAACTGAAGAAAACATAAAAACTCTCAATAACAGTTTAATGCTTCAGGATTGGAATGAAGTTTATGAAGAGACAGATGTCGATAAAGCGTATGATATTTTTTTAAACACATTCATGACTCATTACAACAAACACTGTCCCCTAAAACAAACTAAAATAAACAATAAATGCAAGAACAGTCCATGGCTAACAAAAGGAATAATTAATGCTTGCAAAAAGAAAAACAACTTATATAAAATATTTATAAAAACAAAAACTAAGGAAGCAGAACAAAGATATAAAAAGTACAAAAATAAATTAATAGATATAATTAGAACAAGCAGTTACACTATAGAAGAATGTTGTACGAGAATCAAAACAATATGAAAGGAATGTGGAATGGAGTAAATACTTTGATTAAACAAAAACTAATAAGGAAGCATATCCTGAGTTCTTCAATGTTAAAAACCATAAAAATAAAAATAGGTCAGATGTAGCAAATCATTTCAATAAGTTTTTTTGTAAATATCGGCCCTGAGTTGGCAGCAAACATCAATGTAAATGACACAATGTAACAGTAATATTGACAGAAACCCTTATGCCATGTTTCTCTCTCCTACAAATGAAAAAGAAGTAATGAATATTGTTATTAGGTGCAAAAGTAAATCATCAAGTCATGACATAAATATGAGATTAGTTAAATTGGTCATTAATAACATTGTAAAACCTTTCACACACATTTGTAACTTATCTTTTCCCATTCTTTGTCCCATTTTTTTTTTTTTTTTTTTTTTGAGTGATTTTGTTTCCAGGTAAACACACAAAGGAGGTTCCACAATTGAATCACTTCCACCGTTTATTTAATCAGTCAGGGCTCCCACCCCATGTCCCCCCCTAGTGGTGAACCTGTGAACTCCCAGAAAATACCTCATAGCTCTACAGTGAGTCACGATTCACTGAAGTCATGATTCCATTCCATTCACAATTTTCTGTTCACGATTACGACTTTTTTAAAATTTTATTTGCAGATTTAGTTGCAGTATAATTATGACCAAAAGGATTTTTTTACAGAGCCTATTTGTGTCTCTTTATCAAACTTAAATTGTTGTACATTTCATAATAACTGAGATTAACTTAAAAAAGTAGATATTAAAACAATAACATTTAAACATTTAACATTTAAAATTACAAAAATATATAACATAATTTATTAGTGACTTTTTTTTAACATCTTTCTATTCTCCTCCAAAAACAGAGACGCTACAGCAGCAAGCGATGCACAGAGAAGCAGCTTAGAAATATAAAATGGGCATAATAAAAGTCAAGTCTTATAAAAATATCAGAGAGGAAAGACTCATCCTCAGTAAAGACTCTGATCTCCATGGAAACACTCCGGGGGAGGGGCCACTGAAACTTCAGATAAACTTTAGCTGTTGTTAGCCACTTAGCTTTCCTTTAGCTCGCTGCTAACAACAAGCTACTTTCTGAACGATGGTAAACGCAGCAGGTGCAGCCTAAATAAAACCTGCAGATGTCTCTGTCCTGGGCTTGTTGTTGTTGTTGTTGTTGTTGTTGTTGTTGTTGTTGTCGAGTCGCTCTGAGTAATTAGTAAAAAGTGCAGCCTTTTCACGTTCCCAGCACGTCGAGCTAGAGATTTTACGAGTTCTGTAAACTAAAACTTGATATAAATTCATGTTTCTTTAAAGTAAAATGTCCAGGTAATGATGTCCAGCACCAAACTCCTGAGCCAGGTTACACCAGAGGCCTGCGCTGGATTAAAGGGGCATCGTGATTCATTTTTTCCCCACACAGATTCAAAATGTTTTTCTTTTGCATCAATTTTTAGCCGATTTACGAAGAATTGTTACATCCCTAGTTCAGGGGCATCTTCAAAGCCCAGAACCAACCTCTGTCACACAGTTTAGTGAAGCCCAGGTCGGGACATAACTTCATCTGATTAACTGCACTGTCAGAGAAATTCATATTCCCATGGAAAACAAAACCCAGACATTTGTAGGGAACAGAATACATCAACTGTGTTTGTCCTTCATAATATCCAGTTTTATTTTTTGCAGTTTAGATTCTTCCTGCATCGAAAACAATGTTGTCAGCATGGAGCAGTGTGCTGAGATTTATATCCTCAAAGCCTAAACCCAGGTCAGCTCTCTTTATCTCATGTGACCCTCCACTGTCCAGAAAGCAATAGATTTAGGAATAAATAAAAAACAACTATCACAGAAATATCAACCACAGTTACACAGAGAGGAAAACAGAATCACACACTTTAAACACAAATAAAAGAATAAAAAAATGTTTATGTTTTATGTTGTTGGTTAATATCATATTCACAAAGCCTTTTTAAAATCTAAACCACTCTTCCAATATTAGCTGAAACTGGCAAAACATTTTGTCTGATTACTTATGCTCATGCAAACTGCCCACAGTGACTTCCGGAAATGTTCCTTGTCCATGCAGTGATTGCTGATGCAATGATCTCAGCTCGGCCTCCAGGGGGCGCTGTTATTCAGAGTCCTGAGGCTGTGGACCCAGGTGTCCGTAGACCTGGTCGGGGTCCCTCGTGTCCGGACTGAGACTCTGGTAAACGGGGTCTCCTGGCTCTGGACCGACGTTCTCGTACATCACAATCTGACACAGAAGTCACAGAAGGAGTCGTGTTACCTTCAGGTTCACACTCACAGTTTGGAGGAGCAGACAGGAGCAGAGACTGTGTCCTGTCTGTAATGTGTCCAGTGAAAACAGTTTGTGAAAACGTACCTCTGTGTGTCCCCCGGTGGTCCTCTGTTCTGTAAAACACACATGGACCTGATTAGATCCAGAGGCTCATATTAACTTATTACATTTAAGCCACATTTATCACAGCACAGCAATAGTTTTATTTGGAAATTATTTGAAAATGATGAGTTCAACAAGATCCGTTAGGTCTGCCGGATCGGTGTCAACAGGGCCTCATCCTTGTTGGCCACAGTTTGTCCATAACCAACCCCAGGTTCAAACACAAGGTGTCCATCAGTGCACGTGGCACCAGGACACTCCAGGCCAACTTTGTTGTTGTTACAGCTGTGGCTGTGAAGTCTCTGGTGCCTGTCATGGGTACCGACAGGCCAAGAATGCCACAGCCCGGGCGGTTGTAGAAGCAATAACTCAGGTCTAGGAGGAGTTTGGGGAGGCCATGGTGGAGGACCATTGGTCAACCCTGACAAAATTCTGGCCAACTGTCCAGGAGGGGGAAGCAATGCTTCACCAACACAGTTTACAGTGAAGGTGAGAGTGTGACCTCGACTGGGGATGTTGTCAGGCGGTGGAAGGAATACTTTGAGGCTCTCCTCAATCCCACCGACACGCCCTTCATTGAGGAATCAGAGGCTGAGGACTCAGAGGTGGACTCGTCCATCACCCAAGCTGAAGTCACTGAGGTGGTCAAGGCACCGGGGGTGGATGAGATCTGCCCTGAGTACTTCAAGTCTCTGGATGTTGTGGGGCTGTCGTGGCTGACACGTCTCTGACATCGCGTGGTGGTCGGGGACAGTACCTCTGGACTCAGACCGGGATGGTTCCTATATTTCAAGAAGGGGGACCGGAGGTGTGTTCCAACTACAGAGGGATCACAGTCCTCAGCCTCCCCGGGAAAGTCTACTCCAGAATTCGGCTGATAGTCGAACCTCAGATCCAGGAGGAACAATGCAGTTTTTGTCCTGGGTGAGGAACACTGGACCAGCTCTACTCCCTCTATCGGGTGCTTGAGGGTTCATGGGAGTTTGCTCAACCTGTCCACATGTTTGTGGATCTGAAGAAAGCGTTTGACAGTGTCCCTCGTAGCATCCTGTGGGGGGTGCTCTAGGGCCATGGGGTCTGAGCCCCTCTGCTAAGGGCTGTTTGGTCTCTGTACAACCGGAGCAGGAGCATTGCCAGCAGTCAGTCAGACCTAGTCCTGGTGCAGGTTGGACTCAGAGCTGCCCTTTGTCACCGGTTCTGTTCATTATCTTTATAGACAGCCGGGGGTCAGAGGGCCCCCATCTCTGCTTTTTGCAGATGATGTTGTCCTGTTGGCTTCATGGAACCAGGACTTTCAGTGAGCACTGGGGCGGTTTGCAGCCGAGATGAGAAGTGGCCGCTGTACAAAAGACACACAGTGCCCACTTATCCTTGTTCTATTTAGTGCACTTGTTTTTGCATGTAGTTCCAAATTATGACACCAGGGACGCATGTGACTGCATCAGTGCAGCAGCATGGCTCTGAGAGTTATCGTCAAACACAGACCTTGTTTTAATGTCTATTTGACAGTGTGCGTTCATAGAAAGTGAGTAACCTTGTTTTGTGTTTGGTTCTCATTTTGCTAAAGCCTTAAACCTGTGTTTTTACCATGTTTTATGTAGAGTTTTAGTGTCTATCAGTCCTGTTTTTAAGCAGGGATGCCTTATTATGTTGTTTGTATGCTATTTTCTATGTACACAGTGCATTACTGAAGGCTGGGATGTTCAGTTTATGTGCGGTTATGTTGTACATCTGTATGGCTAATTAATTGGGGTGGTAGTAGCTCAGATGGTAGAGCCGCTTGTCCACTAACCAGAAGGTTGGCGGTTCAAACCCCACTCCCCCCGTTGCATACTGTTGTTGTGTCCTTGGGCAAGACACTTAACCCACCTTGTCTACGCACACTGGTGAATGGTTCCTTGATGTAAAGTGCTTTGAGTACCCATGACGGTAGCAGAGCGTTATATAAATGTGACCATTTTATTTACCATGAATCTTACCAGCCCTGTAGCAGGCCTGTGCCTATATTTTCATTATTGTGGCCACCTTGATTGTGCTTATTATAATGAGTGCTAGTGCGCACCACTAATATATTGTATTGTTTGTTCTCTTTGTAGAAAACCACACACAAAATACAAGTAGACATTAAACAAGAAGTTCCATATCTCTGGACCTGGACATTGTCTTTATTACCCTGCACTCACCTGAACATACATTTGCTGCCCTGACCCTGCAGTGATTGCTATCATTATTCAAACCAGTTACAGTCCTCAATACAAATGGGATGAGAATCAGCTCCTCCAAGTCCGAGGCCATGGTTCACCACCGGAAAAGGGTTTCGCCCTCTCCAGGTCGGAGGAGAGTTCATATTTCTCAGGTGTTGTTCTCAGTGAGGGAAGGATGGAGCTGAGACTGACAGGAGATCGCTGCAGCGTCTGCAGGAATGCGGTCGTTGTATCGCTCTGTTGTGGTGAAGAAGGAGCTGAGCCGAGGCGATACCGGACGATCTACATTCCTACTCTCACCTAAAGAGCTTTGGGTCATGACAGATAGGGTGAGGAGCTTGAAGTAGAGCTGCTGCTCCTCCACATTGAGAGGAGCAGCTGAGGTGGCTCGGACATCTGTTCTGGATGCCTCCCTGAGGAAGTTAGTGTTCTGGGCATGTCCAACCGGAGAAGGCCCCGGGGACATGCTGGAGGGACTAAGTGTCTTGGCTGGCCTGGCTTTGGATTTCCATCAGTAGAGATGGAGGAAGTGCTGAGGAGAGGAAGGTCTGGCCATCTCTGCTTAGTCTGCTGCCCTTGCCAGATAAGCGGAAGAAGATGGATGGATGCAGATTACAAAGATAAGGCAGTGTTTGGTTCACCATAAGCTCCTATAAAAGAGAAAAGCTGAGAAAGTGATAATTCTGCAGTGGTCTGGCACTAAGGAGCTGCAGACTTCCACTGGGGACCCTGTGACCTGGTCTGAGCGTCTGAGATTGCTGCCTTCATGACCTCAGCCCCTAACTCACTCACTGCCCAACTTCTGTCCTAGCTCTAGAATCCAGCTCTGTCTGGCTGAAGTGAAAGTGTCTCACCGTTTCTGGAGTTCCTCTTTCTGCAAAGGATCAGGAAGAATGAAGCTAGAACCAGGACCAGGCCGACAGGGATCAGCAGCAGCAGAGGAGAGCTGTGTTTCTCTGAAAGAAAACAGAGTCAGTGCAGAGCAGAGGCTGAAACAATGAACGCCACTTTTAAAACAGTTTGTCCTGAAGTTACCTCCGAGAGTGAGAAAGAGAGTCTGGCTCTGTGAGGAGAAGTTATGGGAGAAAACATGAAGGTGGTAAACACAGGTGTAGTCTCCTGCGTCGGCGGGGCCGGCGTCAGAGAACAGGAAGTGGGCGGAGTGATTCGACGGCCGGCAGGGTGTGGTTCTGAGCCGGGTCCACAGTGGGAGAGATGAGCTGGAAGGAGCCTCCTGGGTACTGTGGTTCAACAGAGCACCTGACACTGAAGTCTGAGCCCAGCAGCACCCGGAGCCCCTGCGGCTGGGCCTCAGGAGATCCCGTCAGCAGAGGGCCCCTGCGGCTGGGCCTCAGAGACCCCGTCAGCAGAGACAGGACAGGGAGATGATTGGCTGAGTCAATAAATCTGTGGAGTAAGAGACATGAAAATAATATAGTGATACCTGTACAATATAAGTCTGTACTGATGTTCAGAGTTTATCAGCTGGTCTCGGTCTCTGCCTGGTCTCGGTTCTTCCCTTGGTTTCTTCCTGGACTCGATTCTTACTTCAGTCTCTGCCTGGTCTAATATTTAGGTCTTTACCTGAGCACACCAGTTCAAGGCCAGATGTGGAATTGTAGTCTGAATGTAAAACACAGTCTCTAGGAGAAAATTTCTTCACACAGTCAGCTTCGACCCCCCACACAGGTCTCTCTGGAAAACCAGTTCTTCTTTCTCCAGAAACAGCTGAGCCACAGTCCAGCTCTCGACACACAGCAGCTGTAGCCTCCAGCTCCCAGAGTCCAGAGACTTCCACAGGTCTCCATTGTCCTCTGTGTCTCAGCTCCACATGTCCCAGCACAGCGACTGGCCCCTCCCACCAACCTGACCGGCTCTGAACAGAGAGAAGAAGTGATTGGAGGAAGCAGACAGAGGTGAGAGCCCTGCCCCTTTTTAAATGAGCAGGTGAGAGCCCTGCCCCTTTTTACCTGAGCAGGTGAAAGCCCCGCCCCTTTTTACCTGAGCAGGTGAGCTCCACAGCTGTTCCAGATGAGCAGGTGTTCCCTGAGCTGGTACCTGGGACAGTCCATCAGAGCAGACTCATGGCCCTGGCACTGGAACTGTCCCAGAGCCCCGCCCTCTCCATAGAGCGCCCCCTGGAGGAGAGAAGGAGCCCCACAGCCCAGCTCCCTGCAGACCACCTCTGCATCCTGCAGGTCAAAGTCCCCTTCACAGACTGGGCTCCAGGACTGGTTCTGGTGGAGCTCCAGTGATCCTGAGCACAGGCTGGGCCCCCGGAGCCTCACAGAGTCTGTGGACACACACACAGCATTTTATTATGAAAATACTTTTTACTCAGAGACCAGTGATGAGAGTCAGCTTCAGGACGAGACTCTGTCCTCACAGACACCAGACGGGCAAAGGTTAAGGTTAGGGTTAGTGTGTGTTTCTCTTCCCTGATTGGTCAGTGGGCTGCGTTTCTCTTCTCTTTGTAGCAAATATGTGTAATAAAGGTTTTGAATCAATCCTTTATTATTATTTACTAGTGAGGGTGAATTTTTGAACCATTACATTGACTCATTTCAGGAGAAAAATCAATTCTCACCAAAGGAGCTGTGGTTTATAGAGACTTTATTGACTCAATAAACAGACAGCATTTGAACTCAATACTAAATAAACAGGATGAGATTATAATTTGAATAAATTAACCCACAGTTATAACATGAAAATGTGTAGAAAGTGGAATATTTTGGGATGAAAAAACAATGAAAGTACAGGCTCTAGATGACGCTGTAAAGATCATTATATGAAAAGGTTTTTAAGTTTATCTGAGGCTATGTGTTGAGATTAGGCTGCATTAAGATTAAACCTGTATAAAGCCAACTCTGTGAGGTGATGCGGTCGTATGAAGAGCAGAGCAGGATGGTCCAGCCAAAATCTTTGGGCCAACGACAGGACTGGAGCCAGTGGTGTGTGGTCTAGAGATGTCCCTGGGCTCTGGAGGGGTTTACGCCATGAAGGAGCTGGAGCAGAGGCCCAGTCAGATAAAAATATCACAGCCCTCAGCCACACTTTCACCTTAAGTAAAAGATTAAAAGCTTCATGCCATATGGAGATAGACTTAAGACCAAAAACTGTTGTTTAAAAATGCAGAGTTCGCTGTTTTAACGCAGTGCAACTTTGAAAAGAGAAAAGCTAGTCAAAAATTACTGTTGCTGCAATTTAATAAAAAACAAAACAAAAAACCAACAAAAACATCTTTTGAAGTCGGTTCCTAAAAATTGGTTTGAAGAGAAAACTGAAAAATAGCACTTGCACAGAAAAATGAAGATTGAGGATCTAGGGCGTTGATGGAAAACAGACACAAGTGGACAACCTGGGAAAGTTCTCTTCCTTTCCCTTTCTTACTTCGAACTGGACTGGACTGGGGGCTTAGGCGTGTCTGGTTTGAGGCGACAGGGGAGGTATTTTTTTGAGTTCTGGCGAGAGACAATGACGTTATTGCTAGAAAAGTCCACTTTCATGGACTTTCAAAAGGTCTTTGCTGAGTTTGGGCAGGAGTTCTGACAGCTCTCACAGAGTCTCTGCCTCTCTCCATGATGAACGTTCTCACTGTGGTACGGCCTGGAACTGGGGCGGACTGGAGCTCTGAAAACCACCAGGAGAGTTGTTATCGGCCCCCATCACCACTACCGGCCCCGTTGTTTGGTGCTGGCAGGGCACTATTACAGCACAGTCCACACAGTTAGCCTGATGATTGGACTGTTATAATGCAGGGGGTCTGTGGGTCCTCCTCCAGGAAATTTTAAACAAAATAGATGTAAATTCCTGTATAGAGGGTATGCACTGACGTCACTTTTCCTAGGGACACGCCCCCTTCGTTCAGACTGAGCGGCAAAACAAGCGACTTCAGCGCTCACTGCTGCAGTTGTAGTTTTTGGCCCAGAGACAGCAGGGGGAGCTGCAGGACGCTTTATTCGCCTCACAACAACTCATTAACCATCTCACGGACTCCCAAACAGATTATTTAAGGTAAGGAGTTCCTCTGTGATTCGCCCAAAAGTCTGTGAAAAAAACTACAGATTGACTTTTGGCCTCAGGGTTGTTTACTGGAAAAGCCGCAGCCCATTTGATTCTCCTCTTTTTAGATTTCTGTTGTCTATCAAAAAATATCTCAGACTTGTATTGGTCAATTTCACAAAAACTCGCTTTCCCATTTTAGTAGACTTTTAGTGTATTTGCGCTAACAGGTATCATTACTCGATGTAGCTATTAAAGTAGCTTTGCCACTCAAGGCAGTTATTTCTGCATGCACTGACGTCATCTGTATAACCATTATTCTGGTGCATTTCAGATGATGTTATGATATTTTCAGCAGAATACTGCATAGTAGTAAAAATATGGATACAGCTTATTTAGACACAGCATAGTTTATTCTAACAACTTATGAGCTGCCTCTACACTGCTACATAAAACTAGGCTTTATATTTAATTAACTTTTATTTTTGTGTAAATGTGTGACCAGGTTTCTCTGTTAGTGGTTCCTCAGTGGGGTCCCAGCTCTGCTCCGCCCCTGCAGCACAGGGCCCCAGAGTCTTCAGTCTCATCACTGAGCTGTTGCTCCAAAAGGCACTACAGGCTACAGAAGCTTTTGTCAGGACGACTGGACTAATGTTTTATATTGCTTTTATAGTAACACACAAAATATTGTGAGAAAGGCAGTAACGTGCGCTTCACATCGCGTCTTTCATCGTATTATTTCATGAGCTGTTTATGCTCGTAGCTCCGCGAGTAAGAGGTCAATTGTCATCAAACAAAAAGTGACTTAAAGCTTAACAAGTGTAGAACATATCTATGGACTCAAAACTCTCCCCAGTATCCATAAATTGCAGGTATACAATTTATTTCTGTGGGCTGCCCCCGTCTCACACCGTCTGACCGGGAAATGTCCCGTCTCTCCCGATTACCTCTCTGCCTCTGACCTGGAACAAGAGGTTCAGGGTTTATCTTACACAGTCAAGAAGTGATAGGGAATCATGAGGAGAGAGCAGTGAGAGATATTCGGTAGAGTGTCAGAGTCCGGACTCAAACCTGTGGCGCCGAGGCAGGCTGTAGTTGCCCTGTATATGAGCCACAGGTCTACCACTGAGCCATACCATGGCTTGGTTCATTTAATCTTCTTTGTTTTTATGTCTGCAGCGTTTCTTGTCAGTGCCTTGCATAGAACAGATAGTTGTTGTTTTTTAGGAAAACAGAGTTTGAAAAGAGTACATTCCTTGTCTCATGAGGGGTTAAAGGTCACGCTACACCTGATTGGCCACAGATCAAGACATTCATATCTGAGAATTAAATTTAAGAAACAACTCTTACCTGAACACACCATTTTAAGGCCCAATGAGGAACTGTGGTCTAGTCCCTGCACAAACTCTCTCAGGGCAAACATTTCCTTCACACCGTGAGGTACGACCTCCCACACAGGCCTCTCTGGATTATCAAAGCTTATTTCCCCAGAAACGACTGAGCCACAGTCCAGGTTCTGACACACAGCAGCTTTAGCCTTCAGGTCCCACGGTTTTAAGTAGGCAATGTAGGACACAGGTCTCCACTCTCCTCTGTGTCTCAGCTCCACCTGCCCAGCACAGCGACTGGCCCCTCCCACCAACCTGACCGGCTCTGAACACAGAGAAGAAGAAGTGATTGGAGGAAGCAGAGGAGTGAAAGCCCCGCCCCTTTTTACCTGAGCAGGAGAAAGCCCCGCCCCTTTTTACCTGAGCAGGTGAGCTCCACAGCTGTTCCAGATGAGCAGGTGTTCCCTGAGCTGGACCTGGGACAGTCCATCAGAGCAGACTCATGGCCCTGGCACTGGAACTGTCCCAGAGCCCCGCCCTCTCCATAGAGCGCCCCCTGGAGGAGAGAAGGAGCCCCACAGCCCAGCTCCCTGCAGACCACCTCTGCATCCTGCAGGTCAAAGTCCCCTTCACAGACTGGGCTCCAGGACTGG
The DNA here is from genome assembly GCA_020698575.1 of Bostrychus sinensis. NCBI lineage: Eukaryota > Metazoa > Chordata > Actinopteri > Gobiiformes > Eleotridae > Bostrychus > Bostrychus sinensis. The sequence goes on from CM036253.1 coordinate 338,648, forward strand.
TTCCTGGCGGAGCTCCAGTGATCCTGAGCACAGGCTGGGCCCCCGGAGCCTCACAGAGTCTGTGGACACAGAGAGACAGATATATGGAGACTCATTCTCCTGTTTCATATGTAAACAGAACTGTCTGTTCCCAGCGTTATTATCATCACAGCATTTATATGTTCAACTGTTTTCGGTGTCAAAGTTTGAGTTATGTTGAAAAACCCGGGGTTGGGTCATGGGGGCAGCAGTCTAAGCAGAGAAGCCCCCGTCTCTAAGGGAGCGCCCAGCCACCCTGCAGAGGAAACTCATTTCAGCTGCTTGTATCCAGGATCTTGTCCTGTGAGTCATGACCCAAAGCTCCTGAACATAGGTGAGAGTAGGAAAATAGGTGAGAGTAGGAACATAGATCGATGGTAAATCCAGAGTTTTGCCTTTGGGCTCAGCTCCTTCTTCACCACAACAGAGCAATACAACGAGCGCATTACTGCAGACGCTGCAGTGATCTCCTGTCAGTCCCAGCTCCATCCTTCCCTCACTGAGAACAACACCTGAGATATGAACGCTCCTCCAACCTGGAGAGGGCGCCACCCTTTTCCAGTTGAGACCCATGGCCTCAGACTTGGAGGATGCTGATTCTCATCCCAGCCGCTTCTCACTCAGCTGCAAACCGCCCTAGTGCTCACTGAAGGTCCTGGTTCCATGAAGCCAACAGAACAACATCATCTGCAAAAAGCTGAGATGAAATCCTGTGGGCCCCAAACCTGACTCCCTCTGGCCCCTGGCTGTGCCTAGGAATTCTGTCCATAAAAATGATGAACAGAACCGGTGACAAAGGGCAGCCCTGAGTCCACCATGCACCAGGAACAGGTCTGACTTACTGCCAGCCGAACCAAGCTCTGGCTCCGGTTGTACAGAGACCTGAACAGCCCTTAGCAGAGGGCCCCCGGACCCCATACTCCTGACTATCGGCCGAATTCTCCCCTCCAGTCCCTGGAGTAGACTTTCCTGGGGAGACTGAGGAATGTGATCCCTCTGTAGTTGGAACACAGCCCTCCGGTCCCCCTTCTTAAAAAGAGAGACCACCCTGCTCTAAGTCCAGAGGAACTGTCCCCGACCACCACGCGATGCTGCAGAGATGTGTCAGCCACGACAGCCCCACAACATCCAGGGACTTGAGGTACTCAGGGCAGAATCTCATCCACCCCCGGTGCCTTGCCACTGAGGAGCTTTTTAACCACTTTGACTTTGGCTTGGGTGATGGATGAGTCCACTTCTGGGTCCCCAGCCTCTGCTTCCTCAACAGAAGAGATCTCGGTGGGATTGAGGAGATCCTCGAAGTATTCCTTCCACCGCCCTGACAACATCCCCAGTGGAGGTCACAGCTCTCCACCTCCACTGTAAACAGTGTTGGTGAAGCACTGCTTCCCCCTCCTGAGGTGGCAGACGGTTTGCCAGAATTTTTTCGAGGCTGACCAATAGTCCTCCTCCATTTTGCCCCACAGCCGCCCCGGCTGCGGCTCTCTCAGGAGTCTCACTGCCAGACTCGATAGGACTCCTTCTTCAGGCTGACGGAATCTCTTACTTCCGGTGTCCACCACCGAGTTCGGGGGTTGCTGCCACAACAGGCACCAGAGACCACAGTTACAAGCGGCTGCAATGACAATGGAGGAGGACAACATGGTCCACTTGGACTCAATGTCCCCAGCCTCCCTCGGAATTTGGTCTTTGGTTGTTTGAGGCATCTGGGGTGTCTGATCTACGTGTTAAGTCAATGTAAATGCACGTCCAGACATTCTGCGGCGCGAATCAAGTATTGACGCAGGAATTGCACGACATGAATTAAGCGTAGACGCGTCTGACGCACAAATTGAGCGTCTACGCCCGAAACGCTCGAGTTGAAAAATCTGAACTTTGGTGAATATTCGCGGCGCATTAACCAATCAGGATCCTGCTCCTGAAGAGACGTAGGAGGATGGAGGAAGTGGAGATCCTTCAAAACAATCACGGCGGACTTATCGAGGCTGTCACTGTGAACCTGGAGCTATAAGTTACAGCCTAAAGACATAAAGCGGACCTTAACTTTAGCGTGTCCTGAGCTAAGCTCGGTGGATTAGCAGTTACTGCTCTCCCAAGAACAACAGGGAAAACAGAGTCTGTGTACTGAGTGCTAGCCTAGCCTGTAACCTGCTAAAACCACTAGAGACTGCTATTAAACAAGAAAATACCCCTCAATGTCTCAGCTCTGCTACTGGGGCTGAGTGCTTAAAAACAGCAGTAGTGTCTTGGGGACATGTCCTCGCACCGACACGGGACACAGGTGAGCAAACCGGCATGGCCTTGGAATTAGCCCTGGAACAGCAGCCATTATCCTGGCACAGCAGACTCCTCCCATGATGCAAATTTGCATCTGAACACATTTGTTTCGACGAACAGAGCGAATTGGACGAGCAAATAAAGGCATCTGACTTCAAAAAGTTCAAGCGTTCAACTAGACGCGAATGACGCTTCAAACGCGTCCGGTGTGAACGCAGCTTCAGACTGTCCTCAGCAGAGACACCAGCAGCACATGAACAGGACACAAGGATTCATGGAGGTCCTTCAGAAACACTCTCTCTGGATACTGCTCATTGTCCAATATTATATTGGTTTGTTTGTTTGTTTTCAAGGACCGCCCTCAGGTCTGTGACCTCACAGCTCTGCAGCCAATAGGGACAGAGTTTTAAATCTCTTACCTGAACACTTCAGCTCCAGACTGTGTGGAGAGGAAACGGTCTGATTCTCCAAACAGTGGTTCAGTGAAGCCTCTTCACAGTCAGCTCTGATTATCGATGTTTCTCTTTTAGGACCTTCCTTAAATGTCACAGAAACAGCAGAACCACAGTCCAGCTCTGCACACGCTCTGTTTACGAACTTCAGATCAGTGAAAAATCGAAGAACTCCTGTCCAGGTCAAACCTCTTCGTTGCACCTGTAGTTCTCCCTCACAGCGGCTGGCTCCTCCCACCAACCTCAGACCGCAAGGCTCTGTACAAATGAGACAGGTCAGAGTGTTGTTTGAGCCTTTATTACACAGAACAGTGCCGTAGTGACAACAAACCATGCAGAGAGCAGGAGAGACGTTCAGTAAATGTTTGTGTTACCTGAGCTGTTGTCTGCAGCCAGGATTCCTGAAACAACACAAACTCATGAACATTGTTTCAGTGAAAGCAGTGTGAGTTTCTGAGCTCACACAGGAACTGTTCACACAAACATCTGTGCTTCAGCCTTAGGAAGATGTTTAACGTTCACCAGTTTTTCTTAACTGTTCTTCTGGAAGGACAAATCCCAAAAACAGGAGGGAGCACTCTCACACTGAAAAATACTGATGTTTTAAAATATTATCAGACTTTTATTGCAACAAAAATAATACTGTTTAATAGAATTACAGTGAGTCCAAGTGTAGACCCAGTACAAGCCTGAGATGATCCGCTGTATTTCAAAATAAAACAGGATGTGCAGAGTCTCAACCACACTGTTGTATTTTTATATTTGATTTATTTAAATACAAAGCATCCTTACTCAGGGCAGAAGCACAAAAGTCACTGAAATAATCTCAAAGTGAAAAGGAGATGGTGGTCGGAAGAAACCCTGACGACTTTTACCCTCTGTGTGTGGTTAGTGCGGTCCATTTGTAACCTGGCAGCTGTCTGCTTTCATTTGACTTTACTGGGTGTGGTTTGAGGTGCAGGTGAGGTGCAGGTGAGGTGCAGGTGTGGTGCAGGTGTGGTGCAGGTGAGGTGCAGGTGTGGTGCAGGTGTGGTGCAGGTGAGGTGCAGGTGTGGTGCAGGTGTGGTGCAGGTGAGGTGCAGGTGTGGTGCAGGTGAGGTGCAGGTGTGGTGCAGGTGTGGTGCAGGTGTGGAGCAGGTGTGGTGCAGGTGTGGAGCAGGTGTGGAGCAGGTGTGGTGCAGGTGTGGTGCAGGTGTGGGTGTGGTGCAGGTGAGGTGCAGGTGTGGGTGTGGTGCAGGTGTGGTGCAGGTGTGGTGCAGGTGAGGTGCAGGTGTGGTGCAGGTGAGGTGCAGGTGTGGTGCAGGTGTGGAGCAGGTGTGGTGCAGGTGTGGTGCAGGTGTGGTGCAGGTGAGGTGCAGGTGTGGTGCAGGTGAGGTGCAGGTGTGGTGCAGGTGTGGGTGTGGTGCGGGTGAGGTGCAGGTGAGGTGCAGGTGTGGTGCAGGTGTGGTGCAGGTGTGGTGCAGGTGTGGGTGTGGTGCAGGTGAGGTGCAGGTGAGGTGCAGGTGTGGTGCAGGTGTGGTGCAGGTGTGGTGCAGGTGAGGTGCAGGTGTGGTGCAGGTGTGGGTGTGGTGCAGGTGAGGTGCAGGTGTGGTGCAGGTGAGGTGCAGGTGTGGTGCAGGTGTGGTGCAGGTGTGGTGCAGGTGTGGTGCAGGTGAGGTGCAGGTGTGGTGCAGGTGAGGTGCAGGTGTGGTGCAGGTGAGGTGCAGGTGTGGTGCAGGTGTGGTGCAGGTGTGGTGCAGGTGAGGTGCAGGTGTGGTGCAGGTGTGGTGCAGGTGAGGTGCAGGTGTGGTGCAGGTGTGGGTGTGGTGCAGGTGTGGTGCAGGTGTGGTGCAGGTGTGGTGCAGGTGTGGGTGTGGTGCAGGTGTGGGTGTGGTGCAGGTGAGGTGCAGGTGTGGTGCAGGTGAGGTGCAGGTGAGGTGCAGGTGTGGTGCAGGTGAGGTGCAGGTGTGGTGCAGGTGTGGTGCAGGTGAGGTGCAGGTGAGGTGCAGGTGAGGTGCAGGTGTGGTGCAGGTGAGGTGCAGGTGTGGTGCAGGTGTGGTGCAGGTGTGGTGCAGGTGAGGTGCAGGTGTGGTGCAGGTGTGGGTGTGGTGCGGGTGTGGTGCAGGTGAGGTGCAGGTGTGGTGCAGGTGTGGGTGTGGTGCAGGTGTGGTGCAGGTGAGGTGCAGGTGTGGTGCAGGTGTGGTGCAGGTGAGGTGCAGGTGTGGTGCAGGTGTGGTGCAGGTGTGGTGCAGGTGAGGTGCAGGTGTGGTGCAGGTGTGGGTGTGGTGCGGGTGAGGTGCAGGTGAGGTGCAGGTGTGGTGCAGGTGCGGTGCAGGTGTGGTGCAGGTGAGGTGCAGGTGAGGTGCAGGTGTGGTGCAGGTGTGGTGCAGGTGAGGTGCAGGTGAGGTGCAGGTGCGGTGCAGGTGTGGTGCAGGTGCGGTGCAGGTGTGGTGCAGGTGCGGTGCAGGTGTGGTGCAGGTGCGGTGCAGGTGTGGTGCAGGTGCGGTGCAGGTGTGGTGCAGGTGAGGTGCAGGTGATGGGGAAACGCAGGACAGCTGTGGAGCACTAAACCCATGTATTTAAGCAGCACCCTTGGCTTAGTTATTTCTCCTGTTCTCCACATCTGCTCAGGTGTAGTCATTTTGAATATAAAGTGTGGGTTTCAGTGTCTTCTTCTGTAGTGACAGATCTTCCAAAGACTGCAGTACCGTTTCAAACCAGTATGAGCGCTGCTGCTTACAGTACCTTTAAACTAAATATGTGAACAGTGTGTGTCTTTGCATGTGTGCAGTTAAAGGGGAGTAACTCTTGCCTCAAACGCAGATACGGACCGCTTTATTTTAATGAAGGGGTGACCTCACTCGTACAGGCCCCGCCCCTTTTGGTCGACGAGTCATGTGTTTGGGTGACTACAGGCCTAATGTTTGTGAACTCATTACTCTCCTGTGAACTCCGCTGGTTGTGGTCGGATACTTGCTGCACATGAATGAATGAATAAATGAATGAATGATTTTATTTGGTTGTTCACAAACATACACAATACTTTATTTCCCAAACTTTGTAAGTCTCAACCAAAAAAGATTTGGGCTGAAGCATCCTGCTGATCTGAGCCCATCCTACACAAAACATCAAACGTCTCAGATTCAGACAAAATAAATGTCACAAATCCTGTCAGACAGTTAATATTCTCAGAGATCTTTTACACCTCACACTTCATTAATAATAACTACTTATTTTCCATTTTAAAGATTTTTTTAAACTTTGGCAGAGAATTCATTAACTTAAATTCATCATTAAGATATTTTACTCCAAAAACAGAAAGGCATCATTGCTTAACATTTGTCCTGATTTTACATGTTTCAACATTAATATACCTCTTAGGTGGTAATGTTCATTTCTTAGTGTGAAAAATGTTTGAATGCCCAAAGGATGGCTCCAATTCACAACGTATTGGATTCTATAAAAAGTTGTTTGGTTGATTTACGGAATTTAACTTTATTATTCTTATTGCTCTTTTCTGATGTTTACCTACTGTTACTATATTTGTTTTACATGCATTTTGTCAGATTTCACAGCAATATGACAAACGAGGAAATACAAGCAAAGAATACAGAAAATGCAGAAATTTCTTGTCTATAAACTTTTTTGTTGTGTAAAGTATACCAACAGTTTTAGCTAAAGCTGATGATCTATAATCACTCCCAAGAACTTAGCCTCATAAACCCTTTCGATTTCTTTTCCATTTAAACAAATTTTATGATAGAGATTGCCTTTGTGGCTCCAAAAACTATAAATTTTGTTTTCTTTTTTGTTTAAAGATAAATTATTTAGATCAAACCATTTTTTATGACATCAACTCCATTTCTACTTTTGATTAACAGATTAATATCATGTCCAGAGCAAAATAACTTGATATAATCTGCAAAAATAACAAGCTTCAATATTTTTGAAGCTTGGTCCCAAAACAGAGCCTTGGGGAATTCCACAATATATAGATTTTTGATGTGATACTATACCATTAATTTCACCATACTGAAGTCTTTGAAACCATTTTTAACCACACCTCTTATGCCAATATAATATTATATAATATTCACACTTCAGCAAAGTAATGAAACTGATACACACACGCCACGCCTCAGTGTGAATTAGGCATAAAACACACTTCATTCTGTACTATGCCCAGTCCCTCAGTCTCTGCCCCAGTCTCCTCTGTACAGACTTCCACAGTCATTCCCAAAGCCAAGACTGTCAGGGCCCCCTTAAATTTCTAGAAATCCCACGTGGACCCCTGACTATACAACTTCCCTCTATTCAAAAGTCATATTTTTCTCCATATATTTCAATAAAACATTACAAAAGACACTGTTGGCTAAAAAGTGGCCCTGGACCCCACTTTAGGAACCACTGGACTACCACAATACTCTGGGCAGGACAGTAGCAGCCCTCTGTGACCCCCACATCTGCGTCTCACAAATGAATATGTAATTTCAAGTCCACTTTGATCTGTTTTTTAACCCTGAGCCTACAAAGGATGTCTGTATCACATCACATAAACCTGAAACAGGATGCTGTTGGGTCCGCCCTCCTGTAAATCTCTCACCATCAGAACGTCCCGATAAGGCGCCACAGGAAGTCCCCAGCAACGTGAACACACACAATATAAAACCCTTCTACAGAGCCGTGTGACCCCTTCACTGCTGCCTATACTCCCAGTGCAAATAAATCAGTCTCAGGCTGGTTCTGATCAGTCATTTCTGAATGGAACAGTGCTCATGTAGAGAACAGTTGAACCCAGATTTATCAGACTCCAGCCTCTCAGTGTCAGCTCACAAACAGCCAGCGGAGCCATGCACAGAAGTAAATGAGTCCTTACCGGAGCTGCAGAGGGTCAAAACCACTGCCAGCACTCTGTGGGCCATGTCCAGGTCTGGCTCAGGACGAGGTCTGGATCAGGACGAGGTCTGGTCTGAGTCTAAGAGAATTTCCCCTGTTCTTGGTTTTTATCTGTTCATGGTTCCTGCCTCTCTCTGTTTCCGCTCACACACTTTACTGAACCTGCTGCTGGCCTCATGTATTCATAACTCAACAAACCACAAACTCCTCATCACCTGCTTTACATGTTTCGACTACTTCCTGTGGTCATCTTCAGAAGCAGAAGAAGGTTAGGACAAACCTGGACGCTCTGCCTGGGAGACTCAGACAGAAACCAGGACACTGTGGCAGGTAAAGGCAGTGTTGTGGCGTCTGACCTGTGCTGCTGTACTGAGCACGTGCGAACTCAAGAGGCGCAGCCAAACAAACATTTGACCATAACGTGTACCTGGGCTTTCAAAACTCCTAATGTAGTAATATTTTAGAAAGTGCACACTGTTCTGGTCTGGAGCTGGTCACAGCTGAGTCTCTGCTGTAGACTCTGTCTACGCTGCAGCCGCTGTGGGCTCCTCTGAAGTCTTTGCCTTTGTTGCACTGCGCTCTTCAGCCTCAGGTGTTTATTTGGATTTTTCTTGTTGTTCTTTTGCTAGAAATGTGTTAAAAAGCCATGGGTTAGTAACATTCCCACAGCAGTAGCTCACTGTTGTATGTGCTATAAGCATGCACACTGCACTCGGCCCTTTAATGCTCCCTTAAAGATCTGGGATACTCTCATTTGTCCTGTAACAGGGATAAGAGTGTCCTGGTTTCTCTGACGTTAAATATTCACAATACTATCATAACCAGGATAAGGCTCAGAACTCAAAAGCATGTAAACGCTTTCTGTCACAGAGACAAAGGAGATATCGCCAGTGGCGTAACTTGCTAATGAGGGGCCCTAATGCAAGTTTTAGGAATGGGCCCTAAAGATCTGAAGTACATGAAGCTCATGCATTAGACATCAAATCTATAAAAAAAATTACATCATAGTTATCAGCTGTTTTTATTGCAGTTTATTGCAGAAACAGGTGCTACAGGCGGAATAGTTTTATTCAAAGAAAATTTATATTTATTAAAGAACAATTTTACACCTTTTTTTTACATTAGGCATGCAAACAGACTGACACATAAGATACATCCACACACCTACTGACATACACACACACATACACACACACACATTTGAACCTTGACAACTTTCATTACACAATTCATTCCACTTCTCCATATTTCCCCACCACACTAGACTTAAATTCTCTTTTAAAAGTGTAAATTGTTTTGGAGTCCTTTAATGTTTCATCCAGACTGTTCCATAGATTAACTTCTCTAACAGATATACATCTACTTTTTAAACTCGTCCTTACATTTGCTTTCTGAAAAATACTAAATCCTCTGAGGTTGTATCCCGTCTCTCTTGGTTTGGATACAGTGAGGGAGCATATGGTTATGTGCTTTATACATCACAACTGCAGTGTTAAGGTCAACAAGATCATGTAATTTTAAAGTTATTCATTTTATAAAAAGAGCATTTGTTGGGGCATAGTAGTCTGCATAATTGACAATTCTAATGGCTTTCTTTTGAAGTAAAAAAAATTGATTGAATGTTAGTTTTATAATTATTCCCCCAGATTTCCACACAATAATTAAGGTATGGAAGGATGAGAGAATTATACAATAATTTAAGAGCGTGATGATTTACAGAGTGTCAAATTTTACACCATACAGCTATAATTTTAGATATTTTTGTCTTAAGTATATTTATATGTAATTTCCAGTTGAGCTTGTCATCTATATTAATTCCTAAAAATTTGGTTGAATACACCCTTTCGATCTCTATACTACCAATTTTTATATGACACTGTTTATTGATTTTCCTATTTCCAAAAATAATGTATTTTGTTTTATTCAAATTTATTGATAGTTTGTTAACATCAAACCATTTCTTTAGTATTGTAAGTTCTTTTTCGACTGTATCCAAGAGGTGGTCAAGATCTGGTCCAGAGCAGTATTTACCGTCGATCTACGTTGCTACTCTCACCTATGGTCAGGAGCTTTGGGTCATGACAGATAGGGTGAGGAGCTCGGTCACTCAGGAGGAGCTCAGAATAGAGCCGCTGCTCCTTCACATTGAGAGGAGCAGAAAATATGCGGCCGCTATTAATGTTCGTGTTGCGCGTGAATTACTAAGACAAACTGCGTGGCGGTGACAGTGCAAACAGAGGGGGCGGAGCTATTTAAACGGCATCATTGCGTGTATTGTTTTGCGTCATGGAAGGTGCGGAAGTGGAACACAAACGGAAGCAAAAATTTAACTAAGAAGAGCTGAAAGTGCTGGTGAATAATTTTTTCATCCGTCATGGCAAATAGATCTGCAAACTCTCTAACCCTGCGTATTTGTTAATTTCTTCTCCTTCGTCTCACAGCAGCCAAATCTGTGCAAAAGATTAGCACGTCCTTCACCAACGTATTAAATTTATACGCTATTTTCGCACGCAAAGTCATGGTGAGCCTTGATAAATAATATTGCAGGCGGTAAATGAATGAATTTGCATTTTCTCCGCCTTCCATTTTGCGCACTCTGGGAAGAACGCCTCAGTTTACAGATTCATTAGGTCATAGGAGCAAAATCTGCATTGTGTTCGCTCTGCTCCTGTAAGACACGCAAATTTTAACTGCGTCTGGGTTTGCTCCAATTTTATTGCATATTATTCAGTTAGCGTGCAAGCAAACCTTTGATAAATCTGGCTCTAAGTGTCTTGGCTGGCCTGGCTTTGGATTTCCATCAGTAGAGCTGGAGGAGGTGCTAGGGAGAGGAAGGTCTGGCCATCTCTGCTTAGTCTGCTGTCCTCATGACCCAGCACCACATGAGCAGAAGAAGATGGATGGATGCAGATTACAAAGATAAGGCAGTGTTTGGTTCACCATAAGCTCCTATAAAAGAGAAAAGCTGAGAAAGTGATAATTCTGCAGTGGTCTGGCACTAAGGAGCTGCAGACTTCCACTGGGGACCCTGTGACCTGGTCTGAGCGTCTGAGACTGCTGCCTTCATGACCTCAGCCCCTAACTCACTCACTGCCCAACTTCTGTCCTGGCTCTAGAATCCAGCTCTGTCTGGCTGAAGTGAAAGTGTCTCACCGTTTCTGGAGTTCCTCTTTCTGCAAAGGATCAGGAAGAATGAAGCTAGAACCAGGACCAGGCCGACAGGGATCAGCAGCAGCAGCAGCAGAGGAGAGCTGTGTTTCTCTGAAAGAAAACAGAGTCAGTGCAGAGCAGAGGCTGAAACAATGAACGCCACTTTTACGTTACGTTTGTCCTGAAGTTACCTCCGAGAGTGAGAAAGAGAGTCTGGCTCTGTGAGGAGAAGTTATGGGAGAGAACATGAAGGTGGTAAACACAGGTGTAGTCTCCTGCGTCGGCGGGGCCGGCGTCAGAGAACAGGAAGTGGGCGGAGTGATTGACGGCCGGCAGGGTGCGGTTCTGAGCCGGGTCCACAGTGGGAGAGATGAGCTGGAAGGAGCCTCCTGGGTACTGTGGTTCAACAGAGCACCTGACACTGAAGTCTGAGCCCGGCAGCACCCGGAGCCCCTGCGGCTGGGCCTCAGAGACCCCGTCAGCAGAGGGCCCCTGCGGCTGGGCCTCGGAGACCCCGTCAGCAGAGGGCCCCTGCGGCTGGGCCTCGGAGACCCCGTCAGCAGAGACAGACAGGGAGATGATTGGCTGAGTCAATAAATCTGTGGAGTAAGAGACATGAAAATAATATAGTGATACATGTACAATATAAGTCTGTACTGGTGTTTCAGAGTTTATCAGTTGGTCTCAGTTTTTCTGATTCAGACAGACACTAATATTTAGGTCTTTACCTGAACACACTATGTCAAGGCCAAATGTGCTGTTGTCTGATGGCCAAACACAATCTCTCAGGCCAGACATTTTTATCACACAGAAAGAAAAGACCTTCCACACAGGTTTCTTTGGAAAATCATCTCTTTTTTTTTCCAGAAACAGCTGAGCCACAGTCCAGCTCTCGACACACAGCAGCTGTAGCCTCCAGCTCCCAGAGTCCAGAGACTTCCACAGGTCTCCAGTGTCCTCTGTGTCTCAGCTCCACAGTCCCAGCACAGCGACTGGCCCCTCCCACCAACCTGACCGGCTCTGAACAGAGAGACAAGATACTGGTGGAAGCAGTCAGAGGTGAGAGCCCCGCCCCTTTTTTTTTACCTGAGCAGGTTAGAGCCCCGCCCCTTTTTACATGAGCAGGTGAGAGCCCCGCCCTTTTTAAAAACCTGAGCAGGAGAAAGCCCCGCCCCTTTTTACCTGAGCAGGTGAAAGCCCCGCCCATTTTTACCTGAGCAGGTGAGCTCCACAGTTGTTCCAGATGAGCAGGTGTTCCCTGAGCTGGACCTGGGACAGTCCATCAGAGCAGACTCATGGCCCTGGCACTGGAACTGTCCCAGAGCCCCGCCCTCTCCATAGAGCGCCCCCTGGAGGAGAGAAGGAGCCCCACAGCCCAGCTCCCTGCAGATCACCTCTGCATCCTGCAGGTCAAAGTCCCCTTCACAGACTGGGCTCCAGGACTGGTTCTGGTGGAGCTCCAGTGATCCTGAGCACAGGCTGGGCCCCCGGAGCCTCACAGAGTCTGTGGACACAGAGAGACAGAGATATGGAGACTCATTCTCCTGTTTCATATGTAAACAACTGTCTGTTAAACGTTGTTAATGTCACAGCATCTATACTCTCAACTGTTTTCTATGTCAAAGTCTGTAATATGTTGAATCACCAGTAGGGGGCGATTGGCGACAGTCAAATAAAGAGCAATCACAACAACACTGTTTTTTTACACTACTTTTATTAAAAAAGAGCCAATAAAATGAGGTGAAGGTATTGGTGATCTGCTCATTTGAATGAACAGCAACCAATGATTAACATATACTGCTCCATTCATCTGTATCTGCAAACTCTGAAAAAACAGACCGACACATGGACAGGTTCAATACAGAACGTTGAGAGAACACTCTATCTGTGTTGGAGAATTAATGAGACCTGAGGGCAAAAATGGCCTGACTGAAATTTGTTCCGTGGCAGATAAAAAAAACAAAAAAACAAAACAAAAAACAAATTATGTATAGACCCTTCTCAGTCACGTGACTTGGTTTGTTGACGCCGCCATTTTGGATGCAAAAAGCCGGTGTAGCTGGCTGCGATTAGTGATCATGCATAGAAATTGAGTTCATATTTACCACTTTCTACACCGTTTCAATACTTAACGTTAAGTGTTCAGGTCAGACAGCGATGTTTAGAGAAATGTTCACTTGTCGATGCTTAAGACCCATATGATGTCAAAATTACTGTTTACCAGTCTTCAACACACAATCCGCTTTGGAATACCACAACGTTTACAATTATTTAGTCAATCAATCGACAATCTCCCTTTAGAGGGGCACAATTAAAAGCTTACAAGAGGCAGAGAGCTCCTTAGAGGCATAAAAATATTTTGTGGCAGGATGGTGACAGACCTTTAGTATGGAAAGTGCCCTAAACAACTGTTGTCCATGTGAGTAGGCAGATGAGAGACGCAGATGAGTGAAAAGGCAACATAAATACTTCAATAAACCAGGCTTTCCGCGGAGGTTTACAAGTCTAAAATTATAAATCAAAATGTAAGGCCTTAAAAAGTGGCAAATTTGCTGAGATATGGAGAATTAGGATTTACATGTTTAACCTCATTCAAGCTAACGGCGACCAGATTCAGAAAGAAACTCTGTGAAAACATAATTTGCAGTTATTATTTTGTCAACACAGCCATGATATACATCGTTAGAAAGCTTCTGTTCTGTACAAAATGGGAATTAAGTTAACTTTATGCTTAAAATAGGACATATGTGTAATTAATGACGATTCATCAGTGCCCAAACCGAAAAAACAGACTTTTTACCTTTGAACACTGGTTCTGTCCAAAACCAGTCCAATCCAGGATTAGTAACCCTCCATCAGTAAATATCCAGATATATTTCCATCAAAGTATTCCATGTTGTGAAAATAATCCTGTAATCTCCATATCCTCACGCAGAAAAGAACAAATACCAAGCTGTTCCTGAACATTGTATTTTCTTTTTCTCTCCAGTTTGCTAAATGTCTGTGAAAACGTGTTTCCCTGCTAATAAACCTGAGCAGACAGAACTGACCTCAGATCAGTTTTTACTTTATTTGACGATTACAGCAGGAGCGATCTTTTATGTGACTTTTTTAAAGAATAAACTTTGTCAAACAGTGCAACATTAACTTTGTTACTTCAAAAGACAGCTGGTAGATGCTATCACAGATACAGGACACATTAAACTATTTCTGATGAGTAAAACGAATTTAATTTGTTAGGCTACAGACAGCAGGACGGATCCAAATCGGGGCATGACAACCGGCTTCTGCCATCCAACATGGCGGCTCTGTGGAAATCACGTGATCAGATGACGCTGTGTGAGAAGGGTCTATACATACTGTATAAGAACCAATCCACTGTGGCGTACCCAAGCTCCCACAGGCCTGGATATTGTCCTCTCTGTGGTGACGAGCCAGACTCTAACATTAAATGTAGAGTCTGGGGACGGTCCATAGACAGAGCTCAAGCCTAGGGCTGGAATCAACAAATGTCATTCAAACTGCTTCCGTAACAGACTTCTGCTTTGTTTGGAGTTACTTTCTTTTACTGTTACAAAAACAAAGACTTTACAACATCCTTTGATGTATATCCACCTTTTTTCTACATTAATAATGAATAAAACAATGACTGCAGTTTGGAAAATTCTATTCATCTGAATGTCAAGTGCACCTGAATTCACACTTAAACAGGTATAAAAGGTGACGCGTCTAATCTTGGATCTAACCCAAATACCAAGGACTAAACAAACCAGGATTTAAACAGGACATTCATTTAACATTATGAAATACACATTTTTTTAAACACAAACATGTGCCCCAAAAGAACAAACAAGGCTAGAAACATTTCAGTTACTAAAAAAGTTAAAGACTGGAGAAAGGCCTTTAACAAGAAGAACATCAAACTCTTGTGCTCTGCATTTGAGACGATGCTCATTAGTACTCTTCCACCAGTAATTACCTGCTGAGGTCATCTAAAGCAGTGGTTCTCAACTGCTCTGGCTTTAGGACCCACCATCACTCTATAATGACGAGCCGTGACCCCCAAAAATGAGCAATTTCACCTGATCAAATGTATTGAATAAACACATTATGTGGTTTGAATGTGAGAGAGTTTAATATCAGAATGTCACATTCTGCCAACACAAAAAAGAACAAATTTAAAGATAAACTGAGCAAATGCCACAGGGAATTATTCCCTTCTACTGTATATTCAGTGAGCTACATTTTATTATAAAACCACATCAGTAACTTTAACACACTTCAACATTAGAGGTGTAACAGTAACATTATAGAACAGATTTTTTTTTTTTTTTTTTTTGCTTTTGTTGAATTTTCTCTATACACTTTATATCCTATACTGCCACCTTTTTTATTTATTATTTATTTATTTAAACTTTGTATTTTATTTATTTATTTATTTGCCCTGGCAAAGGCCTGCGACCCACTGAAAACAGTTCCGTGACCCACTTTTGGGTCCCGACCCACCAGTTGAGAATCACTGATCTAAAGGACGTTTTTGGGTGTCTTTTGATTTTCTTTTTTTAAATGTGGACTTGTTTTGGCAGTGGTAACATGCCGGCTTCTGGCTGGAGAGTAATCATCATCAGTAGTTATGATTTTGGTGAAAATTGGTATTTAATATCCTCCAGTTTAGAGTTAGGAGACATTCTTGTGAGAAATTTTACTTTCGCATTGAAAACAATGGCATGCTGTGACGTCACAAGAGGGAAACCCACAGCTCAACAGTTTTACTGTTTATTACACAAGAGAGCATGAACCAGAAACTGTAAAATCTCTTTCCACAAACAAAATACAGACCATAACCAGGTCACTCTGAGTCTGTCTGACCTGAAAGAGACCAAGAGCGGCCAGGATCATAAGAAATGATGGGCACAGGGGAGAAATGGAGCTTTGGGTCAGAGTTCTGCTGTGTTCATTCACAGTCATTAAATTCTGATTCAGAAAAGATCGAGGGCATTCCACAGTCAGTACAATCTGCGTATGGTTTATTTTTTAGTTTGAACATTATCAGCTGACTGTGGTCGCCACAAACATGCAGCTTCACACATGTTCCCTTGGTAATAAAGTGTCAAGGACTCACATTTAATAACTTCTTATGAACAGAACAGGAACTTAGCTTCTAGGAGAGGAGCACGTCTGAAGCTTGTAGTTTAAACCACCTCCTCACCGCTCAGTGTTTGTGTTTTCCATTTCAAAACAAAATCTGACAAAAAAGGAACCTTGTTTTGTTTTTTTAAATTAAATTTGAAAAATCCAGAAACAAAAAATGCTGTTCTTTTTTATTGTAGACATTAAAAGAAAAGACAGCCGTCAGTAACACACACAAACGTGAAACCTGTCCCACAGTCAGTGCCTGCCTCAGACGTGCTCCTCTAGAGGCCGGGGGCTGGGGATCAGAACTAAATCCGTCGTGGACTGTTCACAAAATCAAGCTCCATTCAAGCAGCCGTTACGTGGAGTGGTAGTGATGAAGTGTGGCACAGTGCACAGAGGAAGAGCAGGACAGGCGACCGAGTCCATAGAGATGTAATAAAACACTAGAGTGGACATTCTAATGGTGAACTGCAGTAACTGACCCTGCCGCGGCCGCCATATTGTGACTGTATGTTCTGCCCGAGCGCAATGTGAACAAATAGTTTACTCATCTTTGCAATATTTTTTTAATAAAGTTTTGTTCATTTGTTTCTTATTTGTGCTTGATCTCATGCGCGGTCTTGCAAAAAAATGATTTTAAGCTATTGCCATTTTTTTTTTACAATTAAAGCTAATACATTAAAAAGCTAAGCTAATTGATAACACTGTGTGAAATGAGATCAGTCACTTGATTTATAACTTTAACATTTGTACCTCAGTTTTAAATGATTACATGTTCACAGAGCCTATTTACAAATATGCATTTTATTAACATAAATCATTTACTTACATTTAACCTATATTTACATTGAACTTGGATTTTTGTCCATACAGTGTCGCTAGTTTGCTGCTTGCTAATGTTTGTTAGTGTTGTTGTTTGCTGTTTGCAGATGGACCACAGTGCTGAAAACAAGAATAAAAAGGAATTATAACTAATGATTCTTAAATATTTTACGGCGATACATTTAATAAATACTAAAACAGCAGAACAAGAGGGAAATCCAGTTAGTACAAACATGACTAAATAACAGTGCTTTATGCATCAGAAACTCCATATTTAGGTGCAAACACTAACCAAGACTTCGAGAGTTCACTGTATTATTACGAGTTGAAAACTATCACTTTATTTTTTTATTCTATGAGACTTATGTCCCTGTTTTTAGGTTATTTTCCATTAGCATTAGCGTTATCCTACAGTCACAAGATGGCTGCCAGAACTGCCACTGAAGCGGTTGCCATGACCACTCCAGTGTTTTATTACATCTCTATGACCGAGTCCATGCCACACCGCGGGACGTGTGGAGCTGCAGGGCACAGGCAAAGACCACTGCCACTGTCCACATCCAAGTCCAGAGTCCAGGTCTAAACTCGGGCTCTATCTGGACTTTAGAGAAAGGCAAAGTTTATTTCTGTATAATATTGACAAACAGTGTTGTACAGCATTAATACTTTACATGAGTGTTATCAAAGCAGAATAATTATGACCTAGAAAAAATGAAAACCTGTCATATGCAGGTTAATGAAGCTGTTTCAAGCTTTCACATTTGAGCTGCCTGTTTTAACTCGAGCCCACTCTGAACTTTATTGATGTAATGGTTGTTTTATTTTTGTAGTACTTCCTGTTTAATAATAATAATACATTTTATTTATAGCGCACTTTACATTTGAAAAACAAATTTTAAAGTGCTACAACAAAAGAATAAAAACAGGCATAAGTATACATACAAAAATAAGAACAGCCTACTCAGCCTTTTGTAAGGCTAACAGTAGGCTTTTTTTTTTTAAAGGAACATCTTAAGTACTTTTTTGAAGGCTACTACTGTCTGCGGAACCCTAAGCTGGCCTGTTTATTGCATCACTTCCTTGAAAGGGCGATGGGGAAGTGTTTAAATATGTTTGTACCGTCATGGCGGGAGGGGAGGGGGCACTTTACGGTCCTGCGCTCATGTGTTAGCACCTAGCTGGAAGGGAAAAAAGGTAACTGATTTGTTTGTTATTGATTGTTTGTTCTGTTATGGGGAACTCATTTACAGTTTTGTGCTTTTAGCTTTTACGGTGGCAATGATGTGTGCAAACGAAAATTCTATGGTTAAATAAAAGGAAAATGCACGCTAGTTCCACTTGTACGCTTCATTCTATCAGCTGGGCTGCTACAACTGATACTGATCTGAATTCAGTGAAAGAGGCACTGCACACTGGGGCATCATTAGCAGCAGCGGTTTCCAGTTTAGCAAAGTACGCCTCTCGCTTTGAGAAACAAAACATTGCATTTACAGTTTAGAGTGGAGTAAACACAAGCCAAGATTGTGTCTTTTTATGATGAGTTGATAAAATGTTGCAAAGTGGTGGAGAGACTCGAAAGAAGTGAGTTTAATGCACAGAAAGCTGTCTCCTGTTTACTGCAGCTTTACCTCCAGCCTCACAGTACAGGAGGAGCACAGGAGGAGCACAGGAGGAGTACAGGAGGAGCACAGGAGGAGCACAGGAGGAGTACAGGAGGAGTACAGAGAGCACCACAGGGAACGGCGGGGCAGAGGTCACAGGAGGGGCACAGGAGGAACACAGGAGGAGTACAGGAGGAGCACAGGAGGAACACAGGAGGAGCACAGGAGGAACACAGGAGGAGCACAGGAGGAACACAGGAGGAACACAGGAGGAGCACAGGAGGAGCACAGGAGGAGTACAGGAGGAGCACAGGAGGAACACAGGAGGAGTACAGGAGGAACACAGAGAGCACCACAGGGAACGGCGGGGCAGAGGTCACAGGAGGAGCACAGGAGGAACACAGGAGGAGTACAGGAGGAGTACAGGAGGAGTACAGGAGGAGCACAGGAGGAGCACAGGAGGAGCACAGGAGGAGTACAGGAGGAGCACAGGAGGAGTACAGGAGGAGCACAGGAGGAGTACAGGAGGAACACAGGAGGAGTACAGGAGGAACACAGGAGGAGCACAGGAGGAGCACAGGAGGAGTACAGGAGGAGTACAGGAGGAGCACAGGAGGAGCACAGGAGGAACACAGGAGGAGCACAGGAGGAGCACAGAGAGCACCACAGGGAACGGTGGGGCAGAGGTCACAGGAGGAGCACAGGAGGAGCACAGGAGGAACACAGGAGGAACACAGGAGGAGCACAGGAGGAACACAGGAGGAGCACAGGAGGAGAGAGGAGAGAGAGGCGCGCCTGCTGCCCGGGAGGCAGAGGTCGATGCTGAATCCTGCTCAGTTTGACTGCGGTGTTAGTTTGAAATCAAGTTAAAATCTGCCAGAACAAACAAAGAAGCTCCTATATTTGATTTCTGACATAAATTAAAAGATTAAAGATTTTTTAAACTTATTTCAAGCAAAATTATCTTACCCCATGGACAGACAATTTTGTTTGAAACAAGTAAAAATATCTTGAAACAGGGAAAAAATACTCTGAAACAAGGCAAACAATCTAGTAATAAGTTACCTAATAACTAAATACATCTAAACTAGTGAAAAATGCTCAAATCAAGATTAATAATCTGAAATCAAATAATTTTATCTAATGTAGATATTGAAAATTTGCAGTGCACAAAGTCCAGTTAGGTTCTTTTCTAGGCTGAGTCACTGGTGCAATAGTTTATATGTAAATATATGAATGTGTTGTATTGTGTTTTCTGTGTCTGTCTTCTCTCTTTATGCTACGGAGCATATATGTGTCTGAAATAACGTTTGACGATGACACCTGAGCCGACAAAGGAAGACCCAGAGCGCCCACGTAAACCTGACACTCCCCTAAATCTCTCACCATCAGGACGTCCTGTTCACTCACAGGAAGTCTCCACCTGCAGCAGCTCTACCAGGGCGAACACAGACTAACAGGTTACTTATTTTAGTTTTTATTGCAACTGTGTACAGCACTTTGGCTAACAGTGTTGTTATTTTAAAGTGCAAAATAGATTGGACACTATTTATTTTTAAAAGTGCTAATTGTACTTTGGTCTGAGCTGAGAGCGAAACAGAACACGGTCAAAATAAATAAAAAACCCTTCTACAGAACTTTTCTACGTCCTGCTCATGTAGAGAACAGTTGAACCCAGATTTATCAGACTCCAGCCTCTCAGTGTCAGCTCACAAACAGCCAGCGGAGCCATGCACAGAAGTAAATGAGTCCTTACCGGAGCTGCAGAGGGTCAAAACCACTGCCAGCACTCTGTGGGCCATGTCCAGGTCTGGCTCAGGACGAGGTCCGGATCAGGACGAGGTACGGATCAGGACGAGGTCCGGATCAGGACGAGGTCTGGTCTGAGTGGAAGAGGACTTCCCCGTTCTTGGTTTTTATCTGTTCATGGTTGCCACCTCTCTCTCAGTTTCTCTCACACTTTACTGAACCTGCTGCTGCCTCAAGTTCTCACAGCTCAAACATCACCAACACAACCCAACGCCCAAATCCCACTCTCTTTCCTTTGAACTCAAAAATTGCTCACCGCCCTCTCTCTCTCAGGGCGTCTCTCTCTCTCTCTCAGGGCGTCTCTCTCTCTCAGGGCGTCTCTCTCTCTCTCTCTCTCTCTCAGGGCGTCTCTCTCTCTCAGGGCGTCTCTCTCTCTCTCTCTCTCTCTCAGGGCGTCTCTCTCTCTCTCTCTCTCTCTCTCAGAGCGTCTCTCTCTCAGGGCGTCTCTCTCTCTCTCTCTCTCTCTCTCTCTCAGGGCGTCTCTCTCTCTCTCTCTCTCTCTCTCAGGGCGTCTCTCTCTCAGGGCGTCTCTCTCTCTCTCTCTCTCTCAGGGCGTCTCTCTCTCAGAGCGTCTCTCTCTCAGGGCGTCTCTCTCTCTCAGAGCGTCTCTCTCTCAGGGCGTCTCTCTCTCTCTCTCTCTCTCTCTCTCTCAGGGCGTCTCTCTCTCTCTCTCTCTCTCTCTCTCAGGGCGTCTCTCTCTCTCTCTCTCTCAGGGCGTCTCTCTCTCTCTCTCTCTCTCAGGGCGTCTCTCTCTCTCTCTCTCTCTCTCTCAGGGCGTCTCTCTCTCTCTCTCTCTCTCAGGGCGTCTCTCTCTTTCTCTCTCTCTCTCTCTCAGGGCGTCTCTCTCTCTCTCTCTCTCTCAGGGCGTCTCTCTCTCAGGGCGTCTCTCTCTCAGAGCGTCTCTCTCTCTCTCTCTCAGGGCGTCTCTCTCTCTCTCTCTCTCTCTCTCTCAGGGCGTCTCTCTCTCTCTCTCTCTCTCTCTCTCTCTCTCTCAGGGCGTCTCTCTCTCTCTCTCAGGGCGTCTCTCTCTCAGGGCCTCTCTCTCTCTCTCTCTCTCTCAGGGCGTCTCTCTCTCTCTCTCTCTCAGGGCGTCTCTCTCTCAGGGCGTCTCTCTCTCTCTCTCAGGGCGTCTCTCTCTCTCTCTCTCTCTCTCTCTCTCTCTCTCTCAGGGCGTCTCTCTCTCTCTCTCTCTCAGGGCGTCTCTCTCTCAGGGCGTCTCTCTCTCAGGGCGTCTCTCTCTCAGGGCGTCTCTCTCTCTCTCTCTCTCTCTCTCTCTCTCAGGGCGTCTCTCTCTCTCTCTCAGGGCGTCTCTCTCTCTCGCTCTCTCAGGGCGTCTCTCTCTCTCTCTCTCTCAGGGCGTCTCTCTCTCAGGGCGTCTCTCTCTCTCTCTCTCTCTCAGGGCGTCTCTCTCTCAGGGCGTCTCTCTCTCAGGGCGTCTCTCTCTCTCTCTCTCTCTCTCTCTCAGGGCGTCTCTCTCTCTCTCTCTCTCTCTCTCTCTCAGGGCGTCTCTCTCTCAGGGCGTCTCTCTCTCAGGGCGTCTCTCTCTCTCTCTCTCTCTCTCTCTCAGGGCGTCTCTCTCTCTCAGGGCGTCTCTCTCTCTCAGGGCGTCTCTCTCTCAGGGCGTCTCTCTCTCAGGGCGTCTCTCTCTCTCTCTCTCTCTCTCTCTCTCTCTCTCAGGGCGTCTCTCTCTCAGGGCGTTTTGTTTCCTTAAGAAACCTCCTGTGGCAAGATTTGAGTCTACCTACAGTTCAGGTAAATCTGGTCCTGGTCTGGTCTTGTTTAGTGTCTAGAGTTTGTGTAAAAATGTCCAGTATGGTATGTTTGTGTTTGTTACAGATAAATGAAAACTAATGCAAATGCTCTGATGTGTCACTGGGACAAACTCTCATGTCCCTCCTGGACAAGTACACTTCAAAGTTTCTTGAGCTGTTGAGTACGAAGGGCTGAGCTCCTGGTCAGCGGATGACAAAGATGCTAATTAAATTGATTCAGGTGGGTCAAATGTTGGTTATTTTTTATTTTGATGAAAATTGTGTTAATTAACTTTATTTTTATGGCATAACCAATATTTTAATGTTATCTAAAGTAAGCTTGCCTTTTCTCGGCCTAATACTTCCACTTTGATTTGAATTATTTGATGTGATTTTGCTTTACTAATTAAATGAAGTGATAATAACTTTTGGCTTTACTTTTTGCCTGTAGGGTCCTGTTGCCTTTACAGTAAAGAAGCAGGCTGTTGAGATGCCATATCGAGTTACTGGGCGAAAGTGTGGATGAGCTCCTTTTAGACGTTTCTGTAAGTATATTGTTGAAGACCAGGGTTTTCTAGTGTATTGTAAAGGTCCCCAGGGTTAAATTAATAATTTAATTATCAAGTTGTGTTAAAAATATTGGATACTGCTCAGTTTTGCCTTTATGTATATACAATGGATTGCAAAAGCATTTTTCCTTTATTGAAGAAATTTATCCAGGAATTGAAATGGGTCATTGGGACGTTTGTCATTAAATTTCGATCACATGTCGAGAACTATGAGAGATGCAAAATGTTTTTATTGTGAAGCAAACAAGAAAACAGAAAGAAAAACAGAAAACTTGAGTGTGCACAAGTATTCACCGCTGAAGTCAGTACCTTTTGAATGAACTGAAGGAGTTTTTATGAGCTTGGTTTATAAAATCATAGCCTTGAGCTCCATCCTTCATTCCTTCAGTCCTGAGCAGTTTCCCAGTCCCTACCAATGACAAATATCCCCACAGCAGGACACTGCCATCACCAGGCTTCACTTTAGAGAGGGGCCACAGTCAGGCTTCACTTTAGAGAGGGGCCACAGTCAGGCTTCACTTTAGAGAGGGGCCACAGTCAGGCTTCACTTTAGAGAGGGGCCACAGTCAGGCTTCACTTTAGAGAGGGGCCACAGTCAGGCTTCACTTTAGAGAGGGGCCACAGTCAGGCTTCACTTTAGAGAGGGGCCACAGTCAGGCTTCACTTTAGAGAGGGGCCACAGTCAGGGGCCAAATAAATAAACAAAAAAAATATACATAGGTTTTAGTCAATTTCTTTGCATTTTGTTCATGGACTGGACTTAATAATTGATGAAATATTAATTTCACCACATGTTGAAAAAAATAATAATTACCTGGATGTACAATTTAGTAAGGGTGCTCCGATCGATCGGCAGCCGATCATGGCTAAAAATAGAGTGATCGGTGATCGGTAAAATGGGCCGATCAGAAGGACCGATCAAATTACAATAAACACGCAAGGCTCTCACATTTACTGTCCTGCAACTCCGGTTTGATTAAACAGCAGTAGCGTTATTTTAGCAGTGTTTTTAAGTTAAGCCCTGGTTATAACGAACACAAACCTGCCCTGGAGGCGCTGCTTTGTGTCCCCGCTGTGTCCCCGCCTGCTTTAGGAGCGCACGGGACAGAACCGAGGCGCAGCAGTGCGTGTATTTGCAAACACCAACGTAAATAGAGCTACAGCTAACCCGCTAACAGTTACGTTAAAAGGATTAAGAAAGTTCAGAGTCTGCCTGTGTCTTGTTGCGCGGAGAAAACTGTGCGTTTTGTGGCTTAAACTGCACCAAATGGCTGCTAATGGAAAGAGAAAGTAAAAAGGCAGCCCATGTGTCCCCCGTGAGTCTGAGAGGAGCACCTTTCATCGTTGTCTTCTCTGCTCTCTTTGCACGTTTTCTTCATTCAGACGTTGTCAGACCTGGCAGCAGGAGCTGTCTGCTCTTTAGTCCACTGTGTTTCAACCTGGTTTGGCTGCGCGTTACGCGGACACAGGCGCTGCACCCGCAGACTCGCATTAAAGGAACCAATTAAGAAGAACAGCTGATTTTTACATCAGCGGAGCATTCAAACAAAGCCACAGACACTGGGCACACATTAAAGACCAATAATTCAACAAAACCTCTTCTAAAACAAAAATAAGTAGAATTTTGTTGTTCTTTTACATTTACAAAGGCTACAGTATTTTTCAAATGGAACTAATAATAGCCTGCATACAATACATTACTACATTGAAGACCACGTGATCGGTATCGGCCATGATCGGTATCGGCCGATCACAGCAGAGGCTGATCGGTGATCGGTGATCGGCCTCAAAAACCCTGATCGGAGCACCCTTATAATTTAGGCAATTTCACTGAACATGCACTAAATGAATGTAAAATATTGCCTTATTTTTTAAAATTTAAATCCAGGTAATATTTTTTACAGTGCACCTCTGTAAAAACTACATTTTGGATTTGTGCTCACGCAAACACAAACAAACTCATTTCTCAACAAACACTTTCACACAATGTATGACAACCGTAAAACGCACCCAAATCATTTTAGTTAAGAAAATGTTTTTTATTTGCTTTGTAGGCTTGATCATTTATACAAACACTAATGTGACCATCTCCACATTTATACCTCTGTCTGCCATATATGGGCAAATAGTCCCACCTAGTGAAAAACAATAACTAAAACTAACTAAAAACTGAAATTCCAATCCCTCACTATCATGAATCCATGAGATACTTGATAAAAATGCAAAATTATGTTGCAGTGACAGTGTATTATTAAAATGTCATTTTAATGGGAATCAGTGGCACAAAAAATGTCTTAGGGGTAAAGGTGTGTCTATTTTGTCTAAGTTTTTTTTTTTTTTTAATCCTGAAATCTGAAAATTCATCCAAAAATACACACCTGAAGCAAAATCTATGCCATTTGAATCAACACAGCAAAAGTTAATCCACAGGAGGGTAGGAGGGTTAAGGACGACAGTAACTGGTGCCATGCCACAAGAGCGGGGCCCTGGTCGGCCTAATACCTTCAGGAGGATTCAGCCGACATTTTCAAAACATGCAAGATATATTTTTTTTTAGATTTTATCTTACATTTTAAACTGACACATTTGATATGGGGTAAATGCAGTAAAACAATGTTTGAATTAAAATAGGCTGTATGATTAAAGTGCAGTGGATTTGATACAATTCAGTTTGTAATTTCCAGTCACCATCTATGTAGTGTCAGACCTTGGAAGAAAGGGCTGATGGTGGCTACATGTCCTACATTTTGTTTTCATTTTTGATTCTTTAATCAACAACTTTCTTGTTGTGTTGTGTTGGCCTGTCCTGTCAAAACGCATGCAATTTCTTTATTTTAATGAACTAGCTTTTAAAAATAGAATGAAGAAAATAATTATTCACTCCCCTGCTGATTATTTCAGTTTGTTATTATGATGTTTATTTAAACGAAGACAGATGTATTAAGGAGAGTTGTAAAAGAATGTAAGGGACAAGACTGTAGTCCTGCACAAGGTTGGAATGGACTACAAGACCATCAGAAAAAACCTGGTGAACACAAGACCACTAACACACTTGTCCATAATCTCGTTGATCCCGTTGAGCTCACAAGGTCGCCCTGCTCAGAAAGGCAGAACGGTCCACCTCCATGTTTGATATTGGGGATGTGTTCTTGGGTTGCATCCAGCTTTTTTCTGCCTCCAAATTCAGTGGGTGAGCTCAGTTTTGACCAGTACTACAATCACAGCACATTCCCATCACTGTCAAATATGGAGTTGGACATTATGTTGTTGAGTCTTTTCTGAATCATTCAGGTGTTCTTTGGCAAACTTCAGAGGGGCCTGTACTTGTGTCTTCTTGAGCGGGTGGACCGTCCAGACTCTGCAGGTCTCAGTTCATTACAGTGAAATGTGTTGGTGGTCTTGTTTTCACCAAGATTCTTCTTGATGGCCATGTATCCTGTTACAGACTGGTACTGTTCTACACTCCTGGCCCTGACGTCCTTTTACAACTTTTTTTGTTGGTCAATTAGAGAATCAATCTCTAATTAAGATTACCTCTGTCAGGTGTTTACACCTTACATGCTGTAAATTCAGATTAGGAGTAGTTTACTAAAAGGACTAGTTTGCTTGTTTCATAGGCACATTACCCAATGTTTAGGGGTCAAATACTTTTTTCCAAACACATAATAGATTTTTTTTCAGGAGGATAAACTTACAAAATCAGCAGGTGATCATATTATTAGTTACCCCACTGTATAGTATATTTTATTTGCCAGTTTATCAAGCAAATGTGTTTATTTTTATTGTTTTTATTTGATATGAACTTTTTCCAAATCCATTTTATCCAATAAAATCTACCTTTACTTACCTTACTGACAGTGGGTGATCATGTGCATCTCTTATCACTAAAGTGTTATTATTGATAACCATAGAGGCAAGCTAAATGTATGATTTTATTTCAGAAGGAAATGGAGTTGTTCTGTGATGGGGCAGTTGCTCTGGTGGCTGTTGCAGATGAGGAGCTGTTCCTGGTGGAGTTCCTTTCTCAACACAGCAAGTGTTCATCATGCTCCAGGATCAGGTTGTAATCTCTTATTACTCATGGACTGATGTGCTGTTGAGTTTTAGTTTTTTTGTTGTTTTTTTTTGAGGAGGGGGTGTGCTCTGCATCTGAGCTATCCTGGGAAGTGTAGTGGCTTTTTTGAGTTCATTTAAACATTGATGCTGAGGCTAGACGATGAGAGAACGCAATTACCGAAATTGCAGACACTGAAAAATAGGCTGATTGTTTGTTTGTTATGGTGGTGTACAGCTTCAGGTCTACAGTTGTAATCATTCAGGTCATTAATCAGCTTAAAGGCAAGAAAATAATAGCTGTTTCTCAATACCAAAGAACGCAAGTATGTACTTGTGTTCTTTGTAAGTACGTACTTGCAGAGTACGCTGGAAGTAGGGACTTGGGGAGAACAGGAGCATGCAGAACGGTTTCTTGTGAATTGGAACAGCAGCGTGCTCGATGACGTCACCGCGCAGCTCGTCTTTACCCCGCAGCTCTCCCCGCCCTCACGACGCATACAGACTAATGAAATAAATAACTAACCAATAAATAAAATAATGAAGTGTACAAAAATGTGCATTAATATGTACTTGTATGTTATTTCTGCTACTATTGTTTAAAGTAGGCTATATTATTAATTATTAATATGTCATATGGATATTTTCAAATATATACAATACAAACCATATACAGGCTACTTATGTGAAAATATAAACAGAAAATACATGGCTGGCATTTGATGAATAATAAATATGAATGTACTACATTTCTACGTTTACAATATGTTTATGTTAACAATGGCAGCAATGGCAGCTCCTGGTATTATATAAACACGACTGGCGGAGTCATTTTAACTCGAAATAAAATAAAAAATATGGAACTAGTCACTGGCCGCCTCTACAACGCTGAAGAGGAAGCAGCCACAATGTAAGAAGGCAGATTCGACGGAGGAGGGTTTTAATGCAGCGGAGGAGGTCCAGAAGGAGGAGCTTTGCTCTCTCATTTGGTAGGTTGACTGATGTATCCTAGTAAAACTATGTACACTATATAAAACATTAAGGTAGTGTTTTAAGTTAATACTGTGTATATGTATAGCATACTTACAGCCTATACAGACATTTTCTGTAAAATACACATTAGGCTTGGTCATAGCTCACTGACCTTCACAGCGCTGTTTATTTTGTCTGTGTTTGTATTTAGTCTTATGACAATACATGCTAAGCAGCACTAATAAAATTATTCACATGGGTTTTTATGTTAAAAACATTCTTCATAATACACAATACTGAAACACAGTATTGAAACACTAAAATTTTGCTATTCATTCATTGATTAAAATGTTATTATTACCAATAATTCCAACACAGACAAATGAGGACATTTATTAGACAGGACTATTATTTTTATACAGTGTATGAAAGACAATCATAATAAAATGTGTAATGTTTCTATTTATTTATTTATTTTTATTTTTTTTTTTACACAGGAAGAAGGGCCTTTTAAAAATATGTGGAGCTCAACCACAGCGTGCCAATCCTGCATTATACTCTGGAGGAGGGGACCTGAAACCTGCTTTCAGGCTTTCCCGAAATTGTGTTGAACTCCTGGCACAAAAGCTACCCAGAGACAAGACCCACGGGTGGAGCCAGGAGGTAGAGGTGTTGGTCACAGTTTACTGGCTGGCGTGCGGAGCCTCCTACAGGGCAACTGGGGATATTTTCGCCATGCCTGGTGCCACAGTCTGCAGGATTGTTCACAGGGTCTTTGATAAAATGATGGCCCTCCTCCACAGGATCATTCACGTCCCCACAATGGAGGAACTGGGTCAGGTGGAGATGGCTTTGCACGCCTTGCTGGGTACGAGGCTTTCCACAGTGCAGTTGGTGCCATCAATGGGTGCCACATTAAGACTG
Source organism: Bostrychus sinensis (assembly GCA_020698575.1). Taxonomy (NCBI): domain Eukaryota; kingdom Metazoa; phylum Chordata; class Actinopteri; order Gobiiformes; family Eleotridae; genus Bostrychus; species Bostrychus sinensis. The sequence goes on from CM036253.1 coordinate 367,057, forward strand.
TACCTCCTGCTGAGCCACAGAAGAAATGGTACATTAACAGGAAGCTTTTCCCCTCCCTTGTTTTCCAAGGCATCTGTAATGCCAAGGGGGCATTCATCGGCATCTACATCGGGAACGTAAGGTCTGTACATGATGCTCTTGTACTTCGTTGCTCCCTGATGTATAAACAAGCCCTCTATCCACCAGAGGGTTACTTTCTTCTGGGAGACGGAGGGTACCCGTGCCTGCAGTACACCATTGCCATAATGATGCCATTACCGTCAGCCTACAGCCAGTAAGTTACACCTACAATGACACACACAAATCATACTTGGATTACTGAAAATTAAACATATAAAGTGAATTTTGTGTTTGGTAAAGGTCAAGTGCAAGCCAGATATAACCGGCACCATGCGAGGGCCAGAAACGTCATAGAGCGCTCATTCGGTGCACTGAAGACCAGGCGGCGTCTTCCTGCGGGCACTGGAGGTCCGGCCCAGGTTTGCACCACTTGTGATTGGTGGATGCTGCATCCGCCACAACATCTGTGTGGAGGCAGGGGATGCTGCAGAAGAAGAAGATGATGCAGACGATGAAGAGGCTCAGGATGCTCGAGACGAAGCCGCTGCAGAAGAAGAGAGAGAGCGTTGTCTGGTAAGTGCCTCAGAGCCAGAGTTTCTGCTCCTTCAGAGCTGCCAGCCTGTCTGAGTGAACATGACCACATCCAGGAACTTACCTGTGTCAGTGTAGTCATGTTCACTCAGACATGCTCACACTGTAAATATCTTACCTGTAAATATTAGTGAATTTATTATTTGTATATAAATGTTTTGTTTAGTGGTGGGACTCAATTACAAAAAATCTAACTAATTAATTACAGGCGTTGTAATGAATTAATCACGATTAATCGCATTTATATCAAATATCATATGTCAGAAATAAAATATAGGAGCTTATGTGTATTTTCTGGCAGATTTTAACTTTATTTCAAACTGAGCAGGATTCAGTGTTTGTACATCGACCTCTGCCTCTGAGCATGGAGTAACACGCGGCACGCCTCTCTCTCCTCTCTCCTCCTGTGCTCCTCCTGTGACCTCCTCATGGACCTGTCCTCTCTCCTCCTGTGACCTCCTCATGGACCTGTCCTCTCTCCTCCTGTGACCTCCTCGTGGACCTGTCCTCTCTCCTCCTGTGACCTCCTCGTGGACCTGTCCTCTCTCCTCCTGTGCTCCTCCTGTGACCTCCTCATGGACCTGTCCTCTCTCCTCCTGTGCTCCTCCTGTGACCTCCTCGTGGACCTGTCCTCTCTCCTCCTGTGCTCCTCCTGTGACCTCCTCATGGACCTGTCCTCTCTCCTCCTGTGCTCCTCCTGTAACCTCCTCGTGGACCTGTCCTCTCTCCTCCTGTGCTCCTCCTGTAACCTCCTCGTGGACCTGTCCTCTCTCCTCCTGTAACCTCCTCGTGGACCTGTCCTCTCTCCTCCTGTAACCTCCTCGTGGACCTGTCCTCTCTCCTCCTGTGCTCCTTCTGTGACCTCCTCGTGGACCTGTCCTCTCTCCTCCTGTGCTCCTCCTGTAACCTCCTCGTGGACCTGTCCTCTCTCCTCCTGTAACCTCCTCGTGGACCTGTCCTCTCTCCTCCTGTAACCTCCTCGTGGACCTGTCCTCTCTCCTCCTGTGCTCCTTCTGTGACCTCCTCGTGGACCTGTCCTCTCTCCTCCTGTGCTCCTCCTGTGACCTCCTCGTGGACCTGTCCTCTCTCCTCCTGTGCTCCTCCTGTGACCTCCTCATGGACCTGTCCTCTCTCCTCCTGTGCTCCTCCTGTGACCTCCTCGTGGACCTGTCCCCTCTCCTCCTGTGACCTCCTGTGACCTCCTCATGGACTTGTCCTCTCTCCTCCTGTGCTCCTCCTGTGACCTCCTCGTGGACCTGTCCTCTCTCCTCCTGTGCTCCTCCTGTGACCTCCTCATGGACCTGTCCTCTCTCCTCCTGTGCTCCTCCTGTGACCTCCTCGTGGACCTGTCCCCTCTCCTCCTGTGACCTCCTGTGACCTCCTCATGGACCTGTCCTCTCTCCTCCTGTGCTCCTCCTGTGACCTCCTCATGGACCTGTCCTCTCTCCTCCTGTGCTCCTCCTGTGACCTCCTCGTGGACCTGTCCTCTCTCCTCCTGTGCTCCTCCTGTGACCTCCTCGTGGACCTGTCCTCTCTCCTCCTGTGCTCCTCCTGTGACCTCCTCATGGACCTGTCCTCTCTCCTCCTGTGCTCCTCCTGTGACCTCCTCGTGGACCTGTCCCCTCTAATCCTGTGACCTCCTGTGACCTCCTCATGGACCTGTCCTCTCTCCTCCTGTGCTCCTCCTGTGACCTCCTCATGGACCTGTCCTCTCTCCTCCTGTGCTCCTCCTGTGACCTCCTCATGGACCTGTCCGCTCTCCTCCTGTGCTCCTCCTGTGACCTCCTCATGGACCTGTCCCCTCTCCTCCTGTGCTCCTCCTGTGACCTCCTCGTGGACCTGTCCCCTCTCCTCCTGTGACCTCCTCATGGACCTGTCCTCTCTCCTCCTGTGCTCCTCCTGTGACCTCCTCATGGACCTGTCCTCTCTCCTCCTGTGCTCCTCCTGTGACCTCCTCATGGACCTGTCCTCTCTCCTCCTGTGCTCCTCCTGTGACCTCCTCATGGACCTGTGCTCCTCCTGTGACCTCCTGTGACCTCCTCATGGACCTGTGCTCCTCCTGTGACCTCCTCGTGGACCTGTGCTCCTCCTGTGACCTCCTCGTGGACCTGTGCTCCTCCTGTGACCTCCTCGTGGACCTGTGCTCCTCCTGTGACCTCCTCGTGGACCTGCCCTCTCTCCTCCTGTGCTCCTCCTGTGACCTCCTCGTGGACCTTTCCCCTCTCCTCCTGTGCCCCTCCTGTGACCTCCTCGTGGACCTGTGCTCCTCCTGTGACCTCCTCGTGGACCTGCCCTCTCTCCTCCTGTGACCTCCTCATGGACCTTTCCCCTCTCCTCCTGTGCTCCTCCTGTGACCTCCTCGTGGACCTGCCCTCTCTCCTCCTGTGCTCCTCCTGTGACCTCCTCGTGGACCTTTCTCCTCTCCTCCTGTGCTCCTCCTGTGACCTCCTCGTGGACCTGCCCTCTCTCCTCCTGTGCCCCTCCTGTGACCTCCTCGTGGACCTTTCCCCTCTCCTCCTGTGCTCCTCCTGTGACCTCCTCGTGGACCTGTCCTCTCTCCTCCTGTGCCCCTCCTGTGACCTCCTCGTGGACCTGTCCTCTCTCCTCCTGTGCTCCTCCTGTGACCTCCTCATGGACCTGTCCTCTCTCCTCCTGTGCTCCTCCTGTGACCTCCTCATGGACCTGTCCTCTCTCCTCCTGTGCTCCTCCTGTGACCTCCTCGTGGACCTTTCCCCTCTCCTCCTGTGCTCCTCCTGTGACCTCCTCATGGACCTGTCCTCTCTCCTCCTGTGCTCCTCCTGTGACCTCCTCGTGGACCTGTCCTCTCTCCTCCTGTGCTCCTCCTGTGACCTCCTCGTGGACCTGTGCTCACAGTTCCCTGTGGTGCAGTCTGTGGCTCATTATCCAACTGTTCACAGCTGAAATCCACACAGATTTGGTGTTCTGTCTGTGTGGAGGTCCAGCCCTGGTTACTGAACCAGAAACTAGGTCACTGAGAAAAGTTCTGTGTTGTCATAGACAAGTGCCATTAATTGCGTTAAAAATTTTTTACGCATTAATTTCTCTGTAATTAATTAATTGTGATTATCACGTTAAAGTCCCAGCCTTAGTTTTGTTGATAAATATTCTAATTCTACATCTGTTTGTTTGTGTTATAAATGTTACCTTTTTAAAATCAAATATATTGTAAATAGGTTATTGCATGTGTTAAAAAGATGTTTTCCTGTTTCTAAGAAAATTATTTAACATCTCTGTTATAAATCAAATTATTATTATGATATCAGTGGTCTGACTGTTTTCCTTACTTTAGATAAATATCTCATCTGTACCTCCAGAAACAATCCTTCCCAGGCGAGACAGTATGAGCAAGATGTAATACTACTATTACTACTACAATACAATACTATAGCAGTGTCAGCAGGTAGGAGTTATTAAGTCATTATATCTCATTGTTTATTTTAGCCTTTAATCAGAGACAGTGGAGACTGAACATGCAGCTCTCGGTGTTCTGACTGTGGCAGAGTTTATATGGACACCAAAATCAAATGAATCACAAATTAAACAAATTTTATTTTTACAGATCATTCTGACATTTTACACCTTCACCATTTTTTTATTTGACTTCACAACAAACACATAAAGGCACAACAACAAACATTTCATCTGATGGACCAACATCAGGAACATTTTGACTCATTCTGTGCCAGTAATTATTTGAGTACAGATTTTGAGTATTTCTTCCACTTCCACTATTTCTCAACTTACAAAAAACTGTTTTCCTTTTTTTGTCAGTATTTTTTATTAGACAGAAGAATGAAACTGAAATCAAAGAGAGAGCAGGAGAGATATTTGATTAAGAGTTAGAGTCTGAAATTGAACCCACGACTTCGTGCTGAGCTTTAGTTGCTCTGCACAGATGCACCAAATGCTCTACCAACTGAGCTACACTTCAACGCTTCAGCTTAGCTTTAATCAGCAGAAGACACTCTGCCCTTACCTCCCACAATCACAGAGAGAGAGACGTAAATGAACAACATGACATAATAACACAACAGGACGATGAAGTACGAGGATATATCAACTTTTTGTTCACTGTGTTTTTTATTTGCATCAATGCAATCCTTTGGCTCTGTGTTGCTTATCTCTGCGTTTCCTCTGATGATGATGAGAATGTCGACCCTCTTCTCCCAGCCCAACCTGGCCCCGGTCCTCTCTCCTTGGATCAGGTGGTCTACGTACTGCGCAGTACTGAGAGGATCTGGAGTCAGGGTGAGCTCTTTCAGCTGGTTCAGGCAGAGTACAGACTTCTTGATCAGCTCCACCACCTCGCACTGCAGTTTGTTATACTCCTTCTCCAGTTTCCTAATCAGATCTTCAGCCGAGGCCTTCGCACCCACGGCTTCCTCGTACTTCTTCTTTATTTCCTCGATGGTCTGCTTGCTGGTCACGGTCTTGTACTCCCAGCGGTAGTCCTGGTTGTAGTGCACGCTCCAGATACATTTGGCTGGGCACACCGTGCAGAACCCGTCTGGGCCCATCGCGTCGCAGCCTTTCTTTTCTGCTTCCTTTGCGAGGCCGCAGGGGAAGTGACAGGTGAAGTGGCACACCTGACAGTTGGTGATGCATTGTCCTGTTCCAGAAATATCGATCTGGAAAGGCTTAGTGACGGTGACTTCGATTTGAAAATTTGAATTCTTTTTGATTTCAGCCTCATATTGTTTAATCTTCTCTGACGTCTCCTTGATCTCCTCCAGTGTGGAGAGGCCCTCTTTGACTTTCTTCTGCAGGTTGTCCACTAAAATATCCAGCTGTTGTCTGTCCTTCAGCACTTCCTCTGTCAGCTCTGTCACATCCTGTTTAAATCACAACACTGGCAATTATTACACGTTACACCCTAGATTAATGCACATGATCCTGAGGGGCCCTAGTGTAATGTACATGACCCTGACGGGCCTTAGTGTAACATAAATGATCCTGAGGGACCCTAGTGTAACGTACATGACCCTGAGGGGGCCCTAGTGTAACATAAATGGTCCTGAGGGGCCTTAGTGTAACATAAATGATCCTGAGGGGCCTTAGTGTAATGTAAATGATCCTGAGGGGCCTTAGTGTAATGTACATGATCCTGAGGGGCCCTGGTGTAATGTACATGACCCCAAGGGGGCCCTAGTGTAACATAAATGATCCTGAGGGACCCTAGTGTAACGTACATGACCCTGAGGGGGCCCTAGTGTAACATAAATGGTCCTGAGGGGCCTTAGTGTAACATAAATGATCCTGAGGGGCCCTAGTGTAAAGTACATGATCCTGAGGGGCCCTAGTATAATGTACATGATCCTGATTGTAAGATACTTGTCTCACTGTCTGATTGCTTTGTGTCATGAACAGTTGAGTCAGGAGACACGTCTGAACAGGGCTTTGGTAACAAATATCACTCAAATTTCATGTAGAGCAGTTTTTAATAAAACGCATCAGACAAATTAAATACATGACACTCACCATGTCTGCAGCTGGTTTTCTTTTAAAAACTGCGATGATCAGTTCTCTCCAATAACCCTGAAAAATACAGACAGCAGCAGTGAATCACAAACAAGATTTACAGGTGCCATCTTTAATTGACTCAACTAGGAATAAATCGGGTTTAAATTAGGAATTCACTAACCAGGGCAGAACTAAAACAGGAATGAAACTGGCTCTGGAAAACAGACCTGCCACCTACACTGGGGCCCGGATCCAAGACGCCCGGAAAGAACCCCCAGGGACCCTCAAAGGCTGACCCAGAACCTACTCAGCTGAGGAAGATCGTAGGTCCTTTTTAGTGATAAGAGGCCTAAGCCAACAAACACTAAGACTTTGGAGTAAATACTTTGCAGTACTTTTTCTACAACATACTTTACATACTAATTTTATTTTTAAAGACAAATATCACTTTTATTCTATCTTAGTATTTTATTTTCATTTCTCTAAATGAGTGACAATATTTCAGATCTCAGTGGCAGAGTGGTTTGCACGCTTCCCCTGCACTCAGAGAGTCCTGGTTGACCCTACTTAGGACTAGCAATAGCAGTAACAGTAGTAGTAGTAGTAGCAGGGCCGGATCTAAACTTTTTAAGAATTTCTGACATTTCCCCTGCATTTCATCATTGATTATAATTCAGCAAGTTGTAAGTAATTAGCCCTGCCTCTATTGCAGCTAGCAACTGCCGAGAGTTTAGTTGTTTCCCCTGAAGCACAGTTGTCTTTGTTGTTATTTTCATCATTGTTAGTTTTTATGAAAGAGCCAGTTAGTTTTGAATTTTGCTTATTCGCCATTTGGCAGTTAGCTATTTTTAATTGTTGTTTTCTTCTTTTCTGGGCCCCACTTTCATGTTTGCATGGCGCAGAATTCATTTTGATCTTAATGCAGATTTATTTGCATCGCTTCTCATTGAGGCCCCCTGCTGGCCGAGGCCCTAGGCTGCAGCCTATGTAGCCTGCTCCTATAAGACGGCCTTGAGTAGTAGTAGGAGGATTTTACTGTGCTGAGGTGGGTTGAGTCACCAAAAACTGTACTCAGGTAAGATTACTGTTACTGCAGAATAATATTACTCAGGTGTAGCAGAGTACTGTAACTCATTACTGCCCAAATCTGCTGAGCTGCAATGGGACAAAGTACTTTAGACTGAAGTGAAGTTTATATTTAATGATTCTTTACTTAACCCTTGTGCTCTAATAAGGACAAAAGTGTCCTTTTCAAGTTTTTTTTTTTTTTTAATAACTTAGCAGTGGTTCTAACCCTTTCTATGAAATTTGGCTCAGGTGTGTATTTTATCACTAATGTTGATTTTGGAAACAGAAATATCTAATAGTACTTAATTTTTACCCTCTCTAAATTTGTTATGTTTCTCCTGTTCAGAGCCAAAAGTGTCCTCATCAACAAAACTTCATAAAAACAAATGTGTATGTTCATATTTTTTCTACTTTTTTTTGTACAAATCTTTTGATCAACTTCTGTCCTGATCATAAATACCAAATTTTTCATTATTTTCAGAATTGTAACCCTTTTTATGCCAGTATATGTAATAGCATCTAACATTTTAGCAAACAAAAACACACAAAAAAGACATATTTGTAATATTCTCAAAGCAAAGTATTTTTCTAGGGGGATTATTACAGCCTTGGGTCATCAACATTTAATTAGGTGGATTTGGGATTTATTTGTATTAACAAAAAGTTACAGCAGTTTTAATGGGAGTTGTTTTTTAGATTCTACAGAGCACAGGAAAAATGATCCCTAAACCTAAACACCTTGCATTGAGAATATATATATATATATATATTATATATTTTAGCAAACAAATTGAGATGTTATTACATACACTGGCATAAAAAGGGTTAAAAATCTGAAAATAATAAAATATTTGGTATTTATGATATGCAAAAAAAGTGGAAAAAAACTATGAATGTAAACATTTTTTTATGATGTTTTGTGACGAGGACACTTTTGTCTCTGAACATTAACTACATACCGTTTTAAAACTGGGGCATAAGAGTTAAGTAATTACTGAAAGATTTTTTTTTCTTGCCTCCTCCCAGTGTTTTTCAGGTGAGTTGCTTCCATCAAATTCAAAATTTGCTTTTTCATAAAATACTAAAATATATCAGTTTTAATACATTGCATATATGTTATATTTTCCATTTTTCAAAATATGGAGTTGTAAATTAATTGCAAAAAACCCCCAAAAAACATCCAACCATATAAATCTACACACACAGGCCTGAAACAACTCAGTTTAATTTCTGAAGAGAGAATGTGAGCTCACCTGCTGCAGGTCCAGGAGCGGCTGCTGGTCTAACGTTCAGCGTCTTTTTATGTGATCTGAGAAAACCAGGGGCGGGGTTCACCCCGAGACCCGAGGAGCCAGTTTAAAACCAAAAGTTAAGAACTGTGGTGAGCTGCAGGAGGAAGCACATTCCAGGGGTAAAAGCTTAAAGATGGTTCCTGGTTTGTGAGCCAGGATCTGATCCCTTCACTTCCTCAGGTGTTTCCCTCAGTTACACCTGAGCTTTTTTATTTCCTGAAGAGTGAGTTGTTTTCAGAGTTCAATGTTAAAGATATTTGCATGTCAACAGTGAAAACAAAGCTGTGGTACTGGGGCTGACAGTGGCGCAGGAGGTTAAACAACTCAGCGCATACTGTCATAGTGTCCTTGGGCAAGACACTAAACTCACATCACCTACTCCAGTCAGTGGTGAACAAAGTACTCTTTTTTTTTTTTTTACTTAAGTAAAAGTTCAGATACAGGAGCCAAAATTTACTCAAGTAAAAGTATCAACTTAAAATTTCTACTTAAGTAATATTATAAAAGTAGTTACTTTTAAATGTACTTGTGAGTAAAAAAGTTAAAGTATTTCTCTCATGAATGAGTTAAATGTGAGGGATTTTGCTGATTCCAGATGAAATGAACAAACTGCTGCAGGAGAAGAAACTGAATCTGTCGCTGAGCTCTGACCTCTTTATTATTCTGATGTTTCTAAAGGAGTACTATTTTACTGCATCTGTTATATTTAAGTACTGTGTGTACTACTTTACTGCATCTGTTATATTTAAGTACTGTGTGTACTACTTTACTGCATCTGTTATATTTAAGTACTGTGTGGCTACAGTGAGGCCATAACAAAAACACAGGATTTTAAACCAAAACTCGAAATACTTTTTACTCTACTACATTTCTGAGTTGGTTTGAAGTACAAAGTACAGATACATGAAAATTGTACTTAAGTTCTGAGGACTCTATAAGAAAGAAATGAGCCGACGGGTTCCAGTGACGCTCCGCCTCCACGTCTTTGTCCTGGAAACTCTGCTCCTGATTGGCTGAACATGCAGCAGCCAATCACAGAAGAGAACACAGACACCGCAGTCAACACACGAACAAGCGGCTAACTGCTAACTGCGGGGGACTGCTGTGTAAAATACCTGAGAGGGGCATGGCACGTTCCACTCTGAGACCTGGAGGAGGAGGAGGAGGAGGAGGAGGAGGAGGAGGAGGGGAGGAGGAGGAGGAGGAGGAGGAAGTGGAGGAGGAGGAGGAGGAGGAGGAAGTGGAAGTCTGAACTCATTTAGTTTGAGGTAAACAGATTAAAATCACAGGAATGTTCCTTTCACTTTCTGCTGTGATTCTTGAGAACTGGAGACATTTACTGTAAACTCAGAGCCAGTTAGCCGCGGGTTAGCTCCACCTGGGAGTTACACAGTGATAGAGGGCGAAAAGGAAAAGAGGTCAGGGGTCAGAGGTCAGGAGAGCTGATCTGCTGAAAATTTAGTAAACACCTTCAAGACTTGACTTCCAGAATAGCATACTTGGGGTGTATTAATTTAATACAGCAATTTGTTTTGATAATACTTAAAACAGAAACCAAAGTGTTAGAATGTGACAGAGAGAAGAGTTAAAGATGAGTTAAGTCCATCTCAGTCAGACTCTGTGCATCTTAATCCCAAATCTCACAGGTTTGTAGTAGAACTTAGATAGGCCCCAAAAAATTCCAAACCAAGCCTGTTCACTTTCTGACTGAGTTCAACCCAGACGTGAACCGTTCCATGTAACTATGGGCCCAACCCACGCACGTTGGAATTCAGGTTTATCCAATCCAATCCACTTTATTTGTACAGCACATTTTACAAACAAAACAGTTTCCAAAGTGCTGCACATAGAACACTAAATAACAATAAATGACTCCATTCAGCTCCACCAGTCCCCATTAAATAATAAGAACCAGTAAAACCAAATAAAAGTAATACAATAAAATAACAATAAATAAATGCCAAGAATTAAATAATAAAAACAAAACAATAAAAGACAACAGAGGACCACACAATTCACGTCGAGTTAAAAGCCAGAGAATAAAAATGAGTCTTAAGACGAGACTTAAAACATTCCACTGTGGGGGCCGCTCTGATGTGGGGGCAGAGTGTTCCATATTTTGGGGCCAGCAACAGAGAGGGCCCCGGTCCCCCCTGGTTTTAAGTCTCGTCCTAGGGACCATGAGCTGGAGCTGGCTCTCAGACCTCAGAGAACGCGCCGCAGTGTAAATCTGTATAAGGTCAGTAATGTACTGTGGGGCCAAACCATTCAATGCTTTAAAAACAAACAATAAAATCTTGAAATCAATTCTAAAATGTTTATATGAACAATCCTGCTCTGGTGTCCGGGCCATGGGGATGGGGGGCAGGGGGCTGTAGTTTTCTTCAGGACCAAAGGTGTTTGTCCTCCGGGGTTAACTCTCCTCTCTCCCGTCGCTCTGTGTTTCCTGAAGCAGCGGGGCCCACAGCAGACCTCTCCCTCTGTCACTGAAGAGTTTATCTTTACTGCTGTACTGCACTTTAATATCTCTCTACATTTTGAGCCTGCAGTAACCAACCAGCCCCGGTCTCTGCCTCTCGTAAACTTGTCCACTCTGCAAGCTCGATCACATTTTTTAACTCAGACATATTGAGCTATTCATGTTCAAAACGGTCAATTTGCAACGCTTTGGACGCTTGAGTCGCACCACAGGACGCCTAGAGATTTGTTAACATTGATTTAACATTTCTGATTTAACATTTATATCAGATGCCTTGTAAAAAAGACCCCCTTGTGGCCTCTTGCACAGAAAACCTCTTTCTCCCTTCTCTTTCCCACTTGCAATAAGCCTCACTCTACCTGGAATTTTGACCAATTAGAAGCCTGAATCTGAAGAATCTTGGACTCATGTGCAACACTGTTTAGTAGTCAGTCGGAGATTTTGCCATACATAGCAGTAGTTAATAGTACGGACTATTAATGTAACCTGCCTTACAACCCAAAGTACAGCTGTGAGCATATTGTGTGCATCTGTTGCAGGTAAGGGACTGTATTTTATCTTGTAGTAATGTAAATTGTGTGCAGAGCTATATTTCTGTTTCTTCTGTTCTCTTGTTGTTAAATGTTAGCATGTTAGCTTTAGGCCTCGAGACTGCTTACCTCGTGTGCTCCGTGTGCATTTGTTTGGTTTAGACTATGTATACCTTTGTCGCTACAGTGAATTACTGTTAGTAACTGTGTGAACTCAGTCTGTGTCTTTTCGCCAGTGCCAGTATCCACACTTCCTGGCTCATTGGCCCATTGACAGTAATAGTCAGCCTAGGCCAACACGTGTAGTGTATAATGGCGGCCATGTTTGCAGTACATTTTGTTGTCCAGCAGAGGGAGCCATCTCATTAGCCATGAGCATGAGTTTACTCTTTTGGGTTTAAAGGGGCTTTACACAACTAGGAGAACACTTTACACTATTCTGGGGGCAATGTGGTATTCATTATGCTTAGAATAAGTTATGAGTAGTTAAAGTTACACTGTGTAAGATTCCCGGTCTTGCGCCTCTAGAGGCCACAGGTGCCACTGCACCGTCGCAAAACGTAAACACTAGGGCCCCTCCTCCTTCTGAAACTGTGCGAGCGTGCGTCTATTTCCATCATTGTTTCAACTTTAGTTGACCTGCTGCTACCTTTGGAAGTTTGGACTGGATCTTCTATAGAGTTAGCGCTAGCGTTAGCTTATCAACAAATATCGCGCAATGGTCGCAGTAAAAACAACTAATAACTGTATGAAAAAGCACGTTCTAAAGAAAAAATAAAGAGGCTAATTTACCTGCCCAACAGTAAAGAAGCAAAAACGTGATCTGATTTGCAGCCTTCTCTGTCTCTCATCTGACGCCAGCGAGCAAAAGTCTGTCCGATGTTGACTCTTGTCTGCGATCTGGTGCGGTCCCTTTCACATTTTCTTTTTCTTGCCTCGTCCGACATTGTCTTCATCTTCTTGTGTCCTTCGGCCCTGACGAACTGGCGAAAATAACAACGCTAAAAGTAGCTTCATTGTTATACTGCGCCTCAGGTATAAGAGCAGAAGGGAATGCCGTAAACCAAGTCGTTCCCTGTCACGTGACTTTTCCTGAACAGTGGAGCGCTCCCGGCCAAGTTGCGAGGGCGGTTTCTCAGTACAGAAGCCCCGCTCGGAGCAACAGATCGCGCCTCAGGCCTTATAATCGCTCAAAAAATCACAAAAACAAGTCAGTATGCCCCACATATTTAGGAGAAAAGTTACACAGTGTAACTTTAAGTGTCAGTGTTTCTTGTATTTTCGATTGTCATTTCAGTTATTCATTGTATTTTGTCTTTCTTTTTGTTTCAGATCCACACACACAACTCAAATATTAAACTGTACAGCTGTAACTGCAACTGTGGCAAATAAAGACATCCAAACTTATCATCGCTGTGATTCTGATCGATCACCTGCTGCGAGCTCTGCTTAGTGATCCAGAACAGTTTAGTATGTTGGAAGCATATCCCTTCGTACACGCCTCATTCGTGTTTGGTGTGAAAGCAGCTGAGACCCTCAAAGTCTTTACAGATCCATTCTCCCTTCACTCCTCAGTCTCCCGTCAGACTGACAGAGACGTGTCGATGTCTTTACTGTCTCTAGGAAAAATCTATTGTTTGTTATTGCTTAGGCCTATTAGTTTTTATACTGTTAAGTTATTTTTTGCTGGTTAATTTGCGTACACAGGGGATGGGGCAGGAGACAGACTATGGGGCAGGCTGGTAATAGAACACACAATACTTAAAATACTCGAGTTTATTATTTCTCAAAGATATTTTTCTCAGTGCAGAAAATCTCCAAAAGTCTGAAAATAAAAATAGTCCTTTTTTAGACTTTTTTTTGAATGCATAGAAGAGGAAAATGTGAATCAGCCTCAGAATGGCTCAGTAACAGCGTTGCTGCCTTCTGCTGCTCCCAGAGTCAGGGACTGAACTCTTTCAGTTTCAGTTTTACGCAGCTAAAACCTGGAGCAGTCCTGACCTCTGCTCTGACGAAGTCCAAGTCCAGACTGAAAACTGTTCTTTTTAACTCTGTGTATGACAGGAAGTGTTTTATCTGCACTGCACGCTTTATTTAATTTAAATTGATTTTTAATTATATCTTTAAAATGATTTTTACTGTTTTAATTGTAATTCTTGCCAATATACTTTTAATTTGTCTTTTATTTTCTTTAAAGCACTTTAAATAACCTGTGTATGAACTGCTGTACAAATAAACTTGCCTTGCTTAACACTCGAAACAATACACAACAAAACAAAATTACAATTCACAAGAAAAACTGGATTTCTTAAAAGTATCACATATAATTTTTTTATGTGATACTACTCTAATAAAGTATTCACATTCACTTGCAAGTAAAAATTAAGTATTTTACACAGATTTGAATTCAACAATCAATCTGATTTTTAAATGTGAGGATCATGATGAAGATTTGTACAGATTATTTTGATGAAATGAAGAAATCAGTGCAGGAGAAGAGACTGACTCCTCGTGTCTTTAATTATTCTGATGTTTCTAACGAGTTCTACTTTACAGCTTCTTTTATATTTAGCTATTGTATTTTTACAATAAGCCTGCAGCAAATTTTTATTTTAAAGCAAAACTCAAAATACTTTCTACTCTACCAGTTCATAAATGTTGTGGAGTAAAAAGTACTGATCTTTTTTTTTTAAATGTAGTGAAGTAAAAGTACCTCTTGCACTGTAGAATTAATGTAAGTCAAGTCCAATACATGAAAAACCTACTCAGTAAAGTAACAAAGTACTTTTACTCTGTTACATTCCACTGCTGCATATTAAATATTAATTACAGACAGAGGCTCACTGAGACTCTCAGGTTTTACTGATTTGGAATAAAACATGTTCTCCACATGTTCTCCATTACCAGGCTCAAAATGTTCATCTGTCTGGTTATTTCCAAGCAAAACAGAACAAAAACACAAACTGGAGGATTACAGCTCCTGTCAACTCTGACCTCTGGTGTACTTGAGTAAATAGCACCATCTTACATTTAACTTTTACATTTACTATGAACAAATGTAATTACACTAATGCTCTACAGTACGTTTGTGTTAAATGTTGAATAAACCCAAACAAACTCTTCTTTACGTCTTTGACCTGAGTAAAACCTCGTCCTGGAGGAGCCACAGAGGACAAAGTGTGGACAGATCTGACTCTGACGTTGGTTTGGACAAACAGCCGCTACAGGAAAATTATAACTTATATTTGATTAGAATGGATACAAAAGCACTGTTGTTTTATTCAATTTTAAACATTTTATTTGAACAGTCAGATAAAATATGTTTAAATGAGTCAAATCAAACGAATGACAAATTAAAATTAAATCAGAGTTTATTTTTACAGATTAAAGCAGAGGTCACAGTTTATTCTGAAACTTTACAAAACATGTTACAGCTTCAGTGTTTTCCTTTAAACCTCAGAACAAACACAGTCACATTTCATCTGCTGGATCCACATCAGGAACAAGTATTGGTACATTTGATTACAATTAAAAATAAAGGCAACTTTTACATTTTAATGGTTTCATTGTCATTGCTCTGTTATAAATTTTAAAAAGTATTTAACAAAAATTCAGTGTTGTGACCCCACAATGGGAATAAGTGGAAGATGAATAAAAATAATAATGCATTTTATTTATTTAGCACTTTTCTGAAAGGTTTCCAAAGTGCTTTACAGAACAAAAGTACATAAAACCCACACAGAGACCCCTTGACAAAATTTTAATAAAAACAACTAAATATACAACATATATATTTTAAATGTTAATTTAAAAAAAATAAAAAAATGCCAACAGTTTCAGAAAAGTCTCAGGTCTGATCTTTGACCTTCATTACTCGTATGTTTATTTCTTCTGGAACAGTTGCTGTTGTGTCTGGGTCAGGTTTGTCTTCTCTGTGACTGCAGCTCTCAAACTTTAATCTCTGTTTTCTATTTAGGCTTATTTTTTTGTAAAAGGCTCTCTCCTTTGATGGACTTTAGCCAAAGTCATTGCTTTGTCTTTCATGGCCATCAAAGATTCCACTCTCTTCTTCCAGCCTGGTTTGGCCTCAGATTTCTCTCCTTCGATGAGAGTGTCGATGTACTCTGGAGTAGAGAGAGGATCTGGCTTCAGGGCGATCTCCTTCAGATGATTCAACCTGGAGGTGGACCTGTCCATCAGAACTGTCACCTTAACTTGGAGATTATCATATTCTTCCTCAAGTTTGTTTAACACAGCTTCAACTGGGCTTTTTGCATCCTTGGCTATCTCATACTTTAGATCCTCAAGTGTCTGTTTCCTTGTCACTTGCCTATACTCCCATCTGTATTTCTGATTGTAATGCACACTCCAGACACATTTACCTGGACACACTCTGCAATATCCATCAGCTCCCATCGCAGCGCAGCCTTTTTTATCAGCATCATTTGAGGTGTCACAGGGATAGTGACAGGTGAAGTGACACACCTGACAGTTGGTGATGAAGGTTCCTGTTCCAGAAATATCAATCTGGACAGGCTTGGTGACAGTGGTTTCAATTTCAAATTTTTCATTCCTGGTCATTTCAGCCTCAAAGTCTTGGACTTTTTCAGACAGTCTGTTTTATTTCCTCGAGTTTACAAAGACCAACTTTAACCTGACTCTGCAGGTTTTCCACTACGATCTCCAGCTGTTTTCTCTCTTTCAGAACTTCTCGGGTCAGTGTCAGACTTTTGGTTGTAACTTGACTACAAAGCATCAAAAAACCTCTTCATGCTTCTGTTGCCCATTTTCCAAAACATTTGATCAAAACTCCTCCTCTTCTTCCTCTTCACCTTCTGTAGCTGATCTATTGTTGGCGAACAGAGCAGAGTTGTTGAATTTAAAGTGAGCTGGCAGTCCATTTTCTCGTGGACATGGAACTCCAGATGCAATGATGGCCTCCAGAACCGGGGGGCGCTGTCCATCTGCAAACGTCACCAGAACTCTGATGTTTTCTGCTATGTCTTTCCCAAAGATTGACAGCACAGAGTCGAACATGTATCTCTGTGATGGGGTAAGTCTTGCTAACGCGGCCTGAGCTACAAAACACACTGCGTCCAGTTCAAAGACTCCAGTTTTAGACGTGAAGAGGTTTCTGACCTGCTCTGTGATCTCTCTGTCTCTCTCTATCCCTCTGGTGTCTCCATACCCAGGAGTGTCTATGATCGTGAGCGAGTAGTCGATCTGGAAGCCATCTTGGTAGTTCAGTTTGTAAGCTGTGACCTCAGATGTTTGATTTACAGCTTGTGTTTCCTTCTGAACTTCTTTGACTAACTTAAAGCGATACTCGTCTTCCCATCTGACTCCTAAAATGTAGTTGATCATTCCATCAATGAGAGTGGATTTTCCAGCTCCAGTTGCTCCCATAACCATTATGGTTTTATTTGTTTTTAAACTCTCTTTTCCAAATCTAAAACGTCTGCAGCCCTTGATATCAATCTTCTCTTCTTTCAGAGGAACTTGATAAACAGGAAGAGGCGCTGTGTTGGATTTAAGAAGGCTGCTTTTATTTTTTATAGCATCAGACAGACGTTTGGAGACAAATGTTTGGCTCTCCTGGTGTTTTTTCTCTACATTTGTATTTTGGGATTTGGGTTCAACTTTATTTTCACATTGTTCTGGTTCTTTTGTTTTTTCTTTGATTAGGGACAGTAACCAGTAAGCAATTACCAATGTCAGAATGATTAGAACAGACATTTCTCATTCAGTGTCACCTAACACTGCACAGTAGGTTCTGAATTATACTTCTGTAAACTTTATATCCAGTTTCTTCTTAATCTGAAAAATAACAAACATAGAATTATGGACTCACATAATTCCCATGAATGCAATATAAACTAAGCAATATATTTACAGTTTTTGTAAATATCATTTCAAACAGTGATATTCACCTAAACCTGGATAAACCTCATCACTGCACTGATTTTGCTGATTTTGTTTTGCTCTTGTTCAGACAGCAAACTCAGAGCCAGAGCCATGAATAAGCTTCACTATGGACGGATTTAACAAAGGCTGGACTAAGCAAAACTAGTTCAGCAACATAAAGAGCTCGCTTTACAGCACTGTGCTACAAAAACACACAGAAAAGAGAAAAGTTGTGAAAGCACTTTTCCTCAAGTGTTGCTTATACAGCATGTGATCAAATTATCTACAAATTTAACACTAAATATTTATTTTGTTTTACTAAAAATAAACTCCCTTTTGCCCCTTGCCTCCAAGTGCCCTTTTGGTCCTTGGTCTTTTTTTTTTTTTTGTTTTTTTTTTTGTTTTTTTTTTTGTGGCTTTAAGCCCTCGTGTGGCTCTTCATAAGAACATTTATTCATTCATTAATTATTAATAATTTAAAATAAATGACATCACACGGCCGCCAGCTACCTCGTGACCTTTAACCTTTTGCCTCCGTGAGTCTCGTGCCCCTCCCGCAGCTGAAAACAGAGGAGAAAGAGCGGACTGCGGAGCCAATAAAGAGGGCTGTTATCATTTTTTTGGTCCCGATTCCAGAACTTAAACCCAGTACAGTCTCTGGGAATGAAAGAACGGTGAGTGAGCAGTTTGTGTCACGTGATTTGTAAAACAAAGCCATGAAAGTATTCTGCACGCACATTAGATCATTTCTGTTTAAATACGGAGCTTTTGACCGCTACTTGCTAACCACCTAGATATTTACAAAATGCTTCCATAAAATGCTTTGTGATTGTTGTACAGCATAAAATCTTTTTATTTTTAGCCCGGGTTGCTTATAAATAATGGATTGCAGTTAGCGTTTAGGCATTTTAATGCAATTAAATTGTGAGAAGTTGCTATAATTGTGCAAAAATACAAACTGGTTGGTGATGGGAGCTGGTAAAATGTGATCTGAAAAGAAAAAATGTGATGTCCCAAAATCTTGTTCCCACATAACTTATTTAATTTATTTCTAAAAATGTCTAAGGACTTCCTCAGTGCTGGGAATAATTCTCATCTTGTCAGAGCATGGATAAAATTACATTATTTAGTTTAGTGTCATGCAGTCTGTGTTTTATTTACATTTTATATGTTCATTAGTTTTTTTCTGAGACTCTGGCCCCTGTCCAGGCTGTACCCCGCCTACGGCCCAAAGTTACTGGGATAGGCTCCAGTCACCCGCGACCCCTAACGGGAATAAGCGGTAGAAAATGAATGAATGAATGAATGAATCATTTTTTACAATTTTCCCAAATTTGTATTAAAAATGTATAGCTTCAGCCTTACCGTATTGCAATATATCATAGTATACACAGAAATGTAATAGTTGTGTGAGAGTCTGGCTTGCCACAGTCCTAACACAACAGTGTTTAAAATCTGGTTATGTGCCTCTTTTTCACTTTGAGCACCTGCCCCTGCAGAAGTCTCTGCACGAGCCTGGTGCGCAGCTGTTTCAGGGCAGTGCCATGGATGCGGGAAGTCAATTTCACATGCGGGTGCTGCATATTATTTAAGCAATTAAATTGAGTTTTGTTAAATTTATTCTTAAAAGTTAGTGAGATCGGGAAAGGCACGGGGTCCGTGTACCTCCTGGCCTTTAAAATTTACCAATATAACTAAAGTACGTCTTAAAGCAGAAGGTGAAATTAGAACGTATAGTGTCCATTTTAACAATGTTAATATAAAATTGTACAAATTAATACACAATGGTATTGTTCAAGGTTTTGTAATAAATTCTTTGTCATTCTCATTATTTTAGAAAAAATTTACTTAAACAGATTTAGCTTTGTGTACAGCACCAAGGCATTAGTTAACGTTTGTAGTTCACGTGACCTGATGTGCAGTAATTGTTTAATAAAGAAGAAAACCTCACTTTCATTTGTGGTAATGTTTAAAACACACAGTGTATTTGTGCAGCTCTGGAATTCTCAAAACTAAAGTGAACTGGGAAAACAAAAATCAATCTGATCTTTTTATAGCTTCCTTGATTTTAAATAAAAATCTAACTCAAAAATAAATTATTTACAATTTAACAATACATTCATAAACCTCAGATTTTTCAGAAATAAAATCTCATTCCTACGTAGTAATAATATAATTTGAGGGGGAAAAGTGTTCAGAAAATGACTTATCTTTGGTCAGTCTTTATCAATTTCTTTGCATTTAAACATTTTCCTGGCTTCAGAACAGGACTCTCATGGTAAATATTAAATATCAAATAAAAATGTATAACTTAGGACCAAGTTTTGTCTTTGAACACTGAACACTTTCTAAAAGACTTAAGAGTTTGTTTTTTAAATCAGAATCTAGTTTTGGTGTAGTGTTCTCAATATTTAATAAAAACTGCCATTTAAATTACATTTACCTAATTTATTTTCTGTAGTGATAAATAACTGATTGTGTTTCTCTTGCAGTCTTTACTGTTCTCTTCAGTTCATTGGCTGAACATTAAAAAAACACTTTCACATAGCTTAACATTCTTAAAACTCATCAAAATTAGTGGGCTGCTGGAACGCTGCTTGAGTCTGAAGATTACAAAAGTTTTACTCAGGTGCTCTTCAGGTTGGGGATCACAGAGGAAACAAACAGAGACTGAGGCACTCTATGGGATTTCAGAAATATTTAAAAAGCCTAAACACAAAATAATCACAAAAACATGACACATAACTATGGAATCACAATGAAAAGTAATTCACAAAAAAGCAGTAAAGTCACGTTCTTCATCTAGGCCTGGATATTGTTTCCTTTAGAGAAAATATCCAATAGGTATGGTCAGTTCCAGAGGTTAAAACGTAGAGGAAGATTCTGAACTAAATGCCAGAGATATGACCAAAAGATTTAGAGAAAGGGGCAATAAACCTCACAATGTGTCACAAACATAACAAACAGCCAAAGGTTTAGAAAGAGAACAGTTGCTAATCCATAAAGAGAAACCACAGTACGATTCTAATCAAGTCCATTTTGTCACACAGTACAGAGATAAAGCCAATGCAATTCAACAAATCATAAAGACAAATTGGAATATACTAAAATGTGACAGCGTACTTGGAGAAACTCTACCAGAAACACCAACAATCTGTTTCAGAAGAGCTCCTACTCTCAGTGCGAAGCTGGTAAAAAGTCATCTTATTCCTCTACAGCAAAAAACACGGCTCGGGCCAAAAACTGGAAGCTTTAAGTGTGGCACTGTGACAATCTGGTGAATACAAATCATTTTAAAGATATAAACACAGATGGAAAATATGATATGAAATCATTCATTAAGTGCAACACCTCTGATGTAATCTACAGGCTGGAGAGCTCAGGTGATGCTTCTACATTGGAAGGACTAAGTGTAAAATGAAAGTGAGGTTTGCTGAACATAACCGTGCTGTTAGAACAAGTGAGCTCCAGTACTGTATGGCATCACATTATAAAGAAGCAGGTCATGGCAAGAGTTGCAACAGTTTGAACATTTGTGGCTTTGAACACATTAAACTGTCAACAAGGGCTGGGGATGGACTAAAGCAACTTCTTCAAAGAGAATCCTATTTTTCTCTAAAGGCAACACAATATCCAGGTCTAAATGAAGAACGTGACTTTACTGCTTTTTTGTGAATTATTTTTCATTGTGATTCCAGAGTTTTGTCATGTTTTTGTGATTATTTTCTGTTTAAATTGAAATGATTTACTTTCCTTATTTGTGGTTTCTACAGTAATGTGGTGTGATGATCTTGTTATGGATTTACTCTTTGGATTGGTCATGTGAACAGGTCACATGATCTCAGGTATAAAAGAGTTCTGGCAGCCATTTTGTTTCTGTTAATGATGCACATGCCCTGATGAAGGCTCTGAGGCTGAAACTCGTTTTTAAACTAAACACTGCCCATGAAATAAAGGCTTTTTAAATCCCTTTGAAATCCCATTGAGTGCCTCAGTCTCTGTATTCTTAAAACTCAGTCATTACTGCAGTAGCAAACTTGTGTAGGACTGAACATTATTAGCTGTTAAATTATAGTTTACGTTCTTGTCTGTGACCCCTGCACACCTTGGGGGCGGCAGTGGCTCAGTCGGTAGAGACGCTTGCCCACTAACCCACATGTTGGCGGTTCAATCCCCACTCCCAGCATTGCATACTGTCGTTGTGTCCCTGGGCAAGACACTTCACCCACCTTGCCTGTATGAATGTGTCCGTGTGACTGTGTGTTTGTGGTAGGAGTGTGACTGAGGAGAGAATGAATAATGCACCAAAACTGTAAAGTGACTTTGAGTGTCTAGAAAAGTGCTGTATAAGACTATTGCATTAAATATTTTTCATTATTCCTAAAATAATAAAAAAGAAATTATATTTTGTGTTGACTTAGGAAACTTTTGGTTAAGCAGTAAAAGCAGTTAATATTTAGTATTGTGTAGGGAGACCAGGTGTCTGTATTTGAAAGGGGACAGTCCCAGGTTTAGGCTCCATGTCCTCTGTCCCAACACAGATCTGTAAACACTCACACGTCCCATTTGTCTCCATTTTAACCAACGGAAAAGGCTTGGATCCCAGCATCTGCTGCACCTGTACCACTGACAATTTAAAATGTAAACATTACCAACAACAACTTAGGCTATAAAGACAACTGAGAAAGAGCAGAATAATTGGAAATGGAACTGATGCTGAGTCTGACGACAGCCACGCAGAGGAGGAAGCGGCGCTTCGTCTACCTCCGGAGTTGGCGGAGTTGTTCAGAAGCGACACCGAGGATGAAGAATTTAAAGGATTTATATGGGGTAAGGAAACTATCAAAATAGACGTGCATGTAAAAGTGAAATGCGTATATATTTGTCCATAATTGTGCATAAAATAAATTTTGTAAATTATTGTACAAGAGAATACAAATCCAAAAATTATGTTATATATTTGCAAATACGAAATACAGTTTTTGGGTTTGTGATTCATTTGTTGTGAATACAACTTACAATTTTATGCTTGGTACTGCTCTCTTGAGAATACGAAACTCAGCCATCAAGAAACTCAAAATTACGTCATGGTCTCGCAGGCGCTCACAGGCGTTATGTATCGAGCAAGCAATCATGGATTCTCAAACTTGTAATAATAAAATTATATACTGCGTTAAAATAATTATGCAGTATAAAGCTTTAAACTAGTTTGTATCTTAAATATTTTAATAATGCATATTACTATTATGTTATAATATATTATAATACATGCTGTTTTAAATTTTATAAAAGAAATTTACTGTCATATTTTTTAACTGATTATGAATTCGAACTGTGGCAGCAATTGTAGCAATAAAAACAACATTAATGGGAGACGGACTGTGGGACGTCCCAGCTGGAGTTACTTTAGAGTTTGTTGTTGTCCGCGGAGCTGTTGCTTTCGCCGCCGCCGTCGCCGCCGCCGCCGCCGTCGCCGCCGTCGCCGCCGCTCACCTTTACCCCAGGGCCCAGGGCCGAGGTGAAGACAAAGAGCTCTGATGCGGGGGAGGAGGACCGGCAAATGCTCAGAGCTTTATCGATGACAATTTTTTCATAGCTTCTTTGCAGATTAGTTTTTCAGCACTTAATATGATAATTATAATAATTACGTATATAACATAGCAGCTCTAATGTTCTGTCACTATACATCAAGGTATTTTACTTTACAAATAAACAGAATGAACATTTAATGTAAAATATACATCAGCAACAGCAGGGTTCCACAGCACTGGGAAGTAAATTCTGAGCACTACACTAATAAATTATTTATGTATCAGGTAAATTATATCCACAGCTACATTACACAACACCTGACAGGTTTATTATCTTAAACCCAACATTCATTGTTGATATTAGCTAAGCTCTCATACAACTACAAAATCTCTACAGAATCATATTTTAATAAAAGAAAAGTAACCACTCAGATATGTAGACAAGGAAATTTATTCAGTCACATGAAAAGAAAAATGAAAGGCAATAGAAAACAGGAGACATGGGCCTTTAGCTTTGTGCTGCTGAACTACAGTGGGCCAATCTGGGCATTGTTCTCATCTGGAGGTGACCTGCAGTGGTGGAGTGCAACAAAGTACTTTGTTACTTTATTTAAGCACAATTTTCATGTATCTATACTTACGTAACTTACTTATGAACAAAAATTTACAGGGGATACTTTTACTGTACTACATTTTTGACAAAGTATCTGTACTTTTTACTCCACAACATTTATGAGTTAGTTTGAAGTACATCATGTGTTTTTGTTGTACCATCACTGCAGACACACAGTACTTAAATAAAAAAAGATGCAGTAAAGTAGTACTCCTTTAGAAACAACAGAATAATAAAGACAGAAGACCTTCAGCAAAATCCCTCACATTTAAAACATTCATGAATTCTATCTTGAATCTGTGCAAAATAATTTTACTTAAAGTAAAGTAAGTAGTTAAGTAATGAAGTTGAGTAGGTCTTCCACCTCTGGTGACATGAAGCCTGCCTTCAGGCCGCGTCCTGACCCAGCTTTCGCTGCTGCTTCAGTTGCTCCTCCAGGGGAAGCCCCATGGATAAACCCATGAGGATGAAGCTCTGGTCACCGTTTCCTGGCCTGTGTAGTCTCCTACGTCCTGCCACAGCAGCGGCTGCAGTCTGCAGGATCATCCATGACCCCTCTTCCTTATTTACCCAAAGAGGATGAAGTGGAGCAGGTGAAGACAGCGTTTGCGGGGCACAAGGCACCCCCATGCTGTCGGTGCCACGTGAGGCCATCCCCACTGCAGAACCACAGAAGAGAGATGTTACATGAAGACATTTCCCCTCCATAATCCTACAGAGTGTGTAATGCAGAGGGACATTCACTGCCGCGGGATCTGTGTAGGACACACCTGTCCTCAGCTGTTCACCAGGCCAGGCTCAGAGAGAGGGGGGTACCTGTGTCTCATCATTGTAATGACCCCATACCATCAGCCTGAAACCAGTAAGTTACACCTACAATGACTTACAATGAATTCATACTTGGATTACTGGATAATATAATCATATTTTTTAAACAGTGAACAGTTTTTGTGTTTGGTACAGGACAAGTGGAGGCGCGCTACAACACCACACAAAGGCCAACAGTGTTAGAGCGTGTACCTTTGGTGCTCTGAAGACACAATGGCAGATCCATCTCAGGTTCTCTCCTAAACTCATGGAACCAGCTGCACGTCCACAACAGCTGCGTAGAGAGTTTAGGTGAAGAGCAGGAAGATGAAGCAGCAGCAGGACCAGGAGAGGACAGGAAGATGCTGCAGCTGAAGACTGGGAGCTCTCCAGAACTGTCTCTGAGTCAGACTGACCATCTCCAGAACTGTCTCTGAGTCACACTGACCATCTCCAGAACTGTCTCTGAGTCACACTGACCATCTCCAGAACTGTCTCTGAGTCACACTGACCATCTCCAGAACTGTCTCTGAGTCACACTGACCATCTCCAGAACTGTCTCTGAGTCACACTGACCATCTCCAGAACTGTCTCTGAGTCACACTGACCATCTCCAGAACTGTCTCTGAGCCAGACTGACCATCTCCAGAACTGTCTCTGAGTCACACTGACCATCTCCAGAACTGTCTCTGAGCCAGACTGACCATCTCCAGAACTGTCTCTGAGTCACACTGACCATCTCCAGAACTGTCTCTGAGTCACACTGACCATCTCCAGAACTGTCTCTGAGTCACACTGACCATCTCCAGAACTGTCTCTGAGTCACACTGACCATCTCCAGAACTGTCTCTGAGCCAGACTGACCATCTCCAGAACTGTCTCTGAGCCAGACTGACCATCTCCAGAACTGTCTCTGAGTCACACTGACCATCTCCAGAACTGTCTCTGAGTCACACTGACCATCTCCAGAACTGTCTCTGAGCCAGACTGACCATCTCCAGAACTGTCTCTGAGTCAGACTGACCATCTCCAGAACTGTCTCTGAGCCAGACTGACCATCTCCAGAACTGTCTCTGAGTCACACTGACCATCTCCAGAACTGTCTCTGAGTCACACTGACCATCTCCAGAACTGTCTCTGAGTCACACTGACCATCTCCAGAACTGTCTCTGAGTCACACTGACCATCTCCAGAACTGGCTCTGAGTCACACTGACCATCTCCAGAACTGTCTCTGAGTCACACTGACCATCTCCAGAACTGTCTCTGAGTCAGACTGACCATCTCCAGAACTGTCTCTGAGTCACACTGACCATCTCCAGAACTGTCTCTGAGTCAGACTGACCATCTCCAGAACTGTCTCTGAGTCACACTGACCATCTCCAGAACTGTCTCTGAGTCACACTGACCATCTCCAGAACTGTCTCTGAGTCAGACTGACCATCTCCAGAACTGTCTCTGAGTCAGACTGACCATCTCCAGAACTGGCTCTGAGTCACACTGACCATCTCCAGAACTGTCTCTGAGTCACACTGACCATCTTCTGTCTCTCACCTGTCTTCTGTCTGAGGGACAGGCGAGGGACAGGTGAGAGGCAGGTGAGAGACAGGTGAGGGACAGATGAGAGACAGGTGAGGGACAGGTGAGAGAGGGGTGAGGGACGGGTGAGAGACAGGTGAGGGACAGATGAGAGACAGGTGAGAGACATGTGAGGGACAGGTGAGAGAGGGGTGAGGGACGGGTGAGAGACAGGTGAGGGACAGATGAGAGACAGGTGAGAGACATGTGAGGGACAGGTGAGAGAGGGGTGAGAGACAGATGAGAGACAGGTGAGAGACAGGTGAGGGACAGATGAGAGACAGGTGAGGGACAGGTGAGAGAGGGGTGAGGGACGGGTGAGAGACAGGTGAGGGACAGATGAGAGACAGGTGAGAGACATGTGAGGGACAGGTGAGAGAGGGGTGAGGGACGGGTGAGAGACAGGTGAGGGACAGATGAGAGACAGGTGAGAGACGGGTGAGGGACGGGTGAGAGACGGGTGAGGGACGGGTGAGAGACAGGTGAGGGACAGGCGAGAGACGGGTGAGGGACAGATGAGAGACAGGTGAGAGAGAGGTGAGGGACAGGCGAGAGACAGGTGAGGGACAGGTCAGAGACAGGTGAGGGACAGGCGAGAGATGGGCGAGGGACAGGTGAGGGACAGGTGAGAGACAGGTGAGGGACAGGTGAGAGATGGGTAAGGGACAGATGAGAGACAGGTGAGGGACAGGTGAGGCACAGGCGAGAGACGGGCGAGAGACGGGCGAGGGACAGGTGAGGGACAGGTGAGAGACAGGTGAGGGACAGATGAGAGACAGGTGAGGGACAGGTGAGGCACAGGCGAGGGACGGGCGAGAGACGGGCGAGGGACAGGTGAGGGACAGGTGAGGGACAGGTGAGAGACAGGTGAGAGACAGGTGAGGGACGGGCGAGAGACGGGCGAGAGACGGGCGAGGGACAGGCGAGGGACAGGTGAGAGACAGGTGAGAGACAGGTGAGGGACAGATGAGAGACAGGTGAGGGACAGATGAGAGACAGGTGAGAGACAGGTGAGGGACAGGTGAGAGACAGGTGAGGGACAGGTGAGAGACAGGTGAGGGACAGGTGAGGGACAGGTGAGAGACGGGCGAGAGACGGGCGAGGGACAGGTGAGGGACAGATGAGAGACAGGTGAGGGACAGGTGAGGGACAGGGGAGAGACAGGTGAGGGACAGATGAGAGACAGGTGAGGGACAGGTGAGGGACAGGTGAGAGACAGGTGAGGGACAGGTGAGGGACAGATGAGAGACAGGTGAGGGACAGGTGAGAGACAGGTGAGGGACAGGTGAGGGACAGGTGAGGGACAGATGAGAGACAGGTGAGGGACAGATGAGAGACAGGTGAGGGACAGGTGAGGGACAGGTGAGAGACAGGTGAGGGACAGGTGAGAGACAGGTGAGAGACAGGTGAGGGACAGGTGAGAGACAGGTGAGGGACAGGTGAGAGACAGGTGAGAGACAGGTGAGAGACAGATGAGGGACAGGTGAGGGACAGATGAGAGACAGGTGAGGGACAGATGAGAGACAGGTGAGGGACAGGTGAGGGACAGGTGAGAGACAGGTGAGGGACAGGTGAGAGACAGGTGAGGGACAGGTGAGAGACAGGTGAGGGACAGATGAGAGACAGGTGAGGGACAGGTGAGAGACAGGTGAGGGACAGGTGAGAGACAGGTGAGAGAGAGGTGAGAGACAGGTGAGAGACAGGTGAGGGACAGGTGAGAGACAGGTGAGAGAGAGGTGAGAGACAGGTGAGAGACAGGTGAGAGACAGGTGAGAGACAGGTGAGGGACAGATGAGAGACAGGTGAGGGACAGGTGAGAGACAGGTGAGAGACAGGTGAGGGACAGGTGAGGGACAGGTGAGGGACAGGTGAGAGACAGGTGAGGGACAGGTGAGAGACAGGTGAGAGACAGGTGAGAGACAGGTGAGGGACAGGTGAGAGACAGGTGAGAGAGAGGTGAGAGACAGGTGAGAGACAGGTGAGGGACAGGTGAGGGACAGATGAGAGACAGGTGAGGGACAGATGAGAGACAGGTGAGGGACAGGTGAGGGACAGGTGAGAGACAGGTGAGGGACAGGTGAGGGACAGATGAGAGACAGGTGAGGGACAGATGAGAGACAGGTGAGGGACAGGTGAGGGACAGGTGAGAGACAGGTGAGGGACAGGTGAGGGACAGGTGAGAGACAGGTGAGGGACAGGTGAGAGACAGATGAGAGACAGATGAGAGACAGGTGAGGGACAGGTGAGGGACAGGTGAGAGACAGATGAGAGACAGATGAGAGACAGGTGAGGGACAGGTGAGGGACAGGTGAGAGACAGGTGAGGGACAGGTGAGAGACAGGTGAGAGACCTGCAGAGTTCTGCAGAGTACTGCGCTCACAAACTTTGGATATTTCATATTAATTTTTCAAAATGTTGTTTGTGGACATTTCACCTTACACTTATGAACATTCAAACTGGTTGGTTTATAATGTACCAAAAATAATAAATCACAATTTTAATTTGGCTTTTATTTTTTTATTATCTTTTATTAACAGATCAGACCAGGAATCGCAGACATAAGAGCATTTAATTGTCTTTCATCATTTCCCATTTGACTTTTAAAAATTTACAAGATGCAAAGGAACACTTTATCTGATTACCATAACATTTGGACTATTTCTGTTTTTTCTGCTACTGAAGCTGGGGACATGCACAGACCTCAGGACTTTGTAGACCACACACTCAGTTTGTAGGTGCAATTTTATTACATCATAAAAGTGGAGACAAAAGAGCAGAAATAAAAAGGGAAATGTTACTTTTATTCCAACGCATACTTCACAGCATACTTCTCTTTGTGAAACAAGGAAGCTGGCATGTTTTAGCAACAGCAGTTTCCAGTCCAGCGCCGTACGGTTCTCACTTTGAGAAACAAAACATTGCATTGGCAGTTTATAGTGCATTAAACACAAGTCAGAATTGTGTTATATAGTGCATTTTATGACGAGTTGTTAAAATGTGGTAAAGTGGTATAGAGACTCAACAGAAGTGAATTTAATGCACAGAAAGCTGTCTGCACACCAGAGGTAGTCTCGTGTTTACTGAAGCTTTACCTCCAGCCTCACTCCGCCACACTTCAGGATTTACTCTCCTTTTTATTAAAGATTGGCAAACCTTTATGTTTAAAAAGTTAGCTTTTAACACTAAGGAGGACTACCATCGCGTCACATGGCTGTCGTGCATGCGCTGTAATTTGCTGTGAAAAACAAAGAAAGGATAATGAGAATGTGGATAAAAAAAATCAAGCTTCAGGAGGTGGAGGTGAGTAGGAATGTAATTCTTTTATTTCTCTTCATGTCGATATCAGTGACTGTATATAAGAAATATATGTCAAAAGATCCTTTATTCTAGTATTTTTATTCAGCGTTTTTATTTCAAAGTTTCCGTCAGTGGTTCCGTCTGCCTGCCTCCTGACGCCTCGCTCTGATTGGTTGTTGCGTTTTTTTCCGTCAGTATAGTCGGGGGTGAAAATCGTAAATATCAAGCATGTTTGATATTTATGATTTGAGATTGGAGAGGCTCCGACCCAACAAAGAGTTGTGACAGAATCGCACCGACACCACACACATGAAGAGGGTCACGGCAAATAATTGTTTACCCGGCAAATCAGGCCCTAAATTGGGCTGATATCCTCTAGTGTGTCCCCAGCTTTATACTACTTTAATAAGAGAATAGATTTTAAGTGTGTACAACTAAAAACATTAGCTTCCTTAAAGACATATTCAGAGATACAATAAAATAAAAAAATAAATTTACCCATTAAGGATAAAGAAGCCTCAGTGACTTCTAGAACAACATTTGCATAAGTTTAAGGTAAACTTTTGTCTCTGTCAAACAAACACAGCAAGACTTACCCTTACAACCCCAAAATTATAGATTTAGATAGATACATGATTAACATAATAACAAGGTAAGCAATCAAAAACAGAATTAAGTTTTAGGCATTTAAGCTACTGCAAGGTGATCATTAAAGTGTGTCTGGAACTAGCCTCAGACTCAGGACTTAGCAGTTAGACATTAGCAGCCTAAGCTACAGTGTATTTTTATAGAAAAGATAAATAATTGTATACTGATGTGTCAAAAGGTCTAGAACACATTTTGGACCATTAAGCCTTTAAACGTGACTGTTGTTGGATGTTGCTCAGGTCTTAGTAAGATTCTGGGTCTTGCTCATGATTTTCACCACAATCTTTCTGTTCATTGCTTCTCTTTTGTGGATCTTGTTCACTACTCACATCATTAGCATCTAATGCACTACTGGCTTCTTGGCCACAGCTTGTATTGTTAGCATCGTGTTCATTGCTTTTTTCCTTATTATTATATTATTATTATTATTTGATCTTTGCTTGTTTCATTAGCTTCTTGATCTTTGCTTGTTTCATTAGCTTCTTGATCTTTGCTTGTTTCTTTAGTTTCTTGATCTTTGCTTGTTTCATTTGGTTCTTCATCTTTGCTTGTATTGTTAACATCTTGTTTACTGGCCATTTTTGTACGATTTTGATTATTGCTTGCCTGTTTTTTATCATGTTCACTGTTTTTCTTGCATTTATCTTGTGCAGATTTGCTTGCATCTGTTAATGACTTCTGTAAAAGGCTCTCTCCTTTGGTGACTTTAGCCAAAGTCATTGCTTTGTCTTTCATGGTCATCAAAGATTCCACTCTCTTCTTCCAGCCTGGTTTGGCCTCAGATTTCTCTCCTTCGATGAGCATGTTGATGAAATCTGGAGTAGAGAGAGGATCTGGCTTCAGGGCGATCTTCTTCAGACGATTCAAACTGGAGGTGGACCTGTCCATCAGAACTGCCACCTTAACTTGGAGATCTTCATATTCTTCCTCAAGTTTGTTTAACACAGCTTCAACTAGTCTTTTTGCATCCTTGGCTATCTCATACTTTTTCTTTAGATCCTCAAGTGTCTGTTTCCTTGGCACTTCCCTATACTCCCATCTGTATTTCTGATTGTAATGCACACTCCAGACACATTTACCTGGGCACACTCTGCAATGTCCATCAGCTCCCATCGCAGCACAATGTTTTTTATCAGCATCATTTGAGGTGCCACAGGGATAGTGACAGGTGAAGTGACACACCTGACAGTTCATGATAAATGTTCCTGTTCCAGAAATATCAGTCTGGAAAGGCTTGGTGACAGTGACTTCAATTTCAAAATTTGCATTTCTGGTCATTTCAGCCTCAAAGTCTTGGACTTTTTCAGACGTCTGTTTTATTTCCTCGAGTTTACAAAGACCAAGTTTTACCTTCATTTGCAGGTTTTCCACTATGATCTCCAGCTGTTTTCTCTCTTTCAGAACTTCTTTGGTCAGTGTCAGACTTTTGGTTGTAACTTTACTCAAAGCATCAAAAAACCTCTTCATGCTTCTGTTGCCCATTTTCCAAAACATTTGATCAAAATCCTCCTCTTCTTCCTCCTCACCTTCTGTAGCTGATCTATTGTTGGCGAACAGAGCAGAGTTGTTGAATTTAAAGTGAGCTGGCAGTCCATTTTCTTGTGGACATGGAACTCCAGATGCAATGATGGCCTCCAGAACCGGGGGGCGCTGTCCATCTGCAAACGTCACCAGAACTCTGATGTTTTCTGCTATGTCTTTCCCAAAGATTGACAGCACAGAGTCGAACACGTATCTCTGTGATGGGGTAAGTCTTGCTAACGCGGCCTGAGCTACAAAACACACTGCGTTCAGTTCAAAGACTCCAGTTTTAGACGTGAAGAGGTTTCTGACCTGCTCTGTGATCTCTCTGTCTCTCTCTGTCCCTCTGGTGTCTCCAAACCCAGGAGTGTCTATGATCGTGAGCGAGTAGTCGATCTGGAAGCCATCTTGGTAGTTCAGTTTGTAAACTGTGACCTCAGATGTTTGATTTACAGCTTGTGTTTCCTTCTGAACTTCTTTGACTAACTTAAAGCGATACTCGTCTTCCCATCTGACTCCTAAAATGTAGTTGATCATTCCATTAATGAGAGTGGATTTTCCAGCTCCAGTTGCTCCCATAACCATTATGGTTTTATTTGTTTTTAAACTCTCTTTTCCAAATCTAAAACGTCTGCAGCCCTTGATATCAATCTTCTCTTCATCCAGAGGAACTTGATAAACAGGAAGAGGTGCTGTGTTGGATTTAAGAAGGCTGCTTTTATTTTTTATAGCATCAGACAGACGTTTGGAGACAAATGTTTGGCTCTCCTGGTGTTTTTTCTCTACATTTGTATTTTGGGATTTGGGTTCAACTTTATTTTCACATTGTTCTGGTTCTTTTGTTTTTTCTTTGATTAGGGACAGTAACCAGTAAGCAATTACCAATGTCAGAATGATTAGAACAGACATTTCTCATTCAGTGTCACCTAACACTGCACAGTAGGTTCTGAATTATACTTCTGTAAACTTTATATCCAGTTTCTTCTTAATCTGAAAAATAACAAACATAGAATTATGGACTCACATAATTCCCATGAATGCAATATAAACTAAGCAATATATTTACAGTTTTTGTAAATATCATTTCAAACAGTGATATTCACCTAAACCTGGATAAACCTCATCACTGCACTGATTTTGCTGATTTTGTTTTGCTCTTGTTCAGACAGCAAACTCAGAGCCAGAGCCATGAATAAGCTTCACTATGGACGGATTTAACAAAGGCTGGACTAAGCAAAACTAGTTCAGCAACATAAAGAGCTCGCTTTACAGCACTGTGCTACAAAAACACACAGAAAAGAGAAAAGTTGTGAAAGCACTTTTCCTCAAGTGTTGCTTATACAGCATGTGATCAAATTATCTACAAATTTAACACTAAATATTTATTTTGTTTTACTAAAAATAAACTCCCTTTTGCCCCTTGCCTCCAAGTGCCCTTTTGGTCCTTGGTCTTTTTTTTTTTTTTTTTTTTTTTTTTTTTTTTTTTTGTGGCTTTAAGCCCTCGTGTGGCTCTTCATAAGAACATTTATTCATTCATTAATTATTAATAATTTAAAATAAATGACATCACACGGCCGCCAGCTCCTCGTGACCTTTAACCTTTTGCCTCCGTGAGTCTCGTGCCCCTCCCGCAGCTGAAAACAGAGGAGAAAGAGCGGACTGCGGAGCCAATAAAGAGGCTGTTATCATTTTTTTGGTCCCGATTCCAGAACTTAAACCCAGTACAGTCACTGGGAATGAAAGAACGGTGAGTGAGGAGTTTGTGTCGCGTGGTTTGTAAAACAAAGCCATGAAAGTATTCTGCACGCACGTTAGATCATTTCTGTTTAAATACGGAGCTTTTGACCGCTACTTGCTAACCACCTAGATATTTACAAAATGCTTCCATAAAATGCTTTGAGATTGTTGACAGCATAAAATCTTTTTATTTTTAGACCGGGTTGCTTATAAATAATGGATTGCAGTTAGCGTTTAGGCATTTTAATGCAATTAAATTGTGAGAAGTTGCTATAATTGTGCAAAAATACGAACTGGTTGGTGATGGGAGCTGGTAAAATGTGATCTGAAAAGAAAAAATGTGATGTCCCAAAATCTTGTTCCCACATAACTTATTTAATTTATTACTAAAAATATCTAAGGACTTCCTCAGTGCTGGGAATAATTCTCATCTTGTCAGAGCATGGATAAAATTACATTATTTAGTTTAGTGTCATGCAGTCTGTGTTTTATTTACATTTTATATGTTCATTAGTTTTTTTCTGTGACAAGCTGGCCCCTGTCCAGGCTGTACCCCGCCTACGGCCCAAAGTTACTGGGACAGGCTCCAGTCACCCGCGACCCCTAACGGGAATAAGCGGTAGAAAATGAATGAATGAATGAATGAATCATTTTTTACAATTTTCCCAAATTTGTATTAAAAATGTATAGCTTCAGCCTTACCGTATTGCAATATATCATAGTATACACAGAAATGTAACAGTTGTGTGAGAGTCTGGCTTGCCACAGTCCTAACACAACAGTGTTTAAAATCTGGTTATGTGCCTCTTTTTCACTTTGAGCACCTGCCCCTGTAGAAGTCTCTGCACGAGCCTGGTGCGCAGCTGTTTCAGGGCAGTGCCATGGACGCGGGAAGTCAATTTCACATGCGGGTGCTGCATATTATTTAAGCAATTAAATTGAGTTTTGTTAAATTTATTCTTAAAAGTTAGTGAGATCGGGAAAGGCACGGGGTCCGTGTACCTCCTGGCCTTTCGTTTTCACGTTCCCCAATAAGAAAACAGAGTGCTGTATTTTTCATTTTTTCTGATTGTTTGACCTCAAAGTGTGCCTTGCTCACCGTCTGGACCCCCAGACGGGACATGCTGTTGCTATAGCAACTTGCACGCTCACACAGTATCCTTTCATGTGAGCCAGTTTTTGGACTTGTTTTTGAGTATGACCCTAGTGCAACGTGATCTCTGTCTCTGAGTCGCCACTATGTCCACATATATTTCTACTGCTGATGTGACATGAGGCGTGCCATTTAGGATCAGAAAGTGATTCAAATGAGAGACGCAAAAAGTGAAAATGCCTTGAGATGGCAGCAAAATGGCACTAAATCTGGCGTGCTATATACACAGCACTGTCGTGCTTTTACGTTGTGCTAAAAGCAAAGGGGAAAAAAAAAGATGTAAACTGTAAACTGTTCTCCTGTACGTCAGCTGCGCCTGGCAGAGCGGAAGATCTGGCCCATTGTCTTTGAGACGAAGCCGGAGAACATTAAAACGCTTCAATAGCTCAGCAACAACACGGCTTTAAACAGCGTTGGTAAATTACAATATTTATAACTAATGAAGAGAATGCAATTCATCTGAAAATGTATAATAAAATATAATTTATTTTTGTAAACCTTTTGGAGTTGCAGTTACAACGTCCCCAACAGTTCAATTCAATTCAATTCAGATTTATTTGTATAGCCCAATATCACAACAAAAGTCGCCTCAAAGGGCTTCACAAACAGTTGATCAAACATAAACACACAATCAGACTTAACACACAAGCAACACAAACAATAACTACACTAAACTAAATAGACCCAGGACACTCCTGTCCTTAGACCCTCCTTCTCGGTAAGGAAAAACTCCTAAAAACCCAGGTATGGGAAAAAAGAAGAAACCTTATGGAGCCCATATTGAAGGAGAGATCCTCTCCCAGGACGGACAGGCAATGCATCTAGGACTGTTAGTCCCTTAGTTCATCTATAGGATCATAGATCAGCTCTGTAAGGATTCATCCAGACGAGAGTGGGTGAGATAGGTTGAGGAAGTCCATAGGATGCAGCAGGTGGCCTCATCCAGACAGGTAAGTGGGCGAGATAGGTCCGGGAGATCCGGGCTGCAGCAGGGACCTCATCCAGACAGGTGAGTGGAGAGAGATAGG
Source organism: Bostrychus sinensis (assembly GCA_020698575.1). Taxonomy (NCBI): domain Eukaryota; kingdom Metazoa; phylum Chordata; class Actinopteri; order Gobiiformes; family Eleotridae; genus Bostrychus; species Bostrychus sinensis. The sequence goes on from CM036253.1 coordinate 402,374, forward strand.
TCCGGGAAATCCAGGATGCAGCAGGGCCTCATCCAGACAGGTGAGTGGGTTGAGGTAGATCCGGGAAATCCTTAGAGGTGAGGTTGAGGGCCCACAGGTCGGGACAGGAGCACAGATGGGGTCAGCTAAGATCCAATCATCACTGGGACATCTGCCAGCAGCCAGGCATCTGAAACAGTCCCCACTCCCCAGAGGGGAGCGGGAGAGAGGGACAACCTGTGAATAGCAATGAACTGATTGGAGATATAGAGTATTTCATTATATTAATGACAGTGATAGAAGAGGAGCAGCAGATGAAACCAGAGGACAGAGGTCAGTGCACCATACTTCCCCCAGCTTCTAGCTCCTGGAGCAGCCTAGCTTCAACTGTGGAGTTAACCCTGTTCCTAGCCTGACCATAAGCTTTCTCACAGAGGAACGTTTTAACCTAACCTTAAATGTAGAGACTGTGTCTGCCTCTAACATGAGCTGGAAGCTGATTCCATAAAACAGGAGCTTGGTAACTAAAGGCTCTACCTCCAACTGTACTTTTAGAAACCTGGGAACCACTAATAGCTCTGCATTTTGTGAGCGCAGTACTCTGCTTGGTTGGTATGGCTCTATAACATCATTAATGTAGGATGGGGCCGTACCATTTACGGCCTTGTAAGGAGAAGGATTTTAAACCTAATTCTGAATTCAACTGGAAGCCAGTGAAGTGAAGCTAGCACAGGAGTAATATGTTCTCTCCTGTTAGTTCCTGTTAATAATCTTGCTGCTGCGTTTTGAACAAGCTGAAAACATTTTAATGAGTTTTTAGGGCACGCTGCCAGCAGAGAGTTACAGTAATCTAACCTAGATGTAACAAACGCATGGACAAGGTTTTCAGCATCATTTTTAGATAAAATATTTGGGGGTGCGTCCATGATTAGGATTCTACACAAAAGTACTTCATACATTAACTGATCATTTAATGAAGAGAGAGATGCAGAAGTTTAACTCACCTCTTGTCCGGTCCACATGTGTCTGATGTTAAAACGTTCAGGTCGTCTTTTTTATGTGATCTGAGTGAACGAGGGGCGGGGTTTATCCACAGACCTGAGGAGCCAGTTTAAAACCAAAACTAAAGATCTGTGGTGAGCTGCAGGAGGAAGCTCATTCCAGGGGTAAATGTTTAAAGATGTTTCCTGGTTTCTGTGGGTTAGGGTTAGGGTTAGGGTTAGGGTTACGCGCTCGTCATTGACCCACGAATGTGGCTTCGCCCATTGACTTCCATTCATTCTCAGCCAATACAAGTATGTGGCTTCCATATCTGAGTTATATATGATTGTGTAGGACTTGATACCATGAGTGTGTACATGGGAAAGCGCTTGGCGCTTTATTTTTGTGCGCTTCGCGCACTTTGGGGCAGTGCTGTGCAGACACAATAGGCCCTGCGCCACCCTTGGGGCTCGGGCCTAAATATTGTTTAGATACTGATTTAACAATACATTCATAAACCTCAGATTTTTCAGAAATAAAATCTCATTCCTACGTAGTAATAATATAATTTGAGGGGGAAAAGTGTTCAGAAAATGACTTACCTTTGGTCAGTCTTTATCAATTTCTTTGCATTTAAACATTTTCCTGGCTTCAGAACAGGACTCTCATGGTAAATATTAAATATCAAATAAAAATGTATAACTTAGGACCAAGTTTTGTCTTTGAACACTGAACACTTTCTAAAAGACTTAAGAGTTTGTTTTTTAAATCAGAATCTAGTTTTGGTGTAGTGTTCTCAATATTTAATAAAAACTGCCATTTAAATTACATTTACCTAATTTATTTTCTGTAGTGATAAATAACTGATTTTGTTTGTCTTGCAGTCTTTACGTTCTCTTCAGTTCATTGGCTGAACATTAAAAAAACACTTTCACATAGCTTAACATTCTTAAAACTCATCAAAATTAGTGGGCTGCTGGAACGCTGCTTGAGTCTGAAGATTACAAAAGTTTTACTCAGGTGCTCTTCAGGTTGGGGATCACAGAGGAAACAAACAGAGACTGAGGCACTCTATGGGATTTCAGAAATATTTAAAAAGCCTAAACACAAAATAATCACAAAAACATGACACATAACTCTGGAATCACAATGAAAAGTAATTCACAAAAAAGCAGTAAAGTCACGTTCTTCATCTAGGCCTGGATATTGTTTCCTTTAGAGAAAATATCCAATAGGTATGGTCAGTTCCAGAGGTTAAAACGTAGAGGAAGATTCTGAACTAAATGCCAGAGATATGACCAAAAGATTTAGAGAAAGGGGCAATAAACCTCACAATGTGTCACAAACATAACAAAAAGCCAAAGGTTTAGAAAGAGATCAGTCGCTAATCCATAAAGAGAAACCACAGTACGATTCTAATCAAGTCCATTTTGTCACACAGTACAGAGATAAAGCCAATGCAATTCAACAATCATAAAGAGAAATTGGAATATACTAAAATGTTACAGCGTACTTGGAGAAACTCTACCAGAAACACCAACAATCTGTTTCAGAAGAGCTCCTACTCTCAGTGCGAAGCTGGTAAAAAGTCATCTTATTCCTCTACAGCAAAAAACACGGCTCGGGCCAAAAACTGGAAGCTTTAAGTGTGGCACTGTGACAATCTGGTGAATACAAATCATTTTAAAGATATAAACACAGATGGAAAATATGATATGAAATCATTCATTAAGTGCAACACCTCTGATGTAATCTACAGGCTGGAGAGCTCAGGTGATGCTTCTACATTGGAAGGACTAAGTGTAAAATGAAAGTGAGGTTTGCTGAACATAACCGTGCTGTTAGAACAAGTGAGCTCCAGTACTGTATGGCATCACATTATAAAGAAGCAGGTCATGGCAAGAGTTGCAACAGTTTGAACATTTGTGGCTTTGAACACATTAAACTGTCAACAAGGGCTGGGGATGGACTAAAGCAACTTCTTCAAAGAGAATCCTATTGGATATTTTCTCTAAAGGCAACACAATATCCAGGTCTAAATGAAGAACGTGACTTTACTGCTTTTTTGTGAATTATTTTTCATTGTGATTCCAGAGTTTTGTCATGTTTTTGTGATTATTTTCTGTTTATATTGAAATGATTTACTTTTCTTATTTGTGGTTTCTGCAGTAATGTGGTGTGATGATCTTGTTATGGATTTACTCTTTGGATTGGTCATGTGAACAGGTCACATGATCTCAGGTATAAAAGAGTTCTGGCAGCCATTTTGTTTCTGTTAATGATGCACATGCCCTGATGAAGGCTCTGAGGCTGAAACGCGTTTTTAAACTAAACACTGCCCATGAAATAAAGGATTTTTAATATTTTTAAAATCCCATTGAGTGCCTCAGTCTCTGTATTCTTAAAACTCAGTCATTACTGCAGTAGCAAACTTGTGTAGGACTGAACATTATTAGCTGTTAAATTATAGTTTACGTTCTTGTCTGTGACCCCTGCACACCTTGGGGGCGGCAGTGGCTCAGTCGGTAGAGACGCTTGCCCACTAACCCACATGTTGGCGGTTCAATCCCCACTCCCAGCATTGCATACTGTCGTTGTGTCCCTGGGCAAGACACTTCACCCACCTTGCCTGTATGAATGTGTCCGTGTGACTGTGTGTTTGTGGTAGGAGTGTGACTGAGGAGAGAATGAATAATGCACCAAAACTGTAAAGTGACTTTGAGTGTCTAGAAAAGTGCTGTATAAGACTATTGCATTAAATATTTTTCATTATTCCTAAAATAATAAAAAAGAAATTATATTTTGTGTTGACTTAGGAAACTTTTGGTTAAGCAGTAAAAGCAGTTAATATTTAGTATTGTGTAGGGAGACCAGGTGTCTGTATTTGAAAGGGGACAGTCCCAGGTTTAGGCTCCATGTCCTCTGTCCCAACACAGATCTGTAAACACTCACACGTCCCATTTGTCTCCATTTTAACCAACGGAAAAGGCTTGGATCCCAGCATCTGCTGCACCTGTACCACTGACAATTTAAAATGTAAACATTACCACTAACAACTTAGGCTATAAAGACAACTGAGAAAGAGCAGAATAATTGGAAATGGAACTGATGCTGAGTCTGACGACAGCCACGCAGAGGAGGAAGCGGCGCTTCGTCTACCTCCGGAGTTGGCGGAGTTGTTCAGAAGCGACACCGAGGATGAAGAATTTAAAGGATTTATATGGGGTAAGGAAACTATCAAAATAGACGTGCATGTAAAAGTGAAATGCGTATATATTTGTCCATAATTGTGCATAAAATAAATTTTGTAAATTATTGTACAAGAGAATACAAATCCAAAAATTACGTTATATATTTGCAAATACGAAATACAGTTTTTGGGTTTGTGATTCATTTGTTGTGAATACAACTTACAATTTTATGCTTGGTACTGCTCTCTTGAGAATACGAAACTCAGCCATCAAGAAACTCAAAATTACGTCATGGTCTCGCAGGCGCTCACAGGCGTTATGTATCGAGCAAGCAATCATGGATTCTCAAACTTGTAATAATAAAATTATATACTGCGTTAAAATAATTATGCAGTATAAAGCTTTAAACTAGTTTGTATCTTAAATATTTTAATAATGCATATTACTATTATGTTATAATATATTATAATACATGCTGTTTTAAATTTTATAAAAGAAATTTACTGTCATATTTTTTAACTGATTATGAATTCGAACTGTGGCAGCAATTGTAGCAATAAAAACAACATTAATGGGAGACGGACTGTGGGACGTCCCAGCTGGAGTTACTTTAGAGTTTGTTGTTGTCCGCGGAGCTGTTGCTTTCGCCGCCGCCGTCGCCGCCGCCGTCGCCGCCGCCGCCGCCGCCGCCGCCGCCGTCGCCGCCGCCGCCGTCGCCGCCGTCGCCGCCGTCGCCGCCGTCGCCGCCGTCGCCGCCGCTCACCTTTACCCCAGGGCCCAGGGCCGAGGCGAAGACAAAGAGCTCTGATGCGGGGGAGGAGGACCGGCAAATGCTCAGAGCTTTATCGATGACAATTTTTTCATAGCTTCTTTGCAGATTAGTTTTTCAGCACTTAATATGATAATTATAATAATTACGTATATAACATAGCAGCTCTAATGTTCTGTCACTATACATCAAGGTATTTTACTTTACAAATAAACAGAATGAACATTTAATGTAAAATATACATCAGCAACAGCAGGGTTCCACAGCACTGGGAAGTAAATTCTGAGCACTACACTAATAAATTATTTATGTATCAGGTAAATTATATCCACAGCTACATTACACAACACCTGACAGGTTTATTATCTTAAACCCAACATTCATTGTTGATATTAGCTAAGCTCTCATACAACTACAAAATCTCTACAGAATCATATTTTAATAAAAGAAAAGTAACCACTCAGATATGTAGACAAGGAAATTTATTCAGTCACATGAAAAGAAAAATGAAAGGCAATAGAAAACAGGAGACATGGGCCTTTAGCTTTGTGCTGCTGAACTACAGTGGGCCAATCTGGGCATTGTTCTCATCTGGAGGTGACCTGCAGTGGTGGAGTGCAACAAAGTACTTTGTTACTTTATTTAAGCACAATTTTCATGTATCTATACTTACGTAACTTACTTATGAACAAAAATTTACAGGGGATACTTTTACTGTACTACATTTTTGACAAAGTATCTGTACTTTTTACTCCACAACATTTATGAGTTAGTTTGAAGTACATCATGTGTTTTTGTTGTACCATCACTGCAGACACACAGTACTTAAATAAAAAAAGATGCAGTAAAGTAGTACTCCTTTAGAAACAACAGAATAATAAAGACAGAAGACCTTCAGCAAAATCCCTCACATTTAAAACATTCATGAATTCTATCTTGAATCTGTGCAAAATAATTTTACTTAAAGTAAAGTAAGTAGTTAAGTAATGAAGTTGAGTAGGTCTTCCACCTCTGGTGACATGAAGCCTGCCTTCAGGCCGCGTCCTGACCCAGCTTTCGCTGCTGCTTCAGTTGCTCCTCCAGGGGAAGCCCCATGGATAAACCCATGAGGATGAAGCTCTGGTCACTGTTTCCTGGCCTGTGTAGTCTCCTACGTCCTGCCACAGCAGCGGCTGCAGTCTGCAGGATCATCCATGACCCCTCTTCCTTATTTACCCAAAGAGGATGAAGTGGAGCAGGTGAAGACAGCGTTTGCGGGGCACAAGGCACCCCCATGCTGTCGGTGCCACGTGAGGCCATCCCCACTGCAGAACCACAGAAGAGAGATGTTACATGAAGACATTTCCCCTCCATAATCCTACAGAGTGTGTAATGCAGAGGGACATTCACTGCCGCGGGATCTGTGTAGGACACACCTGTCCTCAGCTGTTCACCAGGCCAGGCTCAGAGAGAGGGGGTACCTGTGTCTCATCATTGTAATGACCCCATACCATCAGCCTGAAACCAGTAAGTTACACCTACAATGACTTACAATGAATTCATACTTGGATTACTGGATAATATAATCATATTTTTTAAACAGTGAACAGTTTTTGTGTTTGGTACAGGACAAGTGGAGGCGCGCTACAACACCACACAAAGGCCAACAGTGTTAGAGCGTGTACCTTTGGTGCTCTGAAGACACAATGGCAGATCCATCTCAGGTTCTCTCCTAAACTCATGGAACCAGCTGCACGTCCACAACAGCTGCGTAGAGAGTTTAGGTGAAGAGCAGGAAGATGAAGCAGCAGCAGGACCAGGAGAGGACAGGAAGATGCTGCAGCTGAAGACTGGGAGCTCTCCAGAACTGTCTCTGAGTCAGACTGACCATCTCCAGAACTGTCTCTGAGTCACACTGACCATCTCCAGAACTGTCTCTGAGTCACACTGACCATCTCCAGAACTGTCTCTGAGTCACACTGACCATCTCCAGAACTGTCTCTGAGTCACACTGACCATCTCCAGAACTGTCTCTGAGTCACACTGACCATCTCCAGAACTGTCTCTGAGTCAGACTGACCATCTCCAGAACTGGCTCTGAGTCACACTGACCATCTCCAGAACTGTCTCTGAGTCACACTGACCATCTCCAGAACTGTCTCTGAGTCACACTGACCATCTCCAGAACTGTCTCTGAGCCAGACTGACCATCTCCAGAACTGTCTCTGAGTCACACTGACCATCTCCAGAACTGGCTCTGAGTCACACTGACCATCTCCAGAACTGTCTCTGAGTCACACTGACCATCTCCAGAACTGTCTCTGAGTCACACTGACCATCTCCAGAACTGTCTCTGAGTCACACTGACCATCTCCAGAACTGTCTCTGAGTCACACTGACCATCTCCAGAACTGTCTCTGAGTCACACTGACCATCTCCAGAACTGTCTCTGAGTCACACTGACCATCTCCAGAACTGTCTCTGAGCCACACTGACCATCTCCAGAACTGTCTCTGAGTCACACTGACCATCTCCAGAACTGGCTCTGAGTCAGACTGACCATCTCCAGAACTGTCTCTGAGTCAGACTGACCATCTCCAGAACTGGCTCTGAGTCACACTGACCATCTCCAGAACTGTCTCTGAGTCACACTGACCATCTCCAGAACTGTCTCTGAGCCACACTGACCATCTCCAGAACTGGCTCTGAGTCAGACTGACCATCTCCAGAACTGTCTCTGAGTCAGACTGACCATCTCCAGAACTGTCTCTGAGTCACACTGACCATCTCCAGAACTGTCTCTGAGTCACACTGACCATCTCCAGAACTGGCTCTGAGTCACACTGACCATCTCCAGAACTGTCTCTGAGTCACACTGACCATCTCCAGAACTGTCTCTGAGTCACACTGACCATCTCCAGAACTGTCTCTGAGCCAGACTGACCATCTCCAGAACTGTCTCTGAGTCAGACTGACCATCTCCAGAACTGTCTCTGAGTCACACTGACCATCTCCAGAACTGTCTCTGAGTCACACTGACCATCTCCAGAACTGTCTCTGAGTCACACTGACCATCTCCAGAACTGTCTCTGAGTCACACTGACCATCTCCAGAACTGTCTCTGAGTCACACTGACCATCTCCAGAACTGGCTCTGAGTCACACTGACCATCTCCAGAACTGTCTCTGAGTCACACTGACCATCTCCAGAACTGGCTCTGAGTCACACTGACCATCTCCAGAACTGTCTCTGAGTCACACTGACCATCTCCAGAACTGTCTCTGAGCCACACTGACCATCTCCAGAACTGGCTCTGAGTCAGACTGACCATCTCCAGAACTGTCTCTGAGTCACACTGACCATCTCCAGAACTGTCTCTGAGTCACACTGACCATCTCCAGAACTGTCTCTGAGCCAGACTGACCATCTCCAGAACTGTCTCTGAGTCAGACTGACCATCTCCAGAACTGGCTCTGAGTCACACTGACCATCTCCAGAACTGTCTCTGAGTCACACTGACCATCTCCAGAACTGTCTCTGAGTCACACTGACCATCTCCAGAACTGTCTCTGAGCCAGACTGACCATCTCCAGAACTGTCTCTGAGTCAGACTGACCATCTCCAGAACTGTCTCTGAGTCACACTGACCATCTCCAGAACTGTCTCTGAGCCAGACTGACCATCTCCAGAACTGGCTCTGAGTCAGACTGACCATCTCCAGAACTGTCTCTGAGTCACACTGACCATCTCCAGAACTGTCTCTGAGCCAGACTGACCATCTCCAGAACTGTCTCTGAGCCACACTGACCATCTCCAGAACTGACTCTGAGTCAGTCTGACCATCTCCAGAACTGTCTCTGAGTCACACTGACCATCTCCAGAACTGTCTCTGAGTCACACTGACCATCTCCAGAACTGTCTCTGAGTCACACTGACCATCTCCAGAACTGTCTCTGAGTCACACTGACCATCTCCAGAACTGTCTCTGAGTCACACTGACCATCTCCAGAACTGGCTCTGAGTCACACTGACCATCTCCAGAACTGTCTCTGAGTCACACTGACCATCTCCAGAACTGGCTCTGAGTCACACTGACCATCTCCAGAACTGTCTCTGAGTCACACTGACCATCTCCAGAACTGTCTCTGAGCCACACTGACCATCTCCAGAACTGGCTCTGAGTCAGACTGACCATCTCCAGAACTGTCTCTGAGTCACACTGACCATCTCCAGAACTGTCTCTGAGTCACACTGACCATCTCCAGAACTGTCTCTGAGCCAGACTGACCATCTCCAGAACTGTCTCTGAGTCAGACTGACCATCTCCAGAACTGTCTCTGAGTCAGACTGACCATCTCCAGAACTGTCTCTGAGCCAGACTGACCATCTCCAGAACTGTCTCTGAGTCAGACTGACCATCTCCAGAACTGTCTCTGAGCCAGACTGACCATCTCCAGAACTGGCTCTGAGTCACACTGACCATCTCCAGAACTGTCTCTGAGTCACACTGACCATCTCCAGAACTGTCTCTGAGCCAGACTGACCATCTCCAGAACTGTCTCTGAGTCAGACTGACCATCTCCAGAACTGTCTCTGAGTCACACTGACCATCTCCAGAACTGTCTCTGAGTCACACTGACCATCTCCAGAACTGTCTCTGAGTCACACTGACCATCTCCAGAACTGTCTCTGAGTCACACTGACCATCTCCAGAACTGTCTCTGAGTCACACTGACCATCTCCAGAACTGGCTCTGAGTCACACTGACCATCTCCAGAACTGTCTCTGAGTCACACTGACCATCTCCAGAACTGGCTCTGAGTCACACTGACCATCTTCTGTCTCTCACCTGTCTTCTGTCTGAGGGACAGGCGAGGGACAGGTGAGAGGCAGGTGAGAGACAGGTGAGGGACAGATGAGAGACAGGTGAGGGACAGGTGAGAGAGGGGTGAGGGACGGGTGAGAGACAGGTGAGGGACAGATGAGAGACAGGTGAGAGACATGTGAGGGACAGGTGAGAGAGGGGTGAGGGACGGGTGAGAGACAGGTGAGGGACAGATGAGAGACAGGTGAGAGACATGTGAGGGACAGGTGAGAGAGGGGTGAGAGACAGATGAGAGACAGGTGAGAGACAGGTGAGGGACAGATGAGAGACAGGTGAGGGACAGGTGAGAGAGGGGTGAGGGACGGGTGAGAGACAGGTGAGGGACAGATGAGAGACAGGTGAGAGACATGTGAGGGACAGGTGAGAGAGGGGTGAGGGACGGGTGAGAGACAGGTGAGGGACAGATGAGAGACAGGTGAGAGACGGGTGAGGGACGGGTGAGAGACGGGTGAGGGACGGGTGAGAGACAGGTGAGGGACAGGCGAGAGACGGGTGAGGGACAGATGAGAGACAGGTGAGAGAGAGGTGAGGGACAGGCGAGAGACAGGTGAGGGACAGGTCAGAGACAGGTGAGGGACAGGCGAGAGATGGGCGAGGGACAGGTGAGGGACAGGTGAGAGACAGGTGAGGGACAGGTGAGAGATGGGTAAGGGACAGATGAGAGACAGGTGAGGGACAGGTGAGGCACAGGCGAGAGACGGGCGAGAGACGGGCGAGGGACAGGTGAGGGACAGGTGAGAGACAGGTGAGGGACAGATGAGAGACAGGTGAGGGACAGGTGAGGCACAGGCGAGGGACGGGCGAGAGACGGGCGAGGGACAGGTGAGGGACAGGTGAGGGACAGGTGAGAGACAGGTGAGAGACAGGTGAGGGACGGGCGAGAGACGGGCGAGAGACGGGCGAGGGACAGGCGAGGGACAGGTGAGAGACAGGTGAGAGACAGGTGAGGGACAGATGAGAGACAGGTGAGGGACAGATGAGAGACAGGTGAGAGACAGGTGAGGGACAGGTGAGAGACAGGTGAGGGACAGGTGAGAGACAGGTGAGGGACAGGTGAGGGACAGGTGAGAGACGGGCGAGAGACGGGCGAGGGACAGGCGAGGGACAGGTGAGGGACAGATGAGAGACAGGTGAGGGACAGGTGAGGGACAGGGGAGAGACAGGTGAGGGACAGATGAGAGACAGGTGAGGGACAGGTGAGGGACAGGTGAGAGACAGGTGAGGGACAGGTGAGGGACAGATGAGAGACAGGTGAGGGACAGGTGAGAGACAGGTGAGGGACAGGTGAGGGACAGGTGAGGGACAGATGAGAGACAGGTGAGGGACAGATGAGAGACAGGTGAGGGACAGGTGAGGGACAGGTGAGAGACAGGTGAGGGACAGGTGAGAGACAGGTGAGAGACAGGTGAGGGACAGGTGAGAGACAGGTGAGGGACAGGTGAGAGACAGGTGAGAGACAGGTGAGAGACAGATGAGGGACAGGTGAGGGACAGATGAGAGACAGGTGAGGGACAGATGAGAGACAGGTGAGGGACAGGTGAGGGACAGGTGAGAGACAGGTGAGGGACAGGTGAGAGACAGGTGAGGGACAGGTGAGAGACAGGTGAGGGACAGATGAGAGACAGGTGAGGGACAGGTGAGAGACAGGTGAGGGACAGGTGAGAGACAGGTGAGAGAGAGGTGAGAGACAGGTGAGAGACAGGTGAGGGACAGGTGAGAGACAGGTGAGAGAGAGGTGAGAGACAGGTGAGAGACAGGTGAGAGACAGGTGAGAGACAGGTGAGGGACAGATGAGAGACAGGTGAGGGACAGGTGAGAGACAGGTGAGAGACAGGTGAGGGACAGGTGAGGGACAGGTGAGGGACAGGTGAGAGACAGGTGAGAGACAGGTGAGAGACAGGTGAGGGACAGGTGAGAGACAGGTGAGAGAGAGGTGAGAGACAGGTGAGAGACAGGTGAGGGACAGGTGAGGGACAGATGAGAGACAGGTGAGGGACAGATGAGAGACAGGTGAGGGACAGGTGAGGGACAGGTGAGAGACAGGTGAGGGACAGGTGAGGGACAGATGAGAGACAGGTGAGGGACAGATGAGAGACAGGTGAGGGACAGGTGAGGGACAGGTGAGAGACAGGTGAGGGACAGGTGAGGGACAGGTGAGAGACAGGTGAGGGACAGGTGAGAGACAGGTGAGAGACAGGTGAGAGACAGGTGAGGGACAGGTGAGGGACAGGTGAGAGACAGGTGAGGGACAGGTGAGAGACAGATGAGAGACAGATGAGAGACAGGTGAGGGACAGGTGAGAGACAGATGAGAGACAGATGAGAGACAGGTGAGGGACAGGTGAGGGACAGGTGAGGGACAGGTGAGAGACAGATGAGAGACAGGTGAGGGACAGGTGAGGGACAGGTGAGAGACAGGTGAGAGACCTGCAGAGTTCTGCAGAGTACTGCGCTCACAAACTTTGGATATTTCATATTAATTTTTCAAAATGTTGTTTGTGGACATTTCACCTTACACTTATGAACATTCAAACTGGTTGGTTTATAATGTACCAAAAATAATAAATCACAATTTTAATTTGGCTTTTATTTTTTTATTATCTTTTATTAACAGATCAGACCAGGAATCGCAGACATAAGAGCATTTAATTGTCTTTCATCATTTCCCATTTGACTTTTAAAAATTTACAAGATGCAAAGGAACACTTTATCTGATTACCATAACATTTGGACTATTTCTGTTTTTTTCTGCTACTGAAGCTGGGGACATGCACAGACCTCAGGACTTTGTAGACCACACACTCAGTTTGTAGGTGCAATTTTATTACATCATAAAAGTGGAGACAAAAGAGCAGAAATAAAAAGGGAAATGTTACTTTTATTCCAACGCATACTTCACAGCATACTTCTCTTTGTGAAACAAGGAAGCTGGCATGTTTTAGCAACAGCAGTTTCCAGTCCAGCGCCGTACGGTTCTCACTTTGAGAAACAAAACATTGCATTGGCAGTTTATAGTGCATTAAACACAAGTCAGAATTGTGTTATATAGTGCATTTTATGACGAGTTGTTAAAATGTGGTAAAGTGGTATAGAGACTCAACAGAAGTGAATTTAATGCACAGAAAGCTGTCTGCACACCAGAGGTAGTCTCGTGTTTACTGAAGCTTTACCTCCAGCCTCACTCCGCCACACTTCAGGATTTACTCTCCTTTTTATTAAAGATTGGCAAACCTTTATGTTTAAAAAGTTAGCTTTTAACACTAAGGAGGACTACCATCGCGTCACATGGCTGTCGTGCATGCGCTGTAATTTGCTGTGAAAAACAAAGAAAGGATAATGAGAATGTGGATAAAAAAAATCAAGCTTCAGGAGGTGGAGGTGAGTAGGAATGTAATTCTTTTATTTCTCTTCATGTCGATATCAGTGACTGTATATAAGAAATATATGTCAAAAGATCCTTTATTCTAGTATTTTTATTCAGCGTTTTTATTTCAAAGTTTCCGTCAGTGGTTCCGTCTGCCTGCCTCCTGACGCCTCGCTCTGATTGGTTGTTGCGTTTTTTTCCGTCAGTATAGTCGGGGGTGAAAATCGTAAATATCAAGCATGTTTGATATTTATGATTTGAGATTGGAGAGGCTCCGACCCAACAAAGAGTTGTGACAGAATCGCACCGACACCACACACATGAAGAGGGTCACGGCAAATAATTGTTTACCCGGCAAATCAGGCCCTAAATTGGGCTGATATCCTCTAGTGTGTCCCCAGCTTTATACTACTTTAATAAGAGAATAGATTTTAAGTGTGTACAACTAAAAACATTAGCTTCCTTAAAGACATATTCAGAGATACAATAAAATAAAAAAATAAATTTACCCATTAAGGATAAAGAAGCCTCAGTGACTTCTAGAACAACATTTGCATAAGTTTAAGGTAAACTTTTGTCTCTGTCAAACAAACACAGCAAGACTTACCCTTACAACCCCAAAATTATAGATTTAGATAGATACATGATTAACATAATAACAAGGTAAGCAATCAAAAACAGAATTAAGTTTTAGGCATTTAAGCTACTGCAAGGTGATCATTAAAGTGTGTCTGGAACTAGCCTCAGACTCAGGACTTAGCAGTTAGACATTAGCAGCCTAAGCTACAGTGTATTTTTATAGAAAAGATAAATAATTGTATACTGATGTGTCAAAAGGTCTAGAACACATTTTGGACCATTAAGCCTTTAAACGTGACTGTTGTTGGATGTTGCTCAGGTCTTAGTAAGATTCTGGGTCTTGCTCATGATTTTCACCACAATCTTTCTGTTCATTGCTTCTCTTTTGTGGATCTTGTTCACTACTCACATCATTAGCATCTAATGCACTACTGGCTTCTTGGCCACAGCTTGTATTGTTAGCATCGTGTTCATTGCTTTTTTCCTTATTATTATATTATTATTATTATTTGATCTTTGCTTGTTTCATTAGCTTCTTGATCTTTGCTTGTTTCATTAGCTTCTTGATCTTTGCTTGTTTCTTTAGTTTCTTGATCTTTGCTTGTTTCATTTGGTTCTTCATCTTTGCTTGTATTGTTAACATCTTGTTTACTGGCCATTTTTGTACGATTTTGATTATTGCTTGCCTGTTTTTTATCATGTTCACTGTTTTTCTTGCATTTATCTTGTGCAGATTTGCTTGCATCTGTTAATGACTTCTGTAAAAGGCTCTCTCCTTTGGTGACTTTAGCCAAAGTCATTGCTTTGTCTTTCATGGTCATCAAAGATTCCACTCTCTTCTTCCAGCCTGGTTTGGCCTCAGATTTCTCTCCTTCGATGAGCATGTTGATGAAATCTGGAGTAGAGAGAGGATCTGGCTTCAGGGCGATCTTCTTCAGACGATTCAAACTGGAGGTGGACCTGTCCATCAGAACTGCCACCTTAACTTGGAGATCTTCATATTCTTCCTCAAGTTTGTTTAACACAGCTTCAACTAGTCTTTTTGCATCCTTGGCTATCTCATACTTTTTCTTTAGATCCTCAAGTGTCTGTTTCCTTGGCACTTCCCTATACTCCCATCTGTATTTCTGATTGTAATGCACACTCCAGACACATTTACCTGGGCACACTCTGCAATGTCCATCAGCTCCCATCGCAGCACAATGTTTTTTATCAGCATCATTTGAGGTGCCACAGGGATAGTGACAGGTGAAGTGACACACCTGACAGTTCATGATAAATGTTCCTGTTCCAGAAATATCAGTCTGGAAAGGCTTGGTGACAGTGACTTCAATTTCAAAATTTGCATTTCTGGTCATTTCAGCCTCAAAGTCTTGGACTTTTTCAGACGTCTGTTTTATTTCCTCGAGTTTACAAAGACCAAGTTTTACCTTCATTTGCAGGTTTTCCACTATGATCTCCAGCTGTTTTCTCTCTTTCAGAACTTCTTTGGTCAGTGTCAGACTTTTGGTTGTAACTTTACTCAAAGCATCAAAAAACCTCTTCATGCTTCTGTTGCCCATTTTCCAAAACATTTGATCAAAATCCTCCTCTTCTTCCTCCTCACCTTCTGTAGCTGATCTATTGTTGGCGAACAGAGCAGAGTTGTTGAATTTAAAGTGAGCTGGCAGTCCATTTTCTTGTGGACATGGAACTCCAGATGCAATGATGGCCTCCAGAACCGGGGGGCGCTGTCCATCTGCAAACGTCACCAGAACTCTGATGTTTTCTGCTATGTCTTTCCCAAAGATTGACAGCACAGAGTCGAACACGTATCTCTGTGATGGGGTAAGTCTTGCTAACGCGGCCTGAGCTACAAAACACACTGCGTCCAGTTCAAAGACTCCAGTTTTAGACGTGAAGAGGTTTCTGACCTGCTCTGTGATCTCTCTGTCTCTCTCTGTCCCTCTGGTGTCTCCAAACCCAGGAGTGTCTATGATCGTGAGCGAGTAGTTGATCTGGAAGCCATCTTGGTAGTTCAGTTTGTAAACTGTGACCTCAGATGTTTGATTTACAGCTTGTGTTTCCTTCTGAACTTCTTTGACTAACTTAAAGCGATACTCGTCTTCCCATCTGACTCCTAAAATGTAGTTGATCATTCCATTAATGAGAGTGGATTTTCCAGCTCCAGTTGCTCCCATAACCATTATGGTTTTATTTGTTTTTAAACTCTCTTTTCCAAATCTAAAACGTCTGCAGCCCTTGATATCAATCTTCTCTTCATCCAGAGGAACTTGATAAACAGGAAGAGGTGCTGTGTTGGATTTAAGAAGGCTGCTTTTATTTTTTATAGCATCAGACAGACGTTTGGAGACAAATGTTTGGCTCTCCTGGTGTTTTTTCTCTACATTTGTATTTTGGGATTTGGGTTCAACTTTATTTTCACATTGTTCTGGTTCTTTTGTTTTTTCTTTGATTAGGGACAGTAACCAGTAAGCAATTACCAATGTCAGAATGATTAGAACAGACATTTCTCATTCAGTGTCACCTAACACTGCACAGTAGGTTCTGAATTATACTTCTGTAAACTTTATATCCAGTTTCTTCTTAATCTGAAAAATAACAAACATAGAATTATGGACTCACATAATTCCCATGAATGCAATATAAACTAAGCAATATATTTACAGTTTTTGTAAATATCATTTCAAACAGTGATATTCACCTAAACCTGGATAAACCTCATCACTGCACTGATTTTGCTGATTTTGTTTTGCTCTTGTTCAGACAGCAAACTCAGAGCCAGAGCCATGAATAAGCTTCACTATGGACGGATTTAACAAAGGCTGGACTAAGCAAAACTAGTTCAGCAACATAAAGAGCTCGCTTTACAGCACTGTGCTACAAAAACACACAGAAAAGAGAAAAGTTGTGAAATCACTTTTCCTCAAGTGTTGCTTATACAGCATGTGATCAAATTATCTACAAATTTAACACTAAATATTTATTTTGTTTTACTAAAAATAAACTCCCTTTTGCCCCTTGCCTCCAAGTGCCCTTTTGGTCCTTGGTCTTTTTTTTTTTTTTTTTTTTTTTTTTTTTTTTTTTTTGTGGCTTTAAGCCCTCGTGTGGCTCTTCATAAGAACATTTATTCATTCATTAATTATTAATAATTTAAAATAAATGACATCACACGGCCGCCAGCTCCTCGTGACCTTTAACCTTTTGCCTCCGTGAGTCTCGTGCCCCTCCCGCAGCTGAAAACAGAGGAGAAAGAGCGGACTGCGGAGCCAATAAAGAGGCTGTTATCATTTTTTTGGTCCCGATTCCAGAACTTAAACCCAGTACAGTCACTGGGAATGAAAGAACGGTGAGTGAGGAGTTTGTGTCGCGTGGTTTGTAAAACAAAGCCATGAAAGTATTCTGCACGCACGTTAGATCATTTCTGTTTAAATACGGAGCTTTTGACCGCTACTTGCTAACCACCTAGATATTTACAAAATGCTTCCATAAAATGCTTTGAGATTGTTGACAGCATAAAATCTTTTTATTTTTAGACCGGGTTGCTTATAAATAATGGATTGCAGTTAGCGTTTAGGCATTTTAATGCAATTAAATTGTGAGAAGTTGCTATAATTGTGCAAAAATACGAACTGGTTGGTGATGGGAGCTGGTAAAATGTGATCTGAAAAGAAAAAATGTGATGTCCCAAAATCTTGTTCCCACATAACTTATTTAATTTATTACTAAAAATATCTAAGGACTTCCTCAGTGCTGGGAATAATTCTCATCTTGTCAGAGCATGGATAAAATTACATTATTTAGTTTAGTGTCATGCAGTCTGTGTTTTATTTACATTTTATATGTTCATTAGTTTTTTTCTGTGACAAGCTGGCCCCTGTCCAGGCTGTACCCCGCCTACGGCCCAAAGTTACTGGGACAGGCTCCAGTCACCCGCGACCCCTAACGGGAATAAGCGGTAGAAAATGAATGAATGAATGAATGAATCATTTTTTACAATTTTCCCAAATTTGTATTAAAAATGTATAGCTTCAGCCTTACCGTATTGCAATATATCATAGTATACACAGAAATGTAACAGTTGTGTGAGAGTCTGGCTTGCCACAGTCCTAACACAACAGTGTTTAAAATCTGGTTATGTGCCTCTTTTTCACTTTGAGCACCTGCCCCTGTAGAAGTCTCTGCACGAGCCTGGTGCGCAGCTGTTTCAGGGCAGTGCCATGGACGCGGGAAGTCAATTTCACATGCGGGTGCTGCATATTATTTAAGCAATTAAATTGAGTTTTGTTAAATTTATTCTTAAAAGTTAGTGAGATCGGGAAAGGCACGGGGTCCGTGTACCTCCTGGCCTTTCGTTTTCACGTTCCCCAATAAGAAAACAGAGTGCTGTATTTTTCATTTTTTCTGATTGTTTGACCTCAAAGTGTGCCTTGCTCACCGTCTGGACCCCCCAGACGGGACATGCTGTTGCTATAGCAACTTGCACGCTCACACAGTATCCTTTCATGTGAGCCAGTTTTTGGACTTGTTTTTGAGTATGACCCTAGTGCAACGTGATCTCTGTCTCTGAGTCGCCACTATGTCCACATATATTTCTACTGCTGATGTGACATGAGGCGTGCCATTTAGGATCAGAAAGTGATTCAAATGAGAGACGCAAAAAGTGAAAAATGCCTTGAGATGGCAGCAAAATGGCACTAAATCTGGCGTGCTATATACACAGCACTGTCGTGCTTTTACGTTGTGCTAAAAAGCAAAGGGGAAAAAAAAAAGATGTAAACTGTAAACTGTTCTCCTGTACGTCAGCTGCGCCTGGCAGAGCGGAAGATCTGGCCCATTGTCTTTGAGACGAAGCCGGAGAACATTAAAACGCTTCAATAGCTCAGCAACAACACGGCTTTAAACAGCGTTGGTAAATTACAATATTTATAACTAATGAAGAGAATGCAATTCATCTGAAAATGTATAATAAAATATAATTTATTTTTGTAAACCTTTTGGAGTTGCAGTTACAACGTCCCCAACAGTTCAATTCAATTCAATTCAGATTTATTTGTATAGCCCAATATCACAACAAAAGTCGCCTCAAAGGGCTTCACAAACAGTTGATCAAACATAAACACACAATCAGACTTAACACACAAGCAACACAAACAATAACTACACTAAACTAAATAGACCCAGGACACTCCTGTCCTTAGACCCTCCTTCTCGGTAAGGAAAAACTCCTAAAAACCCAGGTATGGGAAAAAAGAAGAAACCTTATGGAGCCCATATTGAAGGAGAGATCCTCTCCCAGGACGGACAGGCAATGCATCTAGGACTGTTAGTCCCTTAGTTCATCTATAGGATCATAGATCAGCTCTGTAAGGATTCATCCAGACGAGAGTGGGTGAGATAGGTTGAGGAAGTCCATAGGATGCAGCAGGTGGCCTCATCCAGACAGGTAAGTGGGCGAGATAGGTCCGGGAGATCCGGGCTGCAGCAGGGACCTCATCCAGACAGGTGAGTGGAGAGAGATAGGTCCGGGAAATCCAGGATGCAGCAGGGCCTCATCCAGACAGGTGAGTGGGTTGAGGTAGATCCGGGAAATCCTTAGAGGTGAGGTTGAGGGCCCACAGGTCGGGACAGGAGCACAGATGGGGTCAGCTAAGATCCAATCATCACTGGGACATCTGCCAGCAGCCAGGCATCTGAAACAGTCCCCACTCCCCAGAGGGGAGCGGGAGAGAGGGACAACCTGTGAATAGCAATGAACTGATTGGAGATATAGAGTATTTCATTATATTAATGACAGTGATAGAAGAGGAGCAGCAGATGAAACCAGAGGACAGAGGTCAGTGCACCATACTTCCCCCAGCTTCTAGCTCCTGGAGCAGCCTAGCTTCAACTGTGGAGTTAACCCTGTTCCTAGCCTGACCATAAGCTTTCTCACAGAGGAACGTTTTAACCTAACCTTAAATGTAGAGACTGTGTCTGCCTCTAACATGAGCTGGAAGCTGATTCCATAAAACAGGAGCTTGGTAACTAAAGGCTCTACCTCCAACTGTACTTTTAGAAACCTGGGAACCACTAATAGCTCTGCATTTTGTGAGCGCAGTACTCTGCTTGGTTGGTATGGCTCTATAACATCATTAATGTAGGATGGGGCCGTACCATTTACGGCCTTGTAAGGAGAAGGATTTTAAACCTAATTCTGAATTCAACTGGAAGCCAGTGAAGTGAAGCTAGCACAGGAGTAATATGTTCTCTCCTGTTAGTTCCTGTTAATAATCTTGCTGCTGCGTTTTGAACAAGCTGAAAACATTTTAATGAGTTTTTAGGGCACGCTGCCAGCAGAGAGTTACAGTAATCTAACCTAGATGTAACAAACGCATGGACAAGGTTTTCAGCATCATTTTTAGATAAAATATTTGGGGGTGCGTCCATGATTAGGATTCTACACAAAAGTACTTCATACATTAACTGATCATTTAATGAAGAGAGAGATGCAGAAGTTTAACTCACCTCTTGTCCGGTCCACATGTGTCTGATGTTAAAACGTTCAGGTCGTCTTTTTTATGTGATCTGAGTGAACGAGGGGCGGGGTTTATCCACAGACCTGAGGAGCCAGTTTAAAACCAAAACTAAAGATCTGTGGTGAGCTGCAGGAGGAAGCTCATTCCAGGGGTAAATGTTTAAAGATGTTTCCTGGTTTCTGTGGGTTAGGGTTAGGGTTAGGGTTAGGGTTACGCGCTCGTCATTGACCCACGAATGTGGCTTCGCCCATTGACTTCCATTCATTCTCAGCCAATACAAGTATGTGGCTTCCATATCTGAGTTATATATGATTGTGTAGGACTTGATACCATGAGTGTGTACATGGGAAAGCGCTTGGCGCTTTATTTTTGTGCGCTTCGCGCACTTTGGGGCAGTGCTGTGCAGACACAATAGGCCCTGCGCCACCCTTGGGGCTCGGGCCTAAATATTGTTTAGATACTGATTTAACAATACATTCATAAACCTCAGATTTTTCAGAAATAAAATCTCATTCCTACGTAGTAATAATATAATTTGAGGGGGAAAAGTGTTCAGAAAATGACTTACCTTTGGTCAGTCTTTATCAATTTCTTTGCATTTAAACATTTTCCTGGCTTCAGAACAGGACTCTCATGGTAAATATTAAATATCAAATAAAAATGTATAACTTAGGACCAAGTTTTGTCTTTGAACACTGAACACTTTCTAAAAGACTTAAGAGTTTGTTTTTTAAATCAGAATCTAGTTTTGGTGTAGTGTTCTCAATATTTAATAAAAACTGCCATTTAAATTACATTTACCTAATTTATTTTCTGTAGTGATAAATAACTGATTTTGTTTGTCTTGCAGTCTTTACGTTCTCTTCAGTTCATTGGCTGAACATTAAAAAAACACTTTCACATAGCTTAACATTCTTAAAACTCATCAAAATTAGTGGGCTGCTGGAACGCTGCTTGAGTCTGAAGATTACAAAAGTTTTACTCAGGTGCTCTTCAGGTTGGGGATCACAGAGGAAACAAACAGAGACTGAGGCACTCTATGGGATTTCAGAAATATTTAAAAAGCCTAAACACAAAATAATCACAAAAACATGACACATAACTCTGGAATCACAATGAAAAGTAATTCACAAAAAAGCAGTAAAGTCACGTTCTTCATCTAGGCCTGGATATTGTTTCCTTTAGAGAAAATATCCAATAGGTATGGTCAGTTCCAGAGGTTAAAACGTAGAGGAAGATTCTGAACTAAATGCCAGAGATATGACCAAAAGATTTAGAGAAAGGGGCAATAAACCTCACAATGTGTCACAAACATAACAAAAAGCCAAAGGTTTAGAAAGAGATCAGTCGCTAATCCATAAAGAGAAACCACAGTACGATTCTAATCAAGTCCATTTTGTCACACAGTACAGAGATAAAGCCAATGCAATTCAACAAATCATAAAGAGAAATTGGAATATACTAAAATGTTACAGCGTACTTGGAGAAACTCTACCAGAAACACCAACAATCTGTTTCAGAAGAGCTCCTACTCTCAGTGCGAAGCTGGTAAAAAGTCATCTTATTCCTCTACAGCAAAAAACACGGCTCGGGCCAAAAACTGGAAGCTTTAAGTGTGGCACTGTGACAATCTGGTGAATACAAATCATTTTAAAGATATAAACACAGATGGAAAATATGATATGAAATCATTCATTAAGTGCAACACCTCTGATGTAATCTACAGGCTGGAGAGCTCAGGTGATGCTTCTACATTGGAAGGACTAAGTGTAAAATGAAAGTGAGGTTTGCTGAACATAACCGTGCTGTTAGAACAAGTGAGCTCCAGTACTGTATGGCATCACATTATAAAGAAGCAGGTCATGGCAAGAGTTGCAACAGTTTGAACATTTGTGGCTTTGAACACATTAAACTGTCAACAAGGGCTGGGGATGGACTAAAGCAACTTCTTCAAAGAGAATCCTATTGGATATTTTCTCTAAAGGCAACACAATATCCAGGTCTAAATGAAGAACGTGACTTTACTGCTTTTTTGTGAATTATTTTTCATTGTGATTCCAGAGTTTTGTCATGTTTTTGTGATTATTTTCTGTTTATATTGAAATGATTTACTTTTCTTATTTGTGGTTTCTGCAGTAATGTGGTGTGATGATCTTGTTATGGATTTACTCTTTGGATTGGTCATGTGAACAGGTCACATGATCTCAGGTATAAAAGAGTTCTGGCAGCCATTTTGTTTCTGTTAATGATGCACATGCCCTGATGAAGGCTCTGAGGCTGAAACGCGTTTTTAAACTAAACACTGCCCATGAAATAAAGGATTTTTAATATTTTTAAAATCCCATTGAGTGCCTCAGTCTCTGTATTCTTAAAACTCAGTCATTACTGCAGTAGCAAACTTGTGTAGGACTGAACATTATTAGCTGTTAAATTATAGTTTACGTTCTTGTCTGTGACCCCTGCACACCTTGGGGGCGGCAGTGGCTCAGTCGGTAGAGACGCTTGCCCACTAACCCACATGTTGGCGGTTCAATCCCCACTCCCAGCATTGCATACTGTCGTTGTGTCCCTGGGCAAGACACTTCACCCACCTTGCCTGTATGAATGTGTCCGTGTGACTGTGTGTTTGTGGTAGGAGTGTGACTGAGGAGAGAATGAATAATGCACCAAAACTGTAAAGTGACTTTGAGTGTCTAGAAAAGTGCTGTATAAGACTATTGCATTAAATATTTTTCATTATTCCTAAAATAATAAAAAAGAAATTATATTTTGTGTTGACTTAGGAAACTTTTGGTTAAGCAGTAAAAGCAGTTAATATTTAGTATTGTGTAGGGAGACCAGGTGTCTGTATTTGAAAGGGGACAGTCCCAGGTTTAGGCTCCATGTCCTCTGTCCCAACACAGATCTGTAAACACTCACACGTCCCATTTGTCTCCATTTTAACCAACGGAAAAGGCTTGGATCCCAGCATCTGCTGCACCTGTACCACTGACAATTTAAAATGTAAACATTACCACTAACAACTTAGGCTATAAAGACAACTGAGAAAGAGCAGAATAATTGGAAATGGAACTGATGCTGAGTCTGACGACAGCCACGCAGAGGAGGAAGCGGCGCTTCGTCTACCTCCGGAGTTGGCGGAGTTGTTCAGAAGCGACACCGAGGATGAAGAATTTAAAGGATTTATATGGGGTAAGGAAACTATCAAAATAGACGTGCATGTAAAAGTGAAATGCGTATATATTTGTCCATAATTGTGCATAAAATAAATTTTGTAAATTATTGTACAAGAGAATACAAATCCAAAAATTACGTTATATATTTGCAAATACGAAATACAGTTTTTGGGTTTGTGATTCATTTGTTGTGAATACAACTTACAATTTTATGCTTGGTACTGCTCTCTTGAGAATACGAAACTCAGCCATCAAGAAACTCAAAATTACGTCATGGTCTCGCAGGCGCTCACAGGCGTTATGTATCGAGCAAGCAATCATGGATTCTCAAACTTGTAATAATAAAATTATATACTGCGTTAAAATAATTATGCAGTATAAAGCTTTAAACTAGTTTGTATCTTAAATATTTTAATAATGCATATTACTATTATGTTATAATATATTATAATACATGCTGTTTTAAATTTTATAAAAGAAATTTACTGTCATATTTTTTAACTGATTATGAATTCGAACTGTGGCAGCAATTGTAGCAATAAAAACAACATTAATGGGAGACGGACTGTGGGACGTCCCAGCTGGAGTTACTTTAGAGTTTGTTGTTGTCCGCGGAGCTGTTGCTTTCGCCGCCGCCGTCGCCGCCGCCGTCGCCGCCGCCGCCGCCGCCGCCGCCGCCGTCGCCGCCGCCGCCGTCGCCGCCGTCGCCGCCGTCGCCGCCGTCGCCGCCGTCGCCGCCGCTCACCTTTACCCCAGGGCCCAGGGCCGAGGCGAAGACAAAGAGCTCTGATGCGGGGGAGGAGGACCGGCAAATGCTCAGAGCTTTATCGATGACAATTTTTTCATAGCTTCTTTGCAGATTAGTTTTTCAGCACTTAATATGATAATTATAATAATTACGTATATAACATAGCAGCTCTAATGTTCTGTCACTATACATCAAGGTATTTTACTTTACAAATAAACAGAATGAACATTTAATGTAAAATATACATCAGCAACAGCAGGGTTCCACAGCACTGGGAAGTAAATTCTGAGCACTACACTAATAAATTATTTATGTATCAGGTAAATTATATCCACAGCTACATTACACAACACCTGACAGGTTTATTATCTTAAACCCAACATTCATTGTTGATATTAGCTAAGCTCTCATACAACTACAAAATCTCTACAGAATCATATTTTAATAAAAGAAAAGTAACCACTCAGATATGTAGACAAGGAAATTTATTCAGTCACATGAAAAGAAAAATGAAAGGCAATAGAAAACAGGAGACATGGGCCTTTAGCTTTGTGCTGCTGAACTACAGTGGGCCAATCTGGGCATTGTTCTCATCTGGAGGTGACCTGCAGTGGTGGAGTGCAACAAAGTACTTTGTTACTTTATTTAAGCACAATTTTCATGTATCTATACTTACGTAACTTACTTATGAACAAAAATTTACAGGGGATACTTTTACTGTACTACATTTTTGACAAAGTATCTGTACTTTTTACTCCACAACATTTATGAGTTAGTTTGAAGTACATCATGTGTTTTTGTTGTACCATCACTGCAGACACACAGTACTTAAATAAAAAAAGATGCAGTAAAGTAGTACTCCTTTAGAAACAACAGAATAATAAAGACAGAAGACCTTCAGCAAAATCCCTCACATTTAAAACATTCATGAATTCTATCTTGAATCTGTGCAAAATAATTTTACTTAAAGTAAAGTAAGTAGTTAAGTAATGAAGTTGAGTAGGTCTTCCACCTCTGGTGACATGAAGCCTGCCTTCAGGCCGCGTCCTGACCCAGCTTTCGCTGCTGCTTCAGTTGCTCCTCCAGGGGAAGCCCCATGGATAAACCCATGAGGATGAAGCTCTGGTCACTGTTTCCTGGCCTGTGTAGTCTCCTACGTCCTGCCACAGCAGCGGCTGCAGTCTGCAGGATCATCCATGACCCCTCTTCCTTATTTACCCAAAGAGGATGAAGTGGAGCAGGTGAAGACAGCGTTTGCGGGGCACAAGGCACCCCCATGCTGTCGGTGCCACGTGAGGCCATCCCCACTGCAGAACCACAGAAGAGAGATGTTACATGAAGACATTTCCCCTCCATAATCCTACAGAGTGTGTAATGCAGAGGGACATTCACTGCCGCGGGATCTGTGTAGGACACACCTGTCCTCAGCTGTTCACCAGGCCAGGCTCAGAGAGAGGGGGGTACCTGTGTCTCATCATTGTAATGACCCCATACCATCAGCCTGAAACCAGTAAGTTACACCTACAATGACTTACAATGAATTCATACTTGGATTACTGGATAATATAATCATATTTTTTAAACAGTGAACAGTTTTTGTGTTTGGTACAGGACAAGTGGAGGCGCGCTACAACACCACACAAAGGCCAACAGTGTTAGAGCGTGTACCTTTGGTGCTCTGAAGACACAATGGCAGATCCATCTCAGGTTCTCTCCTAAACTCATGGAACCAGCTGCACGTCCACAACAGCTGCGTAGAGAGTTTAGGTGAAGAGCAGGAAGATGAAGCAGCAGCAGGACCAGGAGAGGACAGGAAGATGCTGCAGCTGAAGACTGGGAGCTCTCCAGAACTGTCTCTGAGTCAGACTGACCATCTCCAGAACTGTCTCTGAGTCACACTGACCATCTCCAGAACTGTCTCTGAGTCACACTGACCATCTCCAGAACTGTCTCTGAGTCACACTGACCATCTCCAGAACTGTCTCTGAGTCACACTGACCATCTCCAGAACTGTCTCTGAGTCACACTGACCATCTCCAGAACTGTCTCTGAGTCAGACTGACCATCTCCAGAACTGGCTCTGAGTCACACTGACCATCTCCAGAACTGTCTCTGAGTCACACTGACCATCTCCAGAACTGTCTCTGAGTCACACTGACCATCTCCAGAACTGTCTCTGAGCCAGACTGACCATCTCCAGAACTGTCTCTGAGTCACACTGACCATCTCCAGAACTGGCTCTGAGTCACACTGACCATCTCCAGAACTGTCTCTGAGTCACACTGACCATCTCCAGAACTGTCTCTGAGTCACACTGACCATCTCCAGAACTGTCTCTGAGTCACACTGACCATCTCCAGAACTGTCTCTGAGTCACACTGACCATCTCCAGAACTGTCTCTGAGTCACACTGACCATCTCCAGAACTGTCTCTGAGTCACACTGACCATCTCCAGAACTGTCTCTGAGCCACACTGACCATCTCCAGAACTGTCTCTGAGTCACACTGACCATCTCCAGAACTGGCTCTGAGTCAGACTGACCATCTCCAGAACTGTCTCTGAGTCAGACTGACCATCTCCAGAACTGGCTCTGAGTCACACTGACCATCTCCAGAACTGTCTCTGAGTCACACTGACCATCTCCAGAACTGTCTCTGAGCCACACTGACCATCTCCAGAACTGGCTCTGAGTCAGACTGACCATCTCCAGAACTGTCTCTGAGTCAGACTGACCATCTCCAGAACTGTCTCTGAGTCACACTGACCATCTCCAGAACTGTCTCTGAGTCACACTGACCATCTCCAGAACTGGCTCTGAGTCACACTGACCATCTCCAGAACTGTCTCTGAGTCACACTGACCATCTCCAGAACTGTCTCTGAGTCACACTGACCATCTCCAGAACTGTCTCTGAGCCAGACTGACCATCTCCAGAACTGTCTCTGAGTCAGACTGACCATCTCCAGAACTGTCTCTGAGTCACACTGACCATCTCCAGAACTGTCTCTGAGTCACACTGACCATCTCCAGAACTGTCTCTGAGTCACACTGACCATCTCCAGAACTGTCTCTGAGTCACACTGACCATCTCCAGAACTGTCTCTGAGTCACACTGACCATCTCCAGAACTGGCTCTGAGTCACACTGACCATCTCCAGAACTGTCTCTGAGTCACACTGACCATCTCCAGAACTGGCTCTGAGTCACACTGACCATCTCCAGAACTGTCTCTGAGTCACACTGACCATCTCCAGAACTGTCTCTGAGCCACACTGACCATCTCCAGAACTGGCTCTGAGTCAGACTGACCATCTCCAGAACTGTCTCTGAGTCACACTGACCATCTCCAGAACTGTCTCTGAGTCACACTGACCATCTCCAGAACTGTCTCTGAGCCAGACTGACCATCTCCAGAACTGTCTCTGAGTCAGACTGACCATCTCCAGAACTGGCTCTGAGTCACACTGACCATCTCCAGAACTGTCTCTGAGTCACACTGACCATCTCCAGAACTGTCTCTGAGTCACACTGACCATCTCCAGAACTGTCTCTGAGCCAGACTGACCATCTCCAGAACTGTCTCTGAGTCAGACTGACCATCTCCAGAACTGTCTCTGAGTCACACTGACCATCTCCAGAACTGTCTCTGAGCCAGACTGACCATCTCCAGAACTGGCTCTGAGTCAGACTGACCATCTCCAGAACTGTCTCTGAGTCACACTGACCATCTCCAGAACTGTCTCTGAGCCAGACTGACCATCTCCAGAACTGTCTCTGAGCCACACTGACCATCTCCAGAACTGACTCTGAGTCAGTCTGACCATCTCCAGAACTGTCTCTGAGTCACACTGACCATCTCCAGAACTGTCTCTGAGTCACACTGACCATCTCCAGAACTGTCTCTGAGTCACACTGACCATCTCCAGAACTGTCTCTGAGTCACACTGACCATCTCCAGAACTGTCTCTGAGTCACACTGACCATCTCCAGAACTGGCTCTGAGTCACACTGACCATCTCCAGAACTGTCTCTGAGTCACACTGACCATCTCCAGAACTGGCTCTGAGTCACACTGACCATCTCCAGAACTGTCTCTGAGTCACACTGACCATCTCCAGAACTGTCTCTGAGCCACACTGACCATCTCCAGAACTGGCTCTGAGTCAGACTGACCATCTCCAGAACTGTCTCTGAGTCACACTGACCATCTCCAGAACTGTCTCTGAGTCACACTGACCATCTCCAGAACTGTCTCTGAGCCAGACTGACCATCTCCAGAACTGTCTCTGAGTCAGACTGACCATCTCCAGAACTGTCTCTGAGTCAGACTGACCATCTCCAGAACTGTCTCTGAGCCAGACTGACCATCTCCAGAACTGTCTCTGAGTCAGACTGACCATCTCCAGAACTGTCTCTGAGCCAGACTGACCATCTCCAGAACTGGCTCTGAGTCACACTGACCATCTCCAGAACTGTCTCTGAGTCACACTGACCATCTCCAGAACTGTCTCTGAGCCAGACTGACCATCTCCAGAACTGTCTCTGAGTCAGACTGACCATCTCCAGAACTGTCTCTGAGTCACACTGACCATCTCCAGAACTGTCTCTGAGTCACACTGACCATCTCCAGAACTGTCTCTGAGTCACACTGACCATCTCCAGAACTGTCTCTGAGTCACACTGACCATCTCCAGAACTGTCTCTGAGTCACACTGACCATCTCCAGAACTGGCTCTGAGTCACACTGACCATCTCCAGAACTGTCTCTGAGTCACACTGACCATCTCCAGAACTGGCTCTGAGTCACACTGACCATCTTCTGTCTCTCACCTGTCTTCTGTCTGAGGGACAGGCGAGGGACAGGTGAGAGGCAGGTGAGAGACAGGTGAGGGACAGATGAGAGACAGGTGAGGGACAGGTGAGAGAGGGGTGAGGGACGGGTGAGAGACAGGTGAGGGACAGATGAGAGACAGGTGAGAGACATGTGAGGGACAGGTGAGAGAGGGGTGAGGGACGGGTGAGAGACAGGTGAGGGACAGATGAGAGACAGGTGAGAGACATGTGAGGGACAGGTGAGAGAGGGGTGAGAGACAGATGAGAGACAGGTGAGAGACAGGTGAGGGACAGATGAGAGACAGGTGAGGGACAGGTGAGAGAGGGGTGAGGGACGGGTGAGAGACAGGTGAGGGACAGATGAGAGACAGGTGAGAGACATGTGAGGGACAGGTGAGAGAGGGGTGAGGGACGGGTGAGAGACAGGTGAGGGACAGATGAGAGACAGGTGAGAGACGGGTGAGGGACGGGTGAGAGACGGGTGAGGGACGGGTGAGAGACAGGTGAGGGACAGGCGAGAGACGGGTGAGGGACAGATGAGAGACAGGTGAGAGAGAGGTGAGGGACAGGCGAGAGACAGGTGAGGGACAGGTCAGAGACAGGTGAGGGACAGGCGAGAGATGGGCGAGGGACAGGTGAGGGACAGGTGAGAGACAGGTGAGGGACAGGTGAGAGATGGGTAAGGGACAGATGAGAGACAGGTGAGGGACAGGTGAGGCACAGGCGAGAGACGGGCGAGAGACGGGCGAGGGACAGGTGAGGGACAGGTGAGAGACAGGTGAGGGACAGATGAGAGACAGGTGAGGGACAGGTGAGGCACAGGCGAGGGACGGGCGAGAGACGGGCGAGGGACAGGTGAGGGACAGGTGAGGGACAGGTGAGAGACAGGTGAGAGACAGGTGAGGGACGGGCGAGAGACGGGCGAGAGACGGGCGAGGGACAGGCGAGGGACAGGTGAGAGACAGGTGAGAGACAGGTGAGGGACAGATGAGAGACAGGTGAGGGACAGATGAGAGACAGGTGAGAGACAGGTGAGGGACAGGTGAGAGACAGGTGAGGGACAGGTGAGAGACAGGTGAGGGACAGGTGAGGGACAGGTGAGAGACGGGCGAGAGACGGGCGAGGGACAGGCGAGGGACAGGTGAGGGACAGATGAGAGACAGGTGAGGGACAGGTGAGGGACAGGGGAGAGACAGGTGAGGGACAGATGAGAGACAGGTGAGGGACAGGTGAGGGACAGGTGAGAGACAGGTGAGGGACAGGTGAGGGACAGATGAGAGACAGGTGAGGGACAGGTGAGAGACAGGTGAGGGACAGGTGAGGGACAGGTGAGGGACAGATGAGAGACAGGTGAGGGACAGATGAGAGACAGGTGAGGGACAGGTGAGGGACAGGTGAGAGACAGGTGAGGGACAGGTGAGAGACAGGTGAGAGACAGGTGAGGGACAGGTGAGAGACAGGTGAGGGACAGGTGAGAGACAGGTGAGAGACAGGTGAGAGACAGATGAGGGACAGGTGAGGGACAGATGAGAGACAGGTGAGGGACAGATGAGAGACAGGTGAGGGACAGGTGAGGGACAGGTGAGAGACAGGTGAGGGACAGGTGAGAGACAGGTGAGGGACAGGTGAGAGACAGGTGAGGGACAGATGAGAGACAGGTGAGGGACAGGTGAGAGACAGGTGAGGGACAGGTGAGAGACAGGTGAGAGAGAGGTGAGAGACAGGTGAGAGACAGGTGAGGGACAGGTGAGAGACAGGTGAGAGAGAGGTGAGAGACAGGTGAGAGACAGGTGAGAGACAGGTGAGAGACAGGTGAGGGACAGATGAGAGACAGGTGAGGGACAGGTGAGAGACAGGTGAGAGACAGGTGAGGGACAGGTGAGGGACAGGTGAGGGACAGGTGAGAGACAGGTGAGAGACAGGTGAGAGACAGGTGAGGGACAGGTGAGAGACAGGTGAGAGAGAGGTGAGAGACAGGTGAGAGACAGGTGAGGGACAGGTGAGGGACAGATGAGAGACAGGTGAGGGACAGATGAGAGACAGGTGAGGGACAGGTGAGGGACAGGTGAGAGACAGGTGAGGGACAGGTGAGGGACAGATGAGAGACAGGTGAGGGACAGATGAGAGACAGGTGAGGGACAGGTGAGGGACAGGTGAGAGACAGGTGAGGGACAGGTGAGGGACAGGTGAGAGACAGGTGAGGGACAGGTGAGAGACAGATGAGAGACAGATGAGAGACAGGTGAGGGACAGGTGAGAGACAGATGAGAGACAGATGAGAGACAGGTGAGGGACAGGTGAGGGACAGGTGAGGGACAGGTGAGAGACAGATGAGAGACAGGTGAGGGACAGGTGAGGGACAGGTGAGAGACAGGTGAGAGACCTGCAGAGTTCTGCAGAGTACTGCGCTCACAAACTTTGGATATTTCATATTAATTTTTCAAAATGTTGTTTGTGGACATTTCACCTTACACTTATGAACATTCAAACTGGTTGGTTTATAATGTACCAAAAATAATAAATCACAATTTTAATTTGGCTTTTATTTTTTTATTATCTTTTATTAACAGATCAGACCAGGAATCGCAGACATAAGAGCATTTAATTGTCTTTCATCATTTCCCATTTGACTTTTAAAAATTTACAAGATGCAAAGGAACACTTTATCTGATTACCATAACATTTGGACTATTTCTGTTTTTTCTGCTACTGAAGCTGGGGACATGCACAGACCTCAGGACTTTGTAGACCACACACTCAGTTTGTAGGTGCAATTTTATTACATCATAAAAGTGGAGACAAAAGAGCAGAAATAAAAAGGGAAATGTTACTTTTATTCCAACGCATACTTCACAGCATACTTCTCTTTGTGAAACAAGGAAGCTGGCATGTTTTAGCAACAGCAGTTTCCAGTCCAGCGCCGTACGGTTCTCACTTTGAGAAACAAAACATTGCATTGGCAGTTTATAGTGCATTAAACACAAGTCAGAATTGTGTTATATAGTGCATTTTATGACGAGTTGTTAAAATGTGGTAAAGTGGTATAGAGACTCAACAGAAGTGAATTTAATGCACAGAAAGCTGTCTGCACACCAGAGGTAGTCTCGTGTTTACTGAAGCTTTACCTCCAGCCTCACTCCGCCACACTTCAGGATTTACTCTCCTTTTTATTAAAGATTGGCAAACCTTTATGTTTAAAAAGTTAGCTTTTAACACTAAGGAGGACTACCATCGCGTCACATGGCTGTCGTGCATGCGCTGTAATTTGCTGTGAAAAACAAAGAAAGGATAATGAGAATGTGGATAAAAAAAATCAAGCTTCAGGAGGTGGAGGTGAGTAGGAATGTAATTCTTTTATTTCTCTTCATGTCGATATCAGTGACTGTATATAAGAAATATATGTCAAAAGATCCTTTATTCTAGTATTTTTATTCAGCGTTTTTATTTCAAAGTTTCCGTCAGTGGTTCCGTCTGCCTGCCTCCTGACGCCTCGCTCTGATTGGTTGTTGCGTTTTTTTCCGTCAGTATAGTCGGGGGTGAAAATCGTAAATATCAAGCATGTTTGATATTTATGATTTGAGATTGGAGAGGCTCCGACCCAACAAAGAGTTGTGACAGAATCGCACCGACACCACACACATGAAGAGGGTCACGGCAAATAATTGTTTACCCGGCAAATCAGGCCCTAAATTGGGCTGATATCCTCTAGTGTGTCCCCAGCTTTATACTACTTTAATAAGAGAATAGATTTTAAGTGTGTACAACTAAAAACATTAGCTTCCTTAAAGACATATTCAGAGATACAATAAAATAAAAAAATAAATTTACCCATTAAGGATAAAGAAGCCTCAGTGACTTCTAGAACAACATTTGCATAAGTTTAAGGTAAACTTTTGTCTCTGTCAAACAAACACAGCAAGACTTACCCTTACAACCCCAAAATTATAGATTTAGATAGATACATGATTAACATAATAACAAGGTAAGCAATCAAAAACAGAATTAAGTTTTAGGCATTTAAGCTACTGCAAGGTGATCATTAAAGTGTGTCTGGAACTAGCCTCAGACTCAGGACTTAGCAGTTAGACATTAGCAGCCTAAGCTACAGTGTATTTTTATAGAAAAGATAAATAATTGTATACTGATGTGTCAAAAGGTCTAGAACACATTTTGGACCATTAAGCATTTAAACGTGACTGTTGTTGGATGTTGCTCAGGTCTTAGTAAGATTCTGGGTCTTGCTCATGATTTTCACCACAATCTTTCTGTTCATTGCTTCTCTTTTGTGGATCTTGTTCACTACTCACATCATTAGCATCTAATGCACTACTGGCTTCTTGGCCACAGCTTGTATTGTTAGCATCGTGTTCATTGCTTTTTTCCTTATTATTATATTATTATTATTATTTGATCTTTGCTTGTTTCATCTGCTTCTTGATCTTTGCTTGTTTCTTTAGTTTCTTGATCTTTGCTTGTTTCATTTGGTTCTTCATCTTTGCTTGTATTGTTAACATCTTGTTTACTGGCCATTTTTGTACGATTTTGATTATTGCTTGCCTGTTTTTTATCATGTTCACTGTTTTTCTTGCATTTATCTTGTGCAGATTTGCTTGCATCTGTTAATGACTTCTGTAAAAGGCTCTCTCCTTTGGTGACTTTAGCCAAAGTCATTGCTTTGTCTTTCATGGTCATCAAAGATTCCACTCTCTTCTTCCAGCCTGGTTTGGCCTCAGATTTCTCTCCTTCGATGAGCATGTTGATGAAATCTGGAGTAGAGAGAGGATCTGGCTTCAGGGCGATCTTCTTCAGACGATTCAAACTGGAGGTGGACCTGTCCATCAGAACTGTCACCTTAACTTGGAGATTATCATATTCTTCCTCAAGTTTGTTTAACACAGCTTCAACTGGGCTTTTTGCATCCTTGGCTATCTCATACTTTTTCTTTAGATCCTCAAGTGTCTGTTTCCTTGGCACTTCCCTATACTCCCATCTGTATTTCTGATTGAAATGCACACTCCAGACACATTTACCTGGGCACACAGTGCAAAGTCCATCAGCTCCCATCGCAGCACAACGTTTTTTATCAGCATCATTTGCGATTCCACAGGGATAGTGACAGGTGAAGTGACACACCTGACAGTTGGTGATGAATTTTCCTGTTCCAGAAATATCAGTCTGGACAGGCTCAGTGACAGTGGTTTCAATTTCAAATTTTTCATTCCTGGTCATTTCAGCCTCACAGTCTTGGACTTTTTCAGACGTCTGTTTTATTTCCTCGAGTTTACAAAGACCAAGTTTTACCTGCATCTGCAGGTTTTCCACTACGATCTCCAGCTGTTTTCTCTCTTTCAGAACTTCTTTGGTCAGTGTCAGACTTTTGGTTGTAACTTTACTCAAAGCATCAAAAAACCTCTTCATGCTTCTGTTGCCCATTTTCCAAAACATTTGATCAAAATCCTCCTCTTCTTCCTCCTCACCTTCTGTAGCTGATCTATTGTTGGCGAACAGAGCAGAGTTGTTGAATTTAAAGTGAGCTGGCAGTCCATTTTCTCGTGGACATGGAACTCCAGATGCAATGATGGCCTCCAGAACCGGGGGGCGCTGTCCATCTGCAAACGTCACCAGAACTCTGATGTTTTCTGCTATGTCTTTCCCAAAGATTGACAGCACAG
This sequence comes from Bostrychus sinensis, assembly GCA_020698575.1. Taxonomy (NCBI): domain Eukaryota; kingdom Metazoa; phylum Chordata; class Actinopteri; order Gobiiformes; family Eleotridae; genus Bostrychus; species Bostrychus sinensis. Next base: position 437,048 of record CM036253.1, read on the forward strand.
AGTCGAACACGTATCTCTGTGATGGGGTAAGTCTTGCTAACGCGGCCTGAGCTACAAAACACACTGCGTCCAGTTCAAAGACTCCAGTTTTAGACGTGAAGAGGTTTCTGATCTGCTCTGTGATGAGTCTGTCTCTCTCTGTCCCTCTGGTGTCTCCAAACCCAGGAGTGTCTATGATCGTGAGCGAGTAGTCGATCTGGAAGCCATCTTGGTAGTTCAGTTTGTAAACTGTGACCTCAGATGTTTGATTTACAGCTTGTGTTTCCTTCTGAACTTCTTTGACTAACTTAAAGCGATACTCGTCTTCCCATCTGACTCCTAAAATGTAGTTGATCATTCCATTAATGAGAGTGGATTTTCCAGCTCCAGTTGCTCCCATAACCATTATGGTTTTATTTGTTTTTAAACTCTCTTTTCCAAATCTAAAACGTCTGCAGCCCTTGATATCAATCTTCTCTTCATCCAGAGGAACTTGATAAACAGGAAGAGGTGCTGTGTTGGATTTAAGAAGGCTGCTTTTATTTTTTATAGCATCAGACAGACCTTTGGAGACAAATGTTTGGGTCTCCTGGTGTTTTTTCTCTACATTTGTATTTTGGGATTTGGGTTCAACTTTATTTTCACATTGTTCTGGTTCTTTTGTTTTTTCTTTGATTAGGGACAGTAACCAGTAAGCAATTACCAATGTCAGAATGATTAGAACAGACATTTCTCATTCAGTGTCACCTAACACTGCACAGTAGGTTCTGAATTATACTTCTGTAAACTTTATATCCAGTTTCTTCTTAATCTGAAAAATAACAAACATAGAATTATGGACTCACATAATTCCCATGAATGCAATATAAACTAAGCAATATATTTACAGTTTTTGTAAATATCATTTCAAACAGTGATATTCACCTAAACCTGGATAAACCTCATCACTGCACTGATTTTGCTGATTTTGTTTTGCTCTTGTTCAGACAGCAAACTCAGAGCCAGAGCCATGAATAAGCTTCACTATGGACGGATTTAACAAAGGCTGGACTAAGCAAAACTAGTTCAGCAACATAAAGAGCTCGCTTTACAGCACTGTGCTACAAAAACACACAGAAAAGAGAAAAGTTGTGAAAGCACTTTTCCTCAAGTGTTGCTTATACAGCATGTGATCAAATTATCTACAAATTTAACACTAAATATTTATTTTGTTTTACTAAAAATAAACTCCCTTTTGTCCCTTGCCTCCAAGTGCCCTTTTGGTCCTTGGTCTTTTTTTTTTTTTTTTTTTTTTTTTTTTTTTTTTTGTGGCTTTAAGCCCTCGTGTGGCTCTTCATAAGAACATTTATTCATTCATTAATTATTAATAATTTAAAATAAATGACATCACACGGCCGCCAGCACCTCGTGACCTTTAACCTTTTGCCTCCGTGAGTCTCGTGCCCCTCCCGCAGCTGAAAACAGAGGAGAAAGAGCGGACTGCGGAGCCAATAAAGAGAGCTGTTATCATTTTTTTGGTCCCGATTCCAGAACTTAAACCCAGTACAGTCACTGGGAATGAAAGAACGGTGAGTGAGGAGTTTGTGTTGTGTGATTTGTAAAACAAAGCCATGAAAGTATTCTGCACGCACATTAGATCATTTCTGTTTAAATATGGAGCTTTTGACCGCTGCTTGCTAACCACCTAGATATTTACAAAATGCTTCCATAAAATGCTTTGTGATTGTTGTTAGCATAAAATCTTTTTATTTTTAGACCGGGTTGCTTATAAATAATGGATTGCAATTAGCATTTAGGCATTTTAATGCAATTAAATTGTGAGAATTTGCTATAATTGTGCAAAAATACGAACTGGTTGGTGATGGGAGCTGGTAAAATGTGATCTGAAAAGAAAAAATGTGATGTCCCAAAATCTTGTTCCCACATAACTTATTTAATTTATCACTAAAAATGTCTAAGGACTTCCTCAGTGCTGGGAATAATTCTCATCTTGTCAGAGCATGGATAAAATTACATTATTTAGTTTAGTGTCATGCAGTCTGTGTTTTATTTACATTTTATATGTTCATTAGTTTTTTTCTGTGACAAGCTGGCCCCTGTCCAGGCTGTACCCCGCCTATGGCCCAAAGTTACTGGGACAGGCTCCAGTCACCCGCGACCCCTAACGGGAATAAGCGGTAGAAAATGAATGAATGAATCGTTTTTTACAATTTTCCCAAATTTGTATTAAAAATGTATAGCTTCAGCCTTACCGTATTGCAATATATCATAGTATACACAGAAATGTAATAGTTGTGTGAGAGTCTGGCTTGCCACAGTCCTAACACAACAGTGTTTAAAATCTGGTTATGTGCCTCTTTTTCACTTTGAGCACCTGCCCCTGTAGAAGTCTCTGCACGAGCCTGGTGCGCAGCTGTTTCAGGGCAGTGCCATGGACGCGGGAAGTCAATTTCACATGCGGGTGCTGCATATTATTTAAGCAATTAAATTGAGTTTTGTTAAATTTATTCTTAAAAGTTAGTGAGATCGGGAAAGGCACGGGGTTCGTGTACCTCCTGGCCTTTCGTTTTCACGTTTCCCAATAAGAAAACAGAGTGCTGTATTTTTCATTTTTTCTGATTGTTTGACCTCAAAGTGTGCCTTGCTCACCGTCTGGACCCCCCAGACGGGACATGCTGTTGCTATAGCAACTTGCACGCTCACACAGTATCCTTTCATGTGAGCCAGTTTTTGGACTTGTTTTTGAGTATGACCCTAGTGCAACGTGATCTCTGTCTCTGAGTCGCCACTATGTCCACATATATTTCTACTGCTGATGTGACATGAGGCGTGCCATTTAGGATCAGAAAGTGATTCAAATGAGAGACGCAAAAAGTGAAAAATGCCTTGAGATGGCAGCAAAATGGCACTAAATCTGGCGTGCTATATACACAGCACTGTCGTGCTTTTACGTTGTGCTAAAAAGCAAAGGGGAAAAAAAAAAGATGTAAACTGTAAACTGTTCTCCTGTACGTCAGCTGCGCCTGGCAGAGCGGAAGATCTGGCCCATTGTCTTTGAGACGAAGCCGGAGAACATTAAAACGCTTCAATAGCTCAGCAACAACACGGCTTTAAACAGCGTTGGTAAATTACAATATTTATAACTAATGAAGAGAATGCAATTCATCTGAAAATGTATAATAAAATATAATTTATTTTTGTAAACCTTTTGGAGTTGCAGTTACAACGTCCCCAACAGTTCAATTCAATTCAATTCAGATTTATTTGTATAGCCCAATATCACAACAAAAGTCGCCTCAAAGGGCTTCACAAACAGTTGATCAAACATAAACACACAATCAGACTTAACACACAAGCAACACAAACAATAACTACACTAAACTAAATAGACCCAGGACACTCCTGTCCTTAGACCCTCCTTCTCGGTAAGGAAAAACTCCTAAAAACCCAGGTATGGGAAAAAAGAAGAAACCTTATGGAGCCCATATTGAAGGAGAGATCCTCTCCCAGGACGGACAGGCAATGCATCTAGGACTGTTAGTCCCTTAGTTCATCTATAGGATCATAGATCAGCTCTGTAAGGATTCATCCAGACGAGAGTGGGTGAGATAGGTTGAGGAAGTCCATAGGATGCAGCAGGTGGCCTCATCCAGACAGGTAAGTGGGCGAGATAGGTCCGGGAGATCCGGGCTGCAGCAGGGACCTCATCCAGACAGGTGAGTGGAGAGAGATAGGTCCGGGAAATCCAGGATGCAGCAGGGCCTCATCCAGACAGGTGAGTGGGTTGAGGTAGATCCGGGAAATCCTTAGAGGTGAGGTTGAGGGCCCACAGGTCGGGACAGGAGCACAGATGGGGTCAGCTAAGATCCAATCATCACTGGGACATCTGCCAGCAGCCAGGCATCTGAAACAGTCCCCACTCCCCAGAGGGGAGCGGGAGAGAGGGACAACCTGTGAATAGCAATGAACTGATTGGAGATATAGAGTATTTCATTATATTAATGACAGTGATAGAAGAGGAGCAGCAGATGAAACCAGAGGACAGAGGTCAGTGCACCATACTTCCCCCAGCTTCTAGCTCCTGGAGCAGCCTAGCTTCAACTGTGGAGTTAACCCTGTTCCTAGCCTGACCATAAGCTTTCTCACAGAGGAACGTTTTAACCTAACCTTAAATGTAGAGACTGTGTCTGCCTCTAACATGAGCTGGAAGCTGATTCCATAAAACAGGAGCTTGGTAACTAAAGGCTCTACCTCCAACTGTACTTTTAGAAACCTGGGAACCACTAATAGCTCTGCATTTTGTGAGCGCAGTACTCTGCTTGGTTGGTATGGCTCTATAACATCATTAATGTAGGATGGGGCCGTACCATTTACGGCCTTGTAAGGAGAAGGATTTTAAACCTAATTCTGAATTCAACTGGAAGCCAGTGAAGTGAAGCTAGCACAGGAGTAATATGTTCTCTCTGTTAGTTCCTGTTAATAATCTTGCTGCTGCGTTTTGAACAAGCTGAAAACATTTTAATGAGTTTTTAGGGCACGCTGCCAGCAGAGAGTTACAGTAATCTAACCTAGATGTAACAAACGCATGGACAAGGTTTTCAGCATCATTTTTAGATAAAATATTTGGGGGTGCGTCCATGATTAGGATTCTACACAAAAGTACTTCATACATTAACTGATCATTTAATGAAGAGAGAGATGCAGAAGTTTAACTCACCTCTTGTCCGGTCCACATGTGTCTGATGTTAAAACGTTCAGGTCGTCTTTTTTATGTGATCTGAGTGAACGAGGGGCGGGGTTTATCCACAGACCTGAGGAGCCAGTTTAAAACCAAAACTAAAGATCTGTGGTGAGCTGCAGGAGGAAGCTCATTCCAGGGGTAAATGTTTAAAGATGTTTCCTGGTTTCTGTGCCAGGATCTCAACAAACAGGTGTTTTTCACTTCCTCAGGTGATTCTTTTTGAGTATTTGTGCTCACAGGTATCATTACTTGACGTAGCTTTTAAAGCAGCGTTGCCACTCACAGCAGTTTCTTGCACATGCACATCCTCTGTTGGCCTAAAGAATGCTGTGATGTCGTCTGAACCCAGCAATTCCAGAAACACTGGGCCTTAGGCGGGGTACACCTGCACCTGGCAAAAATTCAGAATTTCTAAAATAATAGGTTATGTAACATTAACCAATCATTATAATAATCACATAAAATAAATGTTAGTGGCCTTTGTACCGACTGAGCCCTGGCCTCACTGAACGTTAACCTTTGTTATATTCAAACTTCTGAGTGGTTTCCAGGTAGACTCTGAGGTTCAGGGTTTACAGCAGTTTATGATGATAACAGAGATATGTGCCCTCTGCTGGTGTGACATGGTACTGCGGTACATTGGAGCCACCAGTGTCTGAGTGTGGCCTGGAGCAGATCTGTGAGAGGAGGAGGAGGAGGAGGAGGAAGTCTGAACTCATTTGATTTGAGGTAAACAGATTAAAATCACAGGAATGTTCCTTTCACTTTCTGCTGTGATTCTTGAGAACTGGAGACATTTACTGTAAACCCAGAGCCAGTTAGCCGCGGGTTAGCTTTGGGCTTTAGGGTGACCTCCCTGCTCCTGAGTTACATAGTGACAGACAACTTAACGAGAAGGGGTCAGGGCAGAGGTAGCTGCCATTCATCCCATTATCTATGGGGTAAATGCTTTGTAAATGTGTACTTACTAATACTTCATTGATACTACACACATGAGGTGTTCTGCTCGCTGTGTGGTCTTACTGTTGGTTTCTGGTTAAAGCTGACCACACTTGGGACACTGCATTCACAAAGTGTTTAAAAAAAGATGCTGTAAAGAATTTAAAAACCTTAAGTTAAAAAAGTCAGAAAGACACTCCGTATAGTTGTTGTATAACTACACATAATAAATGTCTGAGACACAGAAATCACAGTTATAATCTGTATAAAACTATCTCCCATAGAAAACAAACAGACAAACATTGGCTAAGTATAGAACCTATGACTAAAAAACTATAGCTTACACCAACAGGTCTCCTACAATAAATACTGAGAAATAAATGGTTTCATAATAATAATCTAACCCACAATAACAATTTTGTTATAAAGTTATAAATAAAAGCGATGTCAGACCTACATAGAACTGAAAAAATGTTGGGGAAAAAAATAGCCTCCATTCTTTACCCAGATCAGTTCAGTTGCTAATTACTCTGATGTTAAATCATGTTTGGTTAATTTCTATGAAATAACATGATATTTGATCATATTTATCATCAAAGTAAAATTTACCAATATAACTAAAGTACGTCTTAAAGCAGAAGGTGAAATTAGAACGTATAGTGTCCATTTTAACAATGTTAATATAAAATTGTACAAATTAATACACAATGGTATTGTTCAAGGTTTTGTAATAAATTCTTTGTCATTCTCATCATTTTAGAAAAAATTTACTTAAACAGATTTAGCTTTGTGTACAGCACCAAGGCATTAGTTAACGTTTGTAGTTCACGTGACCTGATGTGCAGTAATTGTTTAATAAAGAAGAAAACCTCACTTTCATTTGTGGTAATGTTTAAAACACAGTGTATTTGTGCAGCTCTGGAATTCTCAAAACTAAAGTGAACTGGGAAAACAAAAATCAATCTGATCTTTTTATAGCTTCCTTGATTTTAAATAAAAATCTAACTCAAAAATAAATTATTTACAATTTAACAATACATTCATAAACCTCAGATTTTTCAGAAATAAAATCTCATTCCTACGTAGTAATAATATAATTTGAGGGGGAAAAGTGTTCAGAAAATGACTTATCTTTGGTCAGTCTTTATCAATTTCTTTGCATTTAAACATTTTCCTGGCTTCAGAACAGGACTCTCATGGTAAATATTAAATATCAAATAAAAATGTATAACTTAGGACCAAGTTTTGTCTTTGAACACTGAACACTTTCTAAAAGACTTAAGAGTTTGTTTTTTAAATCAGAATCTAGTTTTGGTGTAGTGTTCTCAATATTTAATAAAAACTGCCATTTAAATTACATTTACCTAATTTATTTTCTGTAGTGATAAATAACTGATTGTGTTTCTCTTGCAGTCTTTATGTTCTCTTCAGTTCATTGGCTGAACATTAAAAAAACACTTTCACATAGCTTAACATTCTTAAAACTCATCAAAATTAGTGGGCTGCTGGAACGCTGCTTGAGTCTGAAGATTACAAAAGTTTTACTCAGGTGCTCTTCAGGTTGGGGATCACAGAGGAAACAAACAGAGACTGAGGCACTCTATGGGATTTCAGAAATATTTAAAAAGCCTAAACACAAAATAATCACAAAAACATGACACATAACTCTGGAATCACAATGAAAAGTAATTCACAAAAAAGCAGTAAAGTCACGTTCTTCATCTAGGCCTGGATATTGTTTCCTTTAGAGAAAATATCCAATAGGTATGGTCAGTTCCAGAGGTTAAAACGTAGAGGAAGATTCTGAACTAAATGCCAGAGATATGACCAAAAGATTTAGAGAAAGGGGCAATAAACCTCACAATGTGTCACAAACATAACAAAAAGCCAAAGGTTTAGAAAGAGAACAGTTGCTAATCCATAAAGAGAAACCACAGTACGATTCTAATCAAGTCCATTTTGTCACACAGTACAGAGATAAAGCCAATGCAATTCAACAAATCATAAAGACAAATTGGAATATACTAAAATGTGACAGCGTACTTGGAGAAACTCTACCAGAAACACCAACAATCTGTTTCAGAAGAGCTCCTACTCTCAGTGCGAAGCTGGTAAAAAGTCATCTTATTCCTCTACAGCAAAAAACACGGCTCGGGCCAAAAACTGGAAGCTTTAAGTGTGGCACTGTGACAATCTGGTGAATACAAATCATTTTAAAGATATAAACACAGATGGAAAATATGATATGAAATCATTCATTAAGTGCAACACCTCTGATGTAATCTACAGGCTGGAGAGCTCAGGTGATGCTTCTACATTGGAAGGACTAAGTGTAAAATGAAAGTGAGGTTTGCTGAACATAACCGTGCTGTTAGAACAAGTGAGCTCCAGTACTGTATGGCATCACATTATAAAGAAGCAGGTCATGGCAAGAGTTGCAACAGTTTGAACATTTGTGGCTTTGAACACATTAAACTGTCAACAAGGGCTGGGGATGGACTAAAGCAACTTCTTCAAAGAGAATCCTATTTTTCTCTAAAGGCAACACAATATCCAGGTCTAAATGAAGAACGTGACTTTACTGCTTTTTTGTGAATTATTTTTCATTGTGATTCCAGAGTTTTGTCATGTTTTTGTGATTATTTTCTGTTTAAATTGAAATGATTTACTTTCCTTATTTGTGGTTTCTACAGTAATGTGGTGTGATGATCTTGTTATGGATTTACTCTTTGGATTGGTCATGTGAACAGGTCACATGATCTCAGGTATAAAAGAGTTCTGGCAGCCATTTTGTTTCTGTTAATGATGCACATGCCCTGATGAAGGCTCTGAGGCTGAAACTCGTTTTTAAACTAAACACTGCCCATGAAATAAAGGCTTTTTAAATCCCTTTGAAATCCCATTGAGTGCCTCAGTCTCTGTATTCTTAAAACTCAGTCATTACTGCAGTAGCAAACTTGTGTAGGACTGAACATTATTAGCTGTTAAATTATAGTTTACGTTCTTGTCTGTGACCCCTGCACACCTTGGGGGCGGCAGTGGCTCAGTCGGTAGAGACGCTTGCCCACTAACCCACATGTTGGCGGTTCAATCCCCACTCCCAGCATTGCATACTGTCGTTGTGTCCCTGGGCAAGACACTTCACCCACCTTGCCTGTATGAATGTGTCCGTGTGACTGTGTGTTTGTGGTAGGAGTGTGACTGAGGAGAGAATGAATAATGCACCAAAACTGTAAAGTGACTTTGAGTGTCTAGAAAAGTGCTGTATAAGACTATTGCATTAAATATTTTTCATTATTCCTAAAATAATAAAAAAGAAATTATATTTTGTGTTGACTTAGGAAACTTTTGGTTAAGCAGTAAAAGCAGTTAATATTTAGTATTGTGTAGGGAGACCAGGTGTCTGTATTTGAAAGGGGACAGTCCCAGGTTTAGGCTCCATGTCCTCTGTCCCAACACAGATCTGTAAACACTCACACGTCCCATTTGTCTCCATTTTAACCAACGGAAAAGGCTTGGATCCCAGCATCTGCTGCACCTGTACCACTGACAATTTAAAATGTAAACATTACCACTAACAACTTAGGCTATAAAGACAACTGAGAAAGAGCGGAATAATTGGAAATGGAACTGATGCTGAGTCTGACGACAGCCACGCAGAGGAGGAAGCGGCGCTTCGTCTACCTCCGGAGTTGGCGGAGTTGTTCAGAAGCGACACCGAGGATGAAGAATTTAAAGGATTTAGCGATTAGGAGTGAGATGGTGAGTTTGGTGAACTTGTTATATTATGTTCTTTATGCTATAGTTATGTGAATAACTGTTAATATATTACGTTAACATACGAGACACCTATTCAGTTCGTTGTTTATGCTTCATGTAGCTGAATAACCATCAATGTGTTACGTTAGCATAGCGCACACCTATTCAGCTGTTGTTCTCTATTCTATTATTACTATAACTTGCCTTTCAACATGAAATGTCTGTTCTTGGAGTCGGAGTTTGTAAAATAAATTTCCCCCAAAAAATGCGACTTAAATACGTTTTTTTCTTCTTCATTATGCATTTTTTGACTAGTGCCACTTATACTGCGGAGCCACTTATAATCTGGAAACTACGGTAACCGTTTCCCGCACAGATTGCAAAAAAAGAAAAACATGACTTAAATACTTAAATGTTTCTTTTATTTTGAGAGAGTGGTTGTGAATTAGGCATCAATTTAATCATAAAAAGTTATTTAAAAATCTTTACACTTTTCTTAGAAAAACCTGGGGCGTCCTGTAACATCACAGATGTTTTGTGAAGCATCAAACCTTCACTGCACACATTAAAATATGTTTTAAAATCTTTTTTTACATTTTTAGATTTCCCTGAGTCTAAATGAACGGCAGCCTTCTCTGCCTCGGTTTGTTATAAAAACATAAATCACACTGATCCTGGGAAAGGTCAGAGGTCACAGGTCAGAGGTCACAGGTCAGAGGTCAGAGTTCATCCGAGGAACGTAGAGATGAAGACGCTGGTGTCCAGGTTCAACGTCGCGTGCCACCATCGATCTGGGAAGAACAGCACCTACAGGAGAGACAGGTGAGAGACGGGTGAGGGACAGGTGAGAGACAGGTGAGAGACAGGTGAGGGACAGGTGAGAGACGGGTGAGGGACAGGTGAGAGACGGGTGAGAGACAGGTGAGAGACGGGTGAGAGACAGGTGAGAGACAGGTGAGGGACAGGTGAGAGACAGGTGAGAGACAGGTGAGGGACAGGTGAGAGACAGGTGAGAAACAGGTGAGGGACAGGTGAGAGACATATGAGAGACATGTGAGAGACGGGTGAGAGACAGCTGAGAAACAGGTGAGGGACAGGTGAGAGACATGTGAGAGACGGGTGAGGGACAGGTGAGAGACAGGTGAGGGACAGGTGAGGGACATGTGAGAGACAGGTGAGGGACGGGTGAGAGACAGGTGAGGGACAGGTGAGGGACGGGTGAGGGACGGGTGAGAGACATGTGAGAGACAGGTGAGGGACAGGTGAGGGACAGGTGAGAGACATGTGAGAGACGGGTGAGGGACAGGTGAGGGACAGGTGAGGGGTGAGAGACGGGTGAGAGACAGGTGAGAGACAGGTGAGGGACAGGTGAGAGACGGGTGAGAGACATGTGAGAGACATGTAAGAGACATGTAAGAGACGGGTGAGAGACATGTGAGAGACAGGTGAGGGACAGGTGAGGGACAGGTGAGAGACAGGTGAGGGACGGGTGAGAGACAGGTGACGGGTGAGAGACGGGTGAGAGACAGGTGAGAGACAGGTGAGGGACAGGTGAGGGACAGGTGAGGGACGGGTGAGAGACAGGTGAGGGACATGTGAGAGACGGGTGAGGGACAGGTGAGAGACGGGTGAGGGACAGGTGAGAGACAGGTGATGTGAGAACTACGTTGAATTTTGGGAAAACGATGTAAGTTTGTTTGAATTTCATCTGTAATACTGTACTGTACTCAGGACAAACCAGCACCAGGTCAAAACTTGAGAAAGACTACACCAGGATTAAAATAAGGCTAAACTTTAGTCCTGGTTTAGTCCTGGTTTAGTCCTGGTTCAGAGCTGGTTTAGTCCTGGTTTAGTCCTAGTTTAGTCCTGGTTCAGACCTGGTTTAGTCCTGGTTTAGTCCTGGTTTAGTCCTGGTTCAGAGCTGGTTTAGTCCTGGTTTAGTCCTGGTTCAGACCTGGTTTAGTCCTGGTTTAGTCCTGGTTCAGACCTGGTTTAGTCCTGATGTAAATAGAACCCAGTCTCTATAAAAAGCCTCTCTGTATATCAGTGCTCTTATCGTTATCACAGTATTCACATTTGTCACCTGTTGCTTAGTTTTTGTTAACGTGCAGCTCTAGAGTAAAATTAAGCAGTTTAATCCTGGTTCTCCCTCTGCAGGACGCGTGTGGAACAGTTTAATGTGTGTGGAACAGTTAAACGCGTGTAGAACAATTAAACGCGTGTGGAACAGTTAAACGCGTGTGGAACAGTGAAACGCGTGTGGAACAGTTAAACGTGTGTGGATAGGTTAAACGTGTGTGGAACAGTGAAACGCGTGTGGAACAGTTAAACGCGTGTGGAACAGTTAAACGCGTGTGAAACAGTGAAACGCGTGTGGAACAGTTAAACGCGTGTGGAACAGTTAAACGCGTGTGAAACAGTGAAACGCGTGTGGAACAGTTAAACGCGTGTGGAACAGTTAAACGCGTGTGGAACACTTAAACGCGTGTGGAACAGTTAAACGCGTGTGGAACAGTTAAACGTGTGATGAACAGTTAAACGTGTGTGGATAGGTTAAACGTGTGTGGAACAGTTAAACGCGTGTGGAACACTTAAACGTGTGTGGAACAGTTAAACGTGTGTGGATAGGTTAAACGTGTGTGGATAGGTTAAACGTGTGTGGATAGGTTAAACGTGTGTGGATAGGTTAAACGTGTGTGGAACAGTTAAACGTGTGTGGATAGGTTAAACGTGTGTGGAACAGTTAAACACGTGTGGAACACTTAAACGCGTGTGGAACACTTAAACGCGTGTGGAACACTTAAATGCGTGTGGAACAGTTAAACGCCTGTGGAACAGTTAAACACGTGTGGAACAGTTAAATGCGTGTGGAACAGTTAAACGCGTGTGGAACAGTTAAACGCGTGTGGAACACTTAAACGCGTGTGGAACAGTTAAATGTGTGTGGAACAGTGAAACGTGTGTGGAACAGTGAAACGCGTGTGGAACACTTAAACGCGTGTGGAACACTTAAACGCGTGTGGAACAGTTAAATGCGTGTGGAACAGTTAAATGCGTGTGGAAGAGTGAAACGTGTGTGGAACAGTGAAACGTGTGTGGAACAGTTAAACGTGTGTAGAACAGTTAAACGTGTGATGAACAGTTAAGCGTGTGTGGAACAGTTTAATGTGTGTGGAACAGTTAAACGTGTGTGGAACAGTTAAACGTGTGTGGAACAGTTAAACGTGTGATGAACAGTTAAGCGTGTGTGGAACAGTTTAATGTGTGATGAACAGTTAAACGTGTGTGGAACAGTTAAACGCGTGTGGAACAGTTAAATGTGTGTGGAACACTTAAACGCGTGTGGAACAGGTAAATGCGTGTGGAACAGTTAAATGTGTGTGGAACAGTGAAACGTGTGATGAACAGTTAAGCGTGTGTGGAACAGTTTAATGTGTGATGAACAGTTAAACGTGTGTGGAACAGTTAAACGTGTGATGAACAGTTAAACGTGTGTGGAACAGTTAAACGCGTGTGGAACAGTTAAATGTGTGTGGAACACTTAAACGCGTGTGGAACAGTTAAACGCGTGTGGAACAGTTAAATGTGTGTGGAACACTTAAACGCGTGTGGAACAGTTAAATGCGTGTGGAACAGTTAAATGTGTGTGGAACACTTAAACGCGTGTGGAACAGTTAAATGCGTGTGGAACAGTGAAACGTGTGTGGAACAGTTAAACGTGTGTAGAACAGTTAAACGTGTGATGAACAGTTAAGCGTGTGTGGAACAGTTTAATGTGTGATGAACAGTTAAACGTGTGTGGAACAGTTAAACGTGTGATGAACAGTTAAACGCGTGTGGAACAGTTAAACGCGTGTGGAACAGTTAAACGTGTGTGGAACAGTTAAACGTGTGTGGAACAGTTAAACGTGTGTGGAACAGTTAAACGCATGTGGAACAGTTAAACGTGTGTGGAACAGTTAAACGTGCGATGAACAGTTAAACGCGTGTGGAACAGTTAAGCGCGTGTGGAACAGTTAAGCGTGTGTGGAACAGTTTAATGTGTGTGGAACAGTGAAACGTGTGTGGAACAGTTAAACGTGTGATGAACAGTTAAATGTGTGATGAACAGTTAAACGTGTGTGGAACAGTTAAACGTGTGTGGAACAGTTAAACGTGTGATGAACAGTTAAACGCGTGTGGAACAGTTAAGCGCGTGTGGAACAGTTTAATGTGTGTGGAACAGTGAAACGTGTGTGGAACAGTTAAACGCGTGTGGAACAGTTAAACGTGTGATGAACAGTTAAACGTGTGATGAACAGTTAAACGCGTGTGGAACAGTTAAACGTGTGATGAACAGTTAAACGCGTGTGGAACAGTTAAGCGCGTGTGGAACAGTTAAGCGTGTGTGGAACAGTGAAACGTGTGTGGAACAGTTAAACGTGTGATGAACAGTTAAACGCGTGCGGAACAGTTAAACGTGTGTGGAACAGTTAAACGTGTGATGAACAGTTAAGCGTGTGTGGAACAGTTTAATGTGTGATGAACAGTTAAACGTGTGTGGAACAGTTAAACGTGTGTGGAACAGTTAAACGTGTGATGAACAGTTAAACGCGTGTGGAACAGCTAAACGCGTGTGGAACAGTTAAATGTGTGTGGAACAGTTAAACGTGTGTGGAACAGTTAAACGTGTGATGAACAGTTAAACGTGTGATGAACAGTTAAACGCGTGTGGAACAGTTAAACGTGTGACGGTGCAGTGGCGACCTCTCCTGGCCGGATGGTGCACTCCAGCGGGGCCTCCTCCTCGGGCAGGGAGGGGTAGGTGTGCGTGACCCAGGACAGAGTGGTGCGGTTCGGGTGGAAGTGCGGCTCTTTGTCCGGAGGATACAGGAACCAGCGCTGGGAAAACAAACACAAAACGTCACAAAACTCACCAAAGTAAAAACTCAAAAAGAGCTGCTGCTGCTTCAAATATAGTTAGGTCTGGAGAATATTAAGACTCTCACAGATTCTCATAAATCTGGCCCTGTGCGCTTCCAGAGAGGGTTAAAAATGAAATAATGGAGATTAAAGTTTAGAGCTGATCTCTGCCTCACTAACTTCACGTGAACGTTCCCAGCAGAACCTTCTCCGTTTCTTTTTTGTGTTAAACTTGAGCAGTCGTTGTTGCTAAAACCTGGCAGAAGATCGCGGTTTTGTCGCAGTCTCCGGTCCTCACTGAGTCCGTTTCAGACGCGGTGCATATCCAAGGCGTTACAAAGTAAACAGTCACAGTAACGACATTACAGTCGTCAGTAACGCAGCGGGTAATGCGTTACTTTTGAGCCATCAGTAATAGGGATGTAACGATTCACTGAAGTCACGATTCGAGTCACGATTTTCTGTTCACGATGTTTTTCGATTTTTATTTGCAGATTTAGTTGCAGTATAATTTTGACAAAGATTTTTTACATACCCTATTTGTGTGTCCTTATCAAACTTAAATTACATTTCATAATTACTGAGATGAAAGTTAAAAAGTAGATATTAAAACAATGACATGTAAAAATAACAAAAATATATAACATAATTTGTTAGCCACTTTTATTAACATCTTTCTTCTCTCCTGCTAAAACAATGCACAGAGAAGCAGCTTAGAAATATAAAATGGGCCTAATAAAAGTCAAGTTTTATAAAAATATCAGTGAGGAAAGACTCATCCTCAGTAAAGACTCTGATCTCCATGGAAACGCTTCGGGGGAGGGGCCACTGAAACTTCAGATAAACTTTAGCTGTTGTTAGCCACTTAGCTTTCCTTTAGCTCACTGCTAACAACAAGCTACTTTCTGAACAATGGTAAACGGAGCAAACAGGAGCTGCCTGAATAAAACCTGCAGATGTCTCTGTCCTGGGCTTGGTGTTGTTGTTGTTGTTGTTGTTGTTGTTCCTCTGTGTGAGCCATACCGAGGAGAGAAAGTACACTCCCGAGTCGCTCTGAGTAATTAGTAAAAAGTGCAGCCTTTTCACGTTCCCAGCACGTCGAGCTAGAGATTTTACGAGTTCTGTAAACTAAAACTTGATATAAATTCATGTTTCTTTAAAGTAAAATGTCCAGGTAATGAAGTCCAGCACCAAACTCCTGAGCCAGGTTACACCAGAGGCCTGCGCTGGATTAAAGGGGCATCGCAATTCATTTTTTCCCACACAGATTCAAAATGTTTTTCTTTTGCATCGATTTCCATCTGCTCTGTTCAACTTTAACTTCCACTGCCTGAGCACTGCAGCCTCCGTCAGAAAAAGACTCCTTGTGTATTTTTGTCAGATCAGAGGCGAGAAAGACGAGCAGCGCTGCAGAGCCGGCGTGGACACATGAGTGTAACAGCTTTATTAGTTCTGGAGAGAACAGAGAGTTGTGGGTCAGACCCTGAGCGTTCACCTTGCGTCCGTAGATGACCTCGGAGAAGCCGGGGCCGTGCCAGTGGAAGGGGACTCCTGTTCCTGCGCCTGCACCGGGACAAGAGCAGAGACAAATCCAGCTGAGCCCGGGTTAGAACACAGAGAGCTGCGTGCTGAGAGCGGGACCTGCGACGCCGAAGCTGTAGGCCGCGCTGGTGTGGGGCAGGACGAACGGAGGAGGCCGGTACTCAGAGAACAGCTCCTGCCACTCCGTGAAGTTATTGTCCCCGAAAAAATACAGCGTATCTGAAACAGAGACAGCAGTTCTTCAGCTCTGGCTCTGATCTACAGCAGAACTCAGAAACAAGACATTAACACCAGAAACAAAACACAACATTAATGTTTGTTTATATTCTGTGGAGGGGGACACCAGCCGTCCCCAGGACGGTGTCCCACAGGACGGTGTCCCACAGGACGGTGTCCCACAGGATGGTGTCCCACTGAAGCAGACCAGAGACACCGTTAGTTTGGACTTCACAATCATCAGATTTATAAGAGACTGAATGTTGTCTTTAGAATCACTTTTAAAACATTTCAAGCATGTTTTTATTATTAAAAACCAGGTCTAAACCAGGTCTGAACCAGGTCTAAACCAGGACAAAACTAGGTCTAAACCAGGTCTAAACCAGGACTAAACCAGGTCTAAACCAGGACTAAACCAGGACTAAACCAGGTCTAAACCAGGACTAAACCAGGACTAAACCAGGTCTAAACCAGGACAAAGTAGTGGTCTATGATCCAAATTTAATCCCATGGGTCCCATGTTTAGTCTAAAGTCAGACCATGAGCCGGACTTTTACAGTTTTCTGGTCCAGTTCTGTCCCGCTGTCCTCTCGGAGGGGACAGATCCGTCCTCTCGGAAGGGACAGCTCCGTCCTCTCGGAGGGGACAGATCCGTCCTCTCGAAGGGGACAGCTCCGTCCTCTCGGAGGGGACAGCTCCGTCCTCTCGGAGGGGACAGATCCGTCCTCTCGGAGGGGACAGCTCCGTCCTCTCGGAGGGGACAGCTCCGTCCTCTCAGAGGGGACAGCAGGTTTGTCTCTCACCGTTCCCCAGACTGTCCACAGACTGCGGCTTCAGAAAGACGTCCACGTACTCTCTGAAGGACACGTCCACTGGAAAAACACAACACACATTTACAGCTTTCACTGACGAGACACAGAGACTTCAGAGCAGAACATGAGATAACTCTGTTCAATAATGAAATAACTCTGTGATGGAGATATTTCATTTAGACACAGTTTCAGTTAAACTAAAGCAGAAGTATAAGTTACTGTTCTGTGTCACTAGTAGTATTGTGTGTATGTGTACTGTGTACTGTATACTGTATACTGCAGTACTGTGTACTGTGTACTGTGTACTGCAGTACCTTTCCTGTAGGAGTATGTGTTGGCGGTGCTGAGCCTCACAGTCCGAGCTCCGTACTGCTTCAGTAAACTCTGCTTAGAACACAGCCGCCTGAACTTCTGCACAAACACAAACAAATAAACCCTGTCCTCCTCACGTTCTAACCCTGTCCTCCTCACGTTCTAACTCTGTCCTCCTCACGTTCTAACTCTGTCCCCCTCACGTTCTAACTCTGTCCCCCTCACGTTCTAACCCTGTCCCCCTCACGTTCTAACCCTGTCCTCCTCACGTTCTAACTCTGTCCTCCTCACGTTCTAACTCTGTCCCCCTCACGTTCTAACCCTGTCCCTCCTCACGTTCTAACCCTGTCCTCCTCACGTTCTAACCCTGTCCTCCTCACGTTCTAACTCTGTCCTCCTCACGTTCTAACTCTGTCCCCCTCACGTTCTAACTCTGTCCTCCTCACGTTCTAACCCTGTCCTCCTCACGTTCTAACTCTGTCCCCCTCACGTTCTAACTCTGTCCCCCTCACGTTCTAACTCTGTCCTCCTCACGTTCTAGCCCTGTCCTCCTCACGTTCTAACTCTGTCCTCCTCACGTTCTAACTCTGTCCTCCTCACGTTCTAACTCTGTCCTCCTCACGTTCTAGCCCTGTCCTCCTCACGTTCTAACCCTGTCCTCCTCACGTTCTAACTCTCTCCCCCTCACGTTCTAACCCTGTCCTCCTCACGTTCTAACCCTGTCCTCCTCACGTTCTAACCCTGTCCCCCTCACGTTCTAACCCTGTCCTCCTCACGTTCTAACACTGTCCTCCTCACGTTCTAACACTGTCCCCCTCACGTTCTAACCCTGTCCTCCTCACGTTCTAACTCTGTCCTCCTCACGTTCTAACCCTGTCCTCCTCACGTTCTAACTCTGTCCTCCTCACGTTCTAACCCTGTCCTCCTCACGTTCTAACCCTGTCCCCCTCACGTTCTAACTCTGTCCTCCTCACGTTCTAACCCTGTCCCCCTCACGTTCTAACTCTGTCCTCCTCACGTTCTAACCCTGTCCTCCTCACGTTCTAACCCTGTCCCCCTCATGTTCTAACTCTGTCCTCCTCACCTTCTAACCCTGTCCTCCTCGCATTCTAATTCTGTCCTCCTCGCATTCTAAACCTGTCCTCCTCGCGTTCTAACCCTGTCCTCCTCACGTTCTAACCCTGTCCTCCTCACGTTCTAACCCTGTCCCCCTCACGTTCTAACTCTGTCCTCCTCACGTTCTAACCCTGTCCCCCTCACGTTCTAACCCTGTCCTCCTCACGTTCTAACCCTGTCCCCCTCATGTTCTAACTCTGTCCTCCTCACCTTCTAACCCTGTCCTCCTCGCATTCTAATTCTGTCCTCCTCGCATTCTAAACCTGTCCTCCTCACGTTCTAACCCTGTCCTCCTCACGTTCTAACCCTGTCCTCCTCGCGTTCTAACCCTGTCCTCCTCACGTTCTAACCCTGTCCCCCTCACGTTCTAACTCTGTCCTCCTCACGTTCTAACTCTGTCCTCCTCACGTTCTAACCCTGTCCTCCTCTGTCCTCCTCACGTTCTAACTCTGTCCTCCTCACGTTCTAACTCTGTCCTCCTCACGTTCTAACCCTGTCCTCCTCACGTTCTAACCCTGTCCTCCTCACGTTCTAACCCTGTCCTCCTCACGTTCTAACTCTGTCCTCCTCACGTTCTAACTCTGTCCTCCTCACATTCTAACACTGTCCTCCTCACGTTCTAACACTGTCCCCCTCACGTTCTAACCCTGTCCTCCTCACGTTCTAACTCTGTCCTCCTCACGTTCTAACCCTGTCCTCCTCACGTTCTAACCCTGTCCTCCTCACGTTCTAACTCTGTCCTCCTCACGTTCTAACCCTGTCCTCCTCACGTTCTAACCCTGTCCTCCTCACGTTCTAACCCTGTCCCCCTCACGTTCTAACTCTGTCCCCCTCACGTTCTAACCCTGTCCCCCTCACGTTCTAACTCTGTCCTCCTCACGTTCTAACTCTGTCCTCCTCACGTTCTAACCCTGTCCTCCTCACGTTCTAACCCTGTCCCCCTCACGTTCTAACTCTGTCCTCCTCACGTTCTAACCCTGTCCCCCTCACGTTCTAACTCTGTCCTCCTCACGTTCTAGCCCTGTCCTCCTCACGTTCTAACCCTGTCCTCCTCACGTTCTAACCCTGTCCTCCTCACGTTCTAACCCTGTCCCCCTCACGTTCTAACTCTGTCCTCCTCACGTTCTAACCCTGTCCCCCTCATGTTCTAACTCTGTCCTCCTCACCTTCTAACCCTGTCCTCCTCGCATTCTAATTCTGTCCTCCTCGCGTTCTAACCCTGTCCTCCTCGCGTTCTAACCCTGTCCTCCTCACGTTCTAACCCTGTCCTCCTCACGTTCTAACCCTGTCCTCCTCGCGTTCTAACCCTGTCCTCCTCACGTTCTAACCCTGTCCTCCTCGCGTTCTAACCCTGTCCTCCTCGCGTTCTAACCCTGTCCTCCTCGCGTTCTAACGCTGTCCTCCTCACGTTCTAACCCTGTCCTCCTCACGTTCTAACTCTGTCCTCCTCACGTTCTAACTCTGTCCCCCTCACGTTCTAGCCCTGTCCCCCTCACGTTCTAACTCTGTCCCCCTCACGTTCTAACCCTGTCCTCCTCACGTTCTAACCCTGTCCTCCTCACGTTCTAACCCTGTCCTCCTCACGTTCTAACCCTGTCCTCCTCACGTTCTAACTCTGTCCTCCTCACGTTCTAACTCTGTCCCCCTCACGTTCTAACCCTGTCCTCCTCACGTTCTAACTCTGTCCTCCTCACGTTCTAAACCTGTCCTCCTCACGTTCTAAACCTGTCCTCCTCACGTTCTAACCCTGTCCTCCTCACGTTCTAACTCTGTCCTCCTCACGTTCTAACCCTGTCCTCCTCACGTTCTAACTCTGTCCTCCTCACGTTCTAACCCTGTCCCCCTCACGTTCTAACTCTGTCCCCCTCACGTTCTAACCCTATCCCCCTCACGTTCTAACTCTGTCCTCCTCACGTTCTAACCCTGTCCTCCTCACGTTCTAACCCTGTCCTCCTCACGTTCTAACTCTGTCCTCCTCACGTTCTAACCCTGTCCTCCTCACGTTCTAACTCTGTCCTCCTCACGTTCTAACCCTGTCCTCCTCACGTTCTAACCCTGTCCCCCTCACGTTCTAACTCTGTCCTCCTCACGTTCTAACC
The DNA here is from genome assembly GCA_020698575.1 of Bostrychus sinensis. NCBI lineage: Eukaryota > Metazoa > Chordata > Actinopteri > Gobiiformes > Eleotridae > Bostrychus > Bostrychus sinensis. The sequence goes on from CM036253.1 coordinate 457,465, forward strand.
CTGTCCCCCTCACGTTCTAACTCTGTCCTCCTCACGTTCTAGCCCTGTCCTCCTCACGTTCTAACCCTGTCCTCCTCACGTTCTAACCCTGTCCCCCTCACGTTCTAACTCTGTCCTCCTCACGTTCTAACCCTGTCCCCCTCATGTTCTAACTCTGTCCTCCTCACCTTCTAACCCTGTCCTCCTCGCGTTCTAACCCTGTCCTCCTCGCGTTCTAACCCTGTCCTCCTCACGTTCTAACCCTGTCCTCCTCACGTTCTAACCCTGTCCTCCTCACGTTCTAACCCTGTCCTCCTCGCGTTCTAACGCTGTCCTCCTCACGTTCTAACCCTGTCCTCCTCACGTTCTAACCCTGTCCTCCTCACGTTCTAACTCTGTCCTCCTCACGTTCTAACTCTGTCCCCCTCACGTTCTAGCCCTGTCCCCCTCACGTTCTAACTCTGTCCCCCTCACGTTCTAACCCTGTCCTCCTCACGTTCTAACCCTGTCCTCCTCACGTTCTAACCCTGTCCTCCTCACGTTCTAACTCTGTCCTCCTCACGTTCTAACTCTGTCCTCCTCACGTTCTAACTCTGTCCTTCTCACGTTCTAAACCTGTCCTCCTCACGTTCTAACCCTGTCCTCCTCACGTTCTAACTCTGTCCTCCTCACGTTCTAACTCTGTCCTCCTCACGTTCTAACTCTGTCCCCCTCACGTTCTAACTCTGTCCTCCTCGCGTTCTAACCCTGTCCTCCTCACGTTCTAACTCTGTCCTTCTCACGTTCTAAACCTGTCCTCCTCACGTTCTAACCCTGTCCTCCTCACGTTCTAACTCTGTCCTCCTCACGTTCTAACTCTGTCCCCCTCACGTTCTAACTCTGTCCCCCTCACGTTCTAACCCTGTCCTCCTCACGTTCTAAACCTGTCCTCCTCACGTTCTAACTCTGTCCCCCTCACGTTCTAACTCTGTCCCCCTCACGTTCTAACTCTGTCCTCCTCACGTTCTAACTCTGTCCTCCTCACGTTCTAACTCTGTCCTCCTCACGTTCTAACTCTGTAGTCTAATCTGTAGTAAAAGTCATTAGAAGCACATAGACTTCCATGTTTTTTTCCTGCTAAATGTTTGTTTTGTTGTAGAAAATTAAACGTACAGAGTTGTCCGTGAGGCCCCTGAGGATCACGGGTTTGCTGTAGGCAAATCTGTCAACAAACAAACAAACAAACAAACAAACATAAACAATAATTATTCTCCCAGAAAAACAGTTTAATTGTAACAATCCTGTTCCTGTTGGGGCTGTGTGTGTCTGACCTGTCCATGAAGTCTTCGTATGTCACCTCAGCTCTGTCCAACACCTCGATGTTACAGCGCCCCCCGTCGTCCAGGATGGGATCTGCGCTCGACCGCCTGCAGAATATTATGGAACTAAATGTGTGGGACAGACAGGGGACAGGGGGACCACCACAGAAAGTGCTCAAAGTGGGACAAGCTGTGCAATTTGGTGGGACAGAACCGAGAAATAAAAGCTTTGATGTTACACAGACAGCGCTTGACATTTACTTTTTCCTCTCTGGCCACCGTCGTTAGTCTTTGTCAAAGGTTTATAGACAATTAGAAATTTTACGAGCCACAATTTAATTAGTGGAGTTTTTGTGAAGGCCTATAATAAGCTTAAAGAAATGTAAAATTTCGTTTTATGCATGGACAGGGATTTATCAAATATAAAAAAACAGGTTTAGATAGAATTAAGTTTACCTCTGAACATCTGCTGTCATCTTTCAAAGCATATCTTTTTTTTTTTCTACAAATTTTCTTTAATCCTGGTGAATTACTTGATAATAAATGTTGTAGACTCGAGCAGAGAAATATAAATTCAGGCCTAACTTCTGAATTTGAGATATAGACCTAGGTTTGGATAAAATCCACCCGGCCACAGTGGCAGTGGGAGGATTTGTGTCAGAGCCAAAATGAAAATCTACCTGCGTTTGGCGAGAGTTAAAGTCAGACGCTGGTCACGTATCTAACTTTCTGAGGCTAAACCTGTTTTAGATAAAGCGCTGCTACAGTTTAAGGCCTGTAAAAACATGTGAGGAGCTGTTTTCTTCACAAAAACGCAAACATTTTAGAAACTAATGGGGTCATTCCAGGCCAAATCACGCAGATTCTGAAAACTTCCCCAGGTCACCATCTCAGAAAAAATTAAAAACCTTCTCAGATGTGGCACTACCAAAGTTAAACAAATGTCTGTGCTGACAATACTTACTGAGATATGTGCATTTGAAATATAGGCCAAGTTTTAAAGAAGCATTATAAGCCACGTTACAAGTAGCGCTGCACGATACGGAGAAAACATGCGATATTTGATAACTATGTTGAAAATTACAATAACAATATTATTGCGATATTTGAAAATAGCGCCTACTTTTGGAACATAGTAAGTTACATTCACTACGTTTCACAAAAATGTAAGTTCCTGTATTTGCAAGTCAAAACTGCCACAAAATCCAAACTTAACACAGACTAAACCAGGAATAAAACAAGGCTAAGCTGTGACTAAATTAATTAAATTTCCACTAAAACTGGACTTTTTAAACATTTTTATTTAGTCACAACACATGTTCTTTTAAGGCTCTGGTGGAAAATGATTCTTCAGCGTAAATCTCTGTCAGATGGAAGACCACAGCATTATTGCGATATATTTAGATTCTTGCGATACAGATATTGCGTTTGCTCATATTTCGATAACAATAATTTTGTGATATATTGTGCAGCCCTAGTTGAACCTATATTTTCAGTTTCTGGTGTTAACTCATGGTTAATAACCTGTCTATCTACTAATATCATCTACTGCAGGATTAACCATGAGCATTGTTCAGCTCAATTTTCATCCATTGTCAATAAGAACTGCTGTATTTTGGATTGTATTCCGTGTTTTGCGTCACAAATTGTATCTATTTTCTATTATTAAGGATTTGCTTTTATGTAAAAACGTCTGTATGTTTTTTACTTCTTTAAAAACAAAAGATGTAAATCAAAGATGAAACTTGCCACAAATGATCTTCAGAGATTTATGTAACACTGGGAAAAATGTGAAATTTTTCATTCTAGTGCATCAGATCAAGCTAATTTTGTGAAAATTATGAAACATGATAATGATTTTAATGATTTTAATGATGAGTTGATTTTTAGTGGTCAGTGCTGTCCTAATGCCTCAGATCAAACTGTAAAACTAAACTCAGTTCTCCACAGCTGAGCCTGAAAGTCGCCTCAAATATTTTAAAAGTTGGCTTTTGGCCATTTTCACCAATTTATAATAAATTGTGTGTTGGTGATATTTCACATCTGACACCAAAAACTGAAACTATTTGCCTGGAAAATCCAGACTGATGTCTCTGTATTATTCTACAGAGAAATATCAGTCTGGTCACCGCCGTCCGCAGTGGTTTCCTCAAATCCCAACCGTAGTGCATTTTGATTGGTTTATTTAAGTCAACAACAACAATCAAGATGGCGACCGAGGAGCCGAGTTTGTTTCATTCAGCGGTAAATTCTGTTTTAAATTACCACAAACATATCGAGTCATTAAAACCACAGCAGCTTGCAGCACTAGAAGCCTTTATAAAAATAAAAATAAATGTTTTCGCGTTGCTTACTTTCTTGTCGCTTTGTTAACGTCACGTCCGCCATTTTCTGATTGGCTAACTCCGCTGCCTGTTTGCTCCGCGCTAGAAATCGAACTGATTCTATGGCGACCAGACTCATCCCTGGTACAGAGGTGAGTCTGGAATTTCCAGGCAATGAAACTACAGGTTCAGGTTGCCATGTAACAAAAGAAAATCAGGTTTGTAACTGCACCACGTGGCTTATAATTCACATTCACATTCAAAAAGCTTTATACAGAAATCCAGTCCAGTAAATACAATAAATATACAAGTTAGGTTTAAAAACTACCCAGTCTTATTTAAGATTGTTATGGCAGTGGGAACAAATGAGTTTTTATAGATATTTTTCCTGACCTGGGGAACTTTGCTTTTTCAAAATCTGACAAAAACACATTTTCGAAAAACAATTGGCCGATATTTCAAATGCACATAGCTAGTACCACATCAGAGAATTTTTTCTTTTTTTTTTTTCTGAGGTGGTGACCTGGGGAAGTTTTGGGAGACTGATCCTGGAATGACCCAACGTCTTTACTCAAACTTTATTTATTGGAATAAAAATCCATTTAGTCTCAGTCTGTATTTCCTCACAGGCTCCAGCCCCAGCTCTGTCCTGGGACACAACACCTCAGCACCGGGACAGGACACCCACACAGGGGCCAAACGTCAGGAAATGCAGCGCTGGGGCCCAGGAGGTTTAGGGGCCCATGAGAGAGGGTCACTGTCCTTCTATGGTCAGTATGGATTTTGAAAAATTGTAATAAACAGGAACAGCACATAACTCAGTTTCAGAACAGAGGTTTTTAATACACTTTTTATTTTAAATCCTGCTAAATTTGAGATCTCATAAGAAAATAAATGAATGAATTATAAATAGTTCACAAAATCACCTCTAAATTATAATTATTAAGCAACTGTTTTTTTGTTGTTGTTGTTTTTTTACACCTCCTCCTCCAACTCCTTTAACCCTCCCACAGCCCTAAGATATTTTTTTATGTTTTGCAGCTGTTTTTTGTGAATAACTTTTGCTGTGTTGATTCAAACGGCATAGATTTTGCCACAGGTGTATTTTTGGATGAATTTTCAGATTTCAGGATTTTTATTTATTTATTTTTTTTTTTTTTGGTGAAAAATCCTCTTTAAAAGTTGTCTAAAAAAACAGTCCCACCTTTACCCCTAAGACATTTTTTGTGCCATTGACTCCCATTAAAACAACATTTTTATTCTACACTGTCATTGCAATATAATGTCAAGTATTTCATGGATTCATGACAGTGAGGGATTGGAATTGTAGTTTTTATTGTTTTTCACTAGGTGGCACCATTTCCCCCATATATGGTAGACAGAGGTATAAATGTGGAGATGGCCACATTAGTGTTTGTATAAATGATCAAGCCTACAAGGAAAATAAAAAACATTTGTGAACTAAAATGATTTGGGTGTGTTTTTGTCATAAATTGGTGTGAAAGTGTTTGTTGAGAAATGAGTTTGTTTGTGTTTGCGTGAGCACAAATCCAAAATGTAGTTCTTACAGAGATGTGCACATCAGGGCAAAGTAGAAAAAGGTCCCAGACTGAGCAGAGGCAGAGGTTTGTGCTGGATGTGTCTGCACCACACAAACTGGAATTTAAGGCTTCACTTTCATAAACACAGTTAATGTTTGCTGTGTGTGATGACGACTGAAGTTAATCATTGTAAACATGAAAAAAAAATGGAATTATTGACCATTAGATAATTTTTCTTTATCGGTGCATTTTTTTGGGCTCAGGGCGAAAGGTGAGACTAAAAAGTTAGGGCTGTAGGAGGATAAAACAGCTATCAGCAATTATTTATAAATTTTAAGCTTAATGCATGAGCCTGAAATACTGAATGTGCATCAGAACTTTGGGGCCTGAACAGCTGCCCTGGGGCCCCTCAGTACCAACTCACCCACACAGAATTATTCCACAGCAGGAACACGGATCTCACCTTGTTGTTTACTGAACCTGTGGGACGGGGGACAGATTCTGAAAAGGCCACGGTGGGAAAGGTGCTCACCCTGAAGACTAAAGACAGACTTTGGTCATTTCTCCTGTGGCTCAAAAAAAAAGTCTGTCCAAGTAAATTATGATCCAAATTCAGTTTAATAAATTATGTTCAGTCAAAAATAAAACTCTGTACTTCAGTTTGCTTTTAAATAATTAAAGGAACCAAACTTTATGGCATTTTGTTTTTGTTTGTTTGTTTAATGAGGTCCATGACTTAAATCTTTATTGGTGTTTTTTCTCCTGTGTGTAATACTCTAAAACGCCTATAGATGGAGCCAAACTCCATGTAATGTTTAATCGCGTGCTCTCTATTTAACAGCTCTATATAAGGTAGATCAAGCCTTTTATCACGACTTACGTTCATTCTAATTTTTATTACCTTTAAATGTTTAATTCAATGTTAAACTCAGTGAATACAAAGCGTCAGATCCAAATGTAGCAGATTTTTTTATTGAGCTCGTGGCAAAGTTGGATTTAATGAAGAATGTAATGATTTAAAATATCTATATTTCACACACCGTGGAGCATTCCTGTCAGGAGGCTTGGCAGTGATAAAAACATAAGAAAAACTGCTGTGGTGAAGTATTTTGGATGTATTTCTGACTCACCACCCGCCTCCATCCTCCGCTCTGCTCCAAACCGCCGCGCACACAAAAACCAGCTGAACACACAGCGGCGACACAAACTTACGGAGCTCCATTAAAACAAACAAACAAACAAACAAACAAACACACGAAATAAAATCTTCAGCTTCACGCATTCATTTAGAAAAACAGCTTTGTTTCGGCAGAAAGTCGCTGTTTCTCATCTCACTTCCATCGCAGCGCCGCGGCCACACTTCCGGGTCGAGAGCCAATCAGAGGCCACCACATACAAACGCGCCGCTACGTCACCGCGCAGGGAAGCACGTGTCCGCTCAGCCGTAACAACACAGCTGCACGTACACATCTGTAAACATCTGTATTAACCAGAACTCAGGGTTAGTACAGGATTCTTTAAAGTGAGGGAAAATGGAGAAAAAAATTAAAATAAAAAATACTGTTATTGCAAAATAATAAAACTCTCATTGAAGTAAAAGTACTTCCTGAGTACACACAGTACGTGGAAATAAATATAAAGTGGCAGGAAGGATATTTTCTTCACTGGTAAAATAAATAAAAGGAATAAAACCACTTCATCCTGGTTTAGTCCTGGTTTAGTCCTGGTTTAGACCTGGTTTAGACCTGATTTAGTCCTGGTTTAGACCTGATTTAGTCCTGGTTTAGTCCTGGTTTAGACCTGGTTTAGACCTGGTTTAGACCTGATTTAGATCTGGTTTAGTCCTGGTTTAGTCCTGGTTTAGACCTGGTTTAGACCTGGTTTAGACCTGGTTTAGACCTGGTTTAGATCTGGTTTAGACCTGGTTTAGACCTGGTTTAGTCCTGGTTTAGACCTGGTTTAGACCTGGTTTAGTCCTGGTTTAGACCTGGTTTAGACCTGATTTAGATCTGGTTTAGTCCTGGTTTAGTCCTGGTTTAGACCTGGTTTAGACCTGATTTAGATCTGGTTTAGACCTGGTTTAGACCTGGTTTAGACCTGGTTTAGACCTGGTTTAGACCTGATTTAGACCTGGTTTAGTCCTGGTTTAGTCCTGGTTTAGACCTGGTTCAGTCCTGGTTTAGTCCTGGTTTAGACCTGGTTTAGTCCTGGTTTAGACCTGGTTTAGGTTGTAATTTTTTTTGAGTACTTTTATTTTAATGTGAGTAGTAAAAGTAAAAAGAATTGAAACTGAAGAACAAATTACTACTACTACTACTACTACTACTACTACTTGATTTTAACTCAACCCTGGTACTACAGTCAATAAAACCTTTACACATTTGAAACATTGACTTGAGAGGATTTTTCCTTCTCAGGTGCGTTTTATAGGAAGTACACGACACAGGTGACCGATGACATCATCGACACACCTACAGCAGAAGTAAAAAGTATGTTGTGATAAAAGTACTCTCAGAAGTGCAGTATTCAGGAAGTTACTGCAGTAAAAGTAACTCAGACAAAAGGAAATAAACCAAAGTATTTTATTTTAAACAGGATTCATCCAAAAGAAAGCAGATAAACAGGAAGTGCAGTGCGTTCAGAGCAGACTTCATTCACAATTACTTCATAAGTACTACAGTAAAAGTAATAGTACTCCGAGTGTGAGTAAGTGGAGGTATAACGGCCTTCAGTTTCACAGACGCAGTTCAGAAACTTCAAAAACCTGAGTAAAAATATCACTGTGGATTCTACGGTCGAGCGGGTCAGAGGCGGAGAAGTACGCAAGGAAGTACTACTACTACTACTGCATAATATACTCAAGGAAAAGTACTGATAATACAAATATTACTCAAGTAGAAATACTTTTACTACAACATAATATCAACAAAAGGAGAAGTAAAAGTAACCAACGCATTCAGTAAAAGTTTATATACATATATATATATGTATATGTATATGTATATATATATACATATATATTTATATATATGTATATGTATATATATATACATATATATATATATATATATATATATATGTATGTATGTATGTATGTGTGTGTATATATATATATGTATATATGTATTGTACGCTTAAATGTGTCTTAAAATTGTCCCTTAAAAAAAGAATTTTATTTTAATAAAACAATACCGCCTGTAGCTTTTGTTTTTTTCTAAACAAACTCTGATATTATAGACTGGACATCTACTGCACTGTAAAAAAAAGTCTGTAAATTTTACAGTAAAAAATTGGCAGTTGTGGTTGCCAGAATTCTACCGTAAAAATTACAAGAGGCCTGTATTTCATTTTACAGTATACAGTTTACAAAAAATACAATTTTGCCTTATTTTTAATATTACAGTTAATTACCGTAACCAAAACAGTAATTTACCGATATATCAACTACAGTCTTTTACTGTTGAGATTTTACAGATTCTGAACATGAAATCTTCAAATATTTTTTACAGTGTGCATGAGATTAATATACTTCAAATATTTAGGGCCCAATCTTAAAACATGCAAGGGGCCCCTCATTACCAAGTTACGCCACTGCTGCTGTTACTACTACTACTACTATTACTACTACTACTACTACTACTTTTACTACTACCATTGCTACATTTAATATTACGACTTCTACTAAAAGTATTCTGTGACGTTCCACCTCTGACCAGAGCCAGACTCTTTATTATTATTGCACTTTTAAACAGCAGGAACAGCGTCTGAGGCCGGACCGCTACAATCCACAGTTTCTGCACAAACGAGGCAAAATAAAAATAAAAAACACATTTTAAAAACTTCATGTGGAAGCTGTGAGCAGCTGGTGATAAACTCTGTGTGGAGACGGAGGAGACGTTTGTGAGAGCGGAGCCAAACTAAGAAAAGGACGTCAGATTACATTCACATTCATTAAATATGGGCACAAAAAATCAGTAATTATTCAAGAGTAAGTCAGTAATTATAAGTATTTTTGTGCAAATCAAGCAAATTACGAAGAAATATTAAATGATAGGTTTGCTGACAACAAATTCTTCCAGCAATACAACATGGCGACGCCGAAAAAACGTAAGCTCTGCTGCTGTACATTTACAAAAACAGCAAAAAACGAACACTGTTCTAACAGCGTCTTCCTTGTGTTGTTTCACTGTGGCAGCAGTTTGTTGTTAGCTGCAGAGCTGAAACTTTGTCCAAACGCCTCCAGGTGTTCTCCCTTCACAAACGTCTTCAGCAGGAGCCACACTGAGCTAACGTTAGCAACTCTGTGCTAACTCAGGCTCAGGTCAGCGGCACTTTAACAGATTTACTTCTTTTATTTTCAGGGTCGTTGTTGGTTTCAAACAGACCTCCCTCCGCCTCTGGACAGGTGAGTGTTATACAGGTGTGTGTGTGTGTGTGTGTGTTATACAGGTGAGTGTTATACAGGTGTGTGTTATACAGGTGTGTGTGTGTGTGTGTGTGTGTGTTATACAGGTGAGTGTTATACAGGTGTGTGTTATACAGGTGAGTGTTATACAGGTGAGTGTTATACAGGTGTGTGTGTGTGTGTGTGTGTGTTATACAGGTGAGTGTTATACAGGTGAGTGTTATACAGGTGAGTGTTATACAGGTGTGTGTGTGTGTGTGTGCATGTGTGTGTGTGTGTTATACAGGTGTGTGTTATACAGGTGTGTGTTATACAGGTGTGTGTGTGTGTGTGTGCATGTGTGTGTGTGTGTTATACAGGTGAGTGTTATACAGGTGAGTGTTATACAGGTGAGTGTTATACAGGTGAGTGTTATACAGGTGTGTGTGTGTGTGTGTGCATGTGTGTGTGTGTGTTATACAGGTGAGTGTTATACAGGTGAGTGTTATACAGGTGTGTGTGTGTGTGTGTGCATGTGTGTGTGTGTGTTATACAGGTGAGTGTTATACAGGTGAGTGTTATACAGGTGAGTGTTATACAGGTGAGTGTTATACAGGTGTGTGTGTGTGTGTGTGCATGTGTGTGTGTGTGTTATACAGGTGAGTGTTATACAGGTGAGTGTTATACAGGTGAGTGTTATACAGGTGTGTGTTATACAGGTGTATGTGTGTGAGTGTGTGAGTGTGTGAGTGTCTGTGTGTGAGTGTGTGAGTGTGTGAGTGTCTGTGTGTGAGTGTGTGTGTGTGTGTACGTGTATGTGTGTGTGTGTGTGTTTAAGAGAGCAGGTAGAGGGACAGTGCGGCCGGAGCGAAGGACAGCAGCAGAGCGAGGGACAGGGGCGTGGCTCCAGAGGACCAGTTTCCGTCAGCGTCCACGAAGCCCGGTGGGTCAGAGCCGGTGTGGCTCCTGATCCAGGACTGGTACTGGGACACACGGGAGTAGACTCCGGGATACCGGGCCAGAGCACAGCCTTTACCAAAACTCACCACTCCAGCCTGCACCCAGGTGGAGTTCACCTTCAGCACCAGCGGACCTCCAGAGTCACCCTGAGGAGACAAGAGACATTTAGAGACACAACTTGAAATTTCATGGTTTGTGGTCCCGCTGGGGGTGAAAGGTTGCATCCTTGTCTTATTGATCTTTGTAAATAAATTTTTCTTGTTAGATTTCCAATTACTTTTATTCTGGCCGTTGGCTGGGTACATAATGTTTTAATAATTCCCACTGATTTATGATTAAATCCCATTTTTTCCAGGACTAGATATAAAAAAACATCCAATTAACACAGTCAAATGTCTTCCAGCATCTATGCCCTTTTTAATTTTTACTAAGGTCAGAAAACAATGAGTAAAACTGCTGTTATGTCTGGATAAACTGCCATAGTCAGTGCGTGGAAAAAAAGAGTTAATGGTCAATACTCTGTTCCGCCAGCAGGGTGCGCTTGGTGCCATATGCATCAGTAGCTGAGAGTAGAAGAAGTCTGCAGAGCATGTGACCAAGTGCTGTTAATGACTGTATTCTTGTATCTTTTGCAGGTAAGCTTCTGAAATCAACACACAAACCATATATAACAGTAGTAATGCTTCTGAAGTGCCTTAAAGTGTAACATATGTCGAGCTAACGCGTAGTTTGAGCAGTTTATCAGTTGGTAAGAGTCAGACGCCACGTTTTGTTTCTAAGATGGCGGACGTAGATCGGTGGCGACCGCGGTAACAGAGCTAAGTAGATTATGTGTGTCCTGAGTCGATCACCTTTTGGTATTTTTCGGTCTTCTAACAGACGTTTGTAAAGATGCTAACTGGCTAACGGTAGATAAACAAAAACTCCACATATTGCTCTACCTCTGTGGTAATTTTTGTGTATTTATGCTAAGTGTTTATAAAATAATCATGATATGAAAATAAATTTGATCAGGAAATGCGCAGGAACGCTCAGGTCACACTCGGGCGACGTTCTTTCAGTGATCTTAGTGTTTTTGTAGCTAACTTTGTCCGTCTTATTTTCTGATTAACGTTAGCTTAGCCCACAATCTTATTTTGAAAGACAGAAACAAGGAACTGGATGTGAAAATTTGTTAACGTAAATATCCCAGCCTTAAATTAGAGCCAATCACAAGCGAAAAATCCAACAAATAAGTCCAAAAAAGCCAGAAAGGTGACTGTGTCTGATGTTGGAACTTCCGTGTGTCTGACTCAGGGCCATAGCACTGCCGAGCTTTAACCTCAGACAGTAGCACTATTTCATACAGCCAAAAAAATTATATTTGTAAAAGAAACTATCCAACCAATATATCGTTATAAACGTAAGTAAATGTACTTTTATTTTATACAATTTGCATTGATGAAGATATTAAATGAGTGATTTTATGACGTGTTGAAGATAAAGTAATAGAATTTTAGCTGAAAGTGTCCGACTCAGGACACACACACATGCTACTGTTAGAGTCTGGTGTGAGCTAAAATGAAGTAAGCTAAGTGCTGAGAGATGAATAAGAGTTATACACAAGCATGAGTTTATGGAGAAGACATGTTAACTGAAGTAAAAGTGTTGAGGACATGAGATCCGTGGGTCCAGAGCTAAGCTAAAGTGTACGTGTGTGGGTTTATACCAGTGCTAATTCAGTTACTGAGCTAGGACAAGAGCCTGTGTTCTTCACACATTAGATTCAGGTTAAAGCTTCAGTCTGCAACTGTGTGTGTAATGAGAATATTTACCAGATGAAATGTAAAACGCTTCATGTTCATTTCATTAGTGTAAAAGCAGTACAAGTATGGTAAAGGACATTGGTTTGAAATAGATTTAAGTGAATAAATACAATACGAGTAATTCATAAGAGGTACAGACAATGATTAAAAACAGATTTGAAACAGTAGTTAAAAACATATAACACTGTTACTGTAGTTTCTGTGTTTGTTAACTCTTCTCTTGCAGAGGGAGGCTGTGTATATAGATTTTCATAAAAGTTTTGAAAGATTCTTTCAGTTTCCTTTTTTATTGTATTTACTGTTTGCTGTTTCCTTATCTGTTTGGATGATAGTTTTGTAGATCTAGGTCTATTTCATAGTAACTTTGTTTAAAATATGTCTGCTTCTTTTTCATTTCTTCCACTAGTATCATATTTATTTGTTTTTTAGTGTCTTGAATCTACTGATACATTTCTGCTGTTTTTGTTTTCAAGAATTTTTGCTCAGGTTCTTTAAGTCCTCATATGTTTGTATTTTTATTTTTTCCTGTTTTAGCTATAAGCTTTCCCAGAACAACCACTTTAAGGTTGTAAGCTTTAAGGTTGTCTGCACACATCCAGGTTTATATTCATCAGCTCTATAGCCTTCAGATTTATTAACAAAAAATAGTCAATCCATGAATGCAGGTTATGGCCAGAAGAGAAGTGTAACGTCTCTGGAAGGGGTTTAAAGTTCTCCATATCAATCAATCCTAGTTCCTCAAGTGAAACTTTTACAAATCTAGTCACACCTCTTTTATTTTTCTGGATACTTGTTGTTACATTAAAGTCCCCTGCTCTTTCAACACTTTGTTTACGCCGAGGTACGAGCGTCGTTTCTGTACTACTTCGGTGGTGTAGTCATGATCAGATTGAAGCTTGTCTGCCACTCGTTCGTTCTTCTGCCTGGCTTTCTTCAGAAGCTTTTCTTTGGCCTGGGTCTCTCTCCTGGCTTTGGCTTGAGCAGAATGGTTCTGTGTGCCTTTCCAGTTCTTTTTAAGTAGCTGGTTTAAATATATGGTAACCAATCCTCCTTCACTGTGCTCTGGTAGACCAAATATTCGGATGCTATTGCTCCGAGATCTGGCTTCGAGGTCAGTTTTCTTGTATGCGTGAGGCCTGGGTTAGCAGGTGGCACTGTGCGTCTTTAGCCTCCGTGTTCCTCTCCTCAAGTTCAGAGAGGCAGGCCTGGGCCTCAGTTAGGCTGATCTTTAGCTCTTCCATCGCCTTGTTGTTTTCTGTGACTTTTTGTTTCATGTTTTGTCGAAGTGAATTTATTTCCAGGTTCAGTTTGTTTTTAAACAAAGTTAAAAAGCTCTCAGCTCTCTTTGCTCAGGTTGGCTCGGCACTCGAGCTTTAGCTTTGCGTGACCATGATCGGCTTCATCAGCCCCGTCTCCCTCCTCGTGTTCACTTTCTTCCCGTTCAGCGTTGTTTTTTTTGTTGTTGTTGTTTTTTTTTACAGCTCCACCCATCACAAGGTTGTTGCTAGTTTTAGATCAAGTCTTGTACTATTTGTGGAGTCCTAGTTCGCGCTAAACTACAAATCTTCCACCGCCATCTTACTGCAAGTCGATGAGAAATGTACCCAGTTTTTACCTCAAAAACAATGATCACATTGTTAAAGCCAGATCAACATTTCAACTAACAACTTATCTTTTGTAATACACATGCACTGAAGGCCAACGCACACCAGAAGAACGGCAGAAAAATACACTTCTATTTTTCTGAGCGCCCTCACACTGGCGCTGAAAACACATGCTCCTCGTACTTCAGTAGATAAAGACAGTTCTCTGTACACAGCGGTAAACACTGAGAGAGAGAGAGAGAGAGACGCTGCATCAGGGACAGAGACAGCAGCTACTGACTCCTGCTGCAGTCAGTGCACAGGGAAACTGCTTTCTGCTGCTAACTCACTGATAACTCGTTAATAAAACAGCCCAGTCTCTCCTCACAGCCACACAGGCGCGCGTCACCTCACCCCAAACGTCTCGGCTCTTGAAAAGGCTTTAACATGAACAATGTGGAGTTTTTAAAAAATGCATTAATGGGTTAACAAGCAGAGATAATGACAGAAGTGGCTCCAGGCTGTGAGACTGGGCAATTCTGTTAAGCTGGGGACACACTCCAGGATTTTCTCAGTGGTTACAGATTCTGAAAAGACCAGGAGCTCACACTAACGACAGCAGATTTAGTTCTGACGACTGAAAGACTGCGCCTCACACACTACAAGATCTGCTGAGGCCACGACTGACGCCAACCAAATGCAGCAAACTCTCACAGGGAACTGGCGAGAACTAAATGGTAAACAAACATGGAGCTACTTGGGTCGCTGTTGCCGTTGTGTGCGCAGCAATCTGTTTGTAAAAAAGGAAAAAGAAAAAACCTCTATGTATCCAGTTTTGCTTGGGTAGTGCTAAACTTTCTTCGGTGTTTGCCATGGTTGTTTTTGTTTTCTTCTTCTTCTTCTTCTTCTTTAAATTTCTGCTTCTCTGATGCTATTTCCTGTGTCCCAACTGTTTTTCATTGGTTGCTGGACTCCATGAATTCCCAGTTGGATGTAAACAGCCCACACTACAGGAGTGTGGTCCAGAGTCAGCTTTAAAAAACATGTTTGATTGCTTGCGACTGACGTCAGGCCGGGTTTTTGCGCCGCACGCACTTGACGACTCGAGTCTTTGAACATCACACACTAATGGATTTCAGGGCCAGGGTGATTACGATTCCCTGCGACAAGTGTTGACTGGTACAGACTCGGCGCAGCTGTGGATCATTACAAAATTGGGCAAAAAAATCAACTAATTTTGCCCCTGTTTAAAATGATATATCATAACAAAATTCATGATTATAAATTATTACCAGTTAATCACATATAGGATTGAGGATGGTGGAGTTGGAGACACTCGGGTGGTACTGACCTGGCAGGAGTCCTTGCCTCCTTGTCCTGCACACATCATGTTGCCTGTGATGGTGCCCCCGCCGTAGTTATTGTCACAGACGGTGTTGGAGACGACGGGGACGTTCACCTCCTGCAGCCTCTGTGGGGACGGCAGTGGAACTGCAGAGGAGACAGGCTTTGGTTAGGATTCAGGAGGAATCAACCTGCTCGGGACAGTTCACTTTGATGTCGGGAATATCACTTAATTTTTGATTTGGTAAAGTAGAACTAAACTAACCCAGACCTAAACCAGACCTAAACCAGGTCTAACCCAGGTCCTGTACCGTCTGAGTTGATGTTGCCCCAGCCGGTGACCCAGACGTAGGTGCCCGCGCTGAAGGAGGTCCCGGAGGCGGTCAGGCAGACGGGGCGGATGTAGTCGGTGAAGCTGACAGAGATTAGCAGCTTCAGGAGGCACATGTCGTTATCGCTGGTGGTGTCGTCATAGTCCGGGTGTTTGATGATGTCAATCACAGTGCGGGACACTTCGTTAGGGTTGGAGAGCTGCTGCGTGTCCCGGCCCAGGTGCACCCTCAGGCCTGACAGACTGCTCCTGAGGAGAGACAGAGGAACATCAGAGAGGGCAGGGTTAAAGGGACAAGAAATCTCCTCAAAACTGGTACACAAAACAAAATTCTCTTAATCTACTGGACATTAAGTTTTTTGTTTGTTTTTTTTTCCTCAAAGACGTTTCAGTTTCATCCAAACATCATTCATCAGTTTGAATTTACAGGAAACAGGAAGTCACTGGCATTAAATACACAGCTGAAGGTCACATGATCAATCTGTCTGCCTCTTACCGTCCTTTCTCAAAGGCTGTACCTCGGCGTTTTATGAGGCGCTGTAGTTTCTTTGATAAAAGTTAGCTAAGAAGTTTCTGTATTGAGCCTGAGCTGCTGCCTCAGAGAGGAGCTGTTATTTAGAGCCATAAGAAAAAATACAGAGGACCAGGAGAAAACAGTTGGCCATTGTTATGAAGATCGAAGCCACAAATGAGCTGAGAACTATGAGGAGAACTGAGAGGAATTTGTACAATTCAATCCGAGAACAGCAACCGCACAACGGTTGTAGTGCGCCCTCTATGGGCTGCACAACACAGAAATAACACTGAAGTAAAAAAAATTTTGGCATCAGGCAGCAATAAGCACAGCCACTGAAAACAACAACACAGATGACGTCATTCACTTTCTAGGTCAATAACACATCACAGTTACGCTCTGTAAGCCCCGCCCCCACAGGCCCCTGGAGGGTTCATGTCTGCTGGGCATTTCTGCAGTCGACTGCAGCGCTGCACTAACAACACGCTTTAACCATTTACATGCGGTGTATTTTGGTCTGGTTTTATGCTTCTGTTTTAGTTTTAAAGTATTTTAGCTCTGTGTTCTTTCCTTACAGAGAAACAGCACTGAGACACAGAGCCAGGAGCAGAAGTATTGCAGATGAACAGAACAGGTCTGACCTGATGTTAAACACCTCATTAAATTTAATTAAAATGTGTGGTGTAAAAATAGCACTGAGCCGTGTGACCTCAGATCATTTCTGTGTCTGTGGTTTATGACGGAGCGTGCTCTGTTTGTTCAGGCGGAACTTCCCAGAAACTCAGATTCCTCTGATTAAACTGGTCAGTTCACTTCTCTGTTCTCCTCTAACCCTCTGTAATGGGACGTCCATTTACAGTCCAACCTGAGGGCCGCGGGCCAATCACGGCACTCGGCTGAGTTTCATATGGCCCTCAGCTTCGGCCTCCAGTATAATTCAGACAGTATTCAGTGGATCTGTCTGTACTTTTGTGCTCTTAAGCCAACTATTTAACGTATGTGTGTCCTGAGTCAGACTCTTTCAGTTAAAATTCTATTACTTTTTTATCTTAAACACTTCATAAAATCGCTCATTTAATATCTTCATTAATGCAAATTGTATAAAATAAAAGTACATTTTCTTACCTTTATAACGATATATTGGTTGGATAGTTTCTTTTACAAATATTTTATTGTGGCTGTATGAAATAGTGCTATCGTCCGAGGTTAAAGCTCGGCAGTGCTATGGCCCTGAGTCGGACACACGGAAGTTCCAATATCAGACACTCACCTTTCTGGCTTTTTCAGCCTTATTTGTTGGATTTTTCGGCTCTAATTTAAGGCTGGGATATTTACGTTAACAAATTTTCACATCCAGTTCCTTGTTTCCGTCTTTCAAAATAAGATTGTGGGCTAAGCTAACGTTAATCAGAAAATAATAAGACGGACAAAGTTAGCTACAAAAACACTAAGATCACTGAAAGAACGTCGCCCGAGTGTGACCTGAGCGTTCCCTGCGCATTTCCCGATCAAAATTATTTTGATATCATGATTATTTTATAAACACTTAGCATAAATACACAAAAATTACCACAGAGGTACAGCAATATGTGGAGTTTTTGTTTATCTACCGTTAGCATCTTTGCGAGCGTCTGTTAGAAGACTGAAAAATAGCAAAAGCTGAGCGACTCAGGACACACAGACGTTAAATAGTTAATAGTCCTATAGACTTTTCTGGCCTGAATCACAGAGGGTCCTGATGTGTGCACATGGGACCCAGCGCCACCTGACCCTGACACCATGTGGTTCTGAGTTTAATAATCAGTGTAGAGTCTGACCTGGGGAAGCAGTGCGCCGCCGTGAGGACCCACTGGTCGTTGATCAGGGAGCCGCCGCAGAAATGAAAGCCATTCCGAGTCAGAGAAACCTGCCACGGCCACGACCCGGGAGTGGCAGCCTCTCCACCGACGATTCTGGTTTTACTGTTCAGAGGAGCGAGGCCACACACTGCAACAAGACAGGAGGGTTAGACCTGGGTTAGACCTGGACTAAACCTGGACTAAACCTGGACTAAAGCAGGTCAAAACCTGGACTAAACCTGGACTAAACCTGGACTAAAGCAGGTCAAAACCTGGACTAAACCTGGACTAAACCTGGACTAAACCTGGACTAAACCTGGACTAAAGCAGGTCTAAACCTGGACCAAACCAGGTCTAAACCTGGACTAAACCAGGTCTAAACCTGGACTAAAGCAGGTCAAAACCTGGACTAAACCTGGACTAAACCTGGACTAAAGCAGGTCAAAACCTGGACTAAACCTGGACTAAACCTGGACTAAACCTGGACTAAAGCAGGTCTAAACCTGGACCAAACCAGGTCTAAACCTGGACTAAACCAGGTCTAAACCAGGACTAAACCAGGACCAAACTTGGACTAAACCAGGACCAAACCTGGACTAAACCAGGACCAAACCTGGACTAAACCTGGACTAAACCTGGACTAAACCTGGACTAAACCTGGACTAAACCAGGACTAAACCAGGACCAAACCAGGACTAAACCTGGACTAAACCAGGTCTAAACCAGGACTAAACCAGGACCAAACTTGGACTAAACCAGGACCAAACCTGGACTAAACCAGGACCAAACCTGGATTAAACCTGGACTAAACCTGGACTAAACCAGGTCTAAACCAGGACTAAACCAGGACCAAACCTGGACTAAACCAGGACCAAACCTGGACTAAACCAGGACCAAACCTGGACTAAACCAGGACCAAACCAGGACTAAACCTGGACTAAACCAGGTCTAAACCAGGACCAAACCTGGACTAAACCAGGACCAAACCTGGACTAAACCAGGACTAAACCTGGACTAAACCAGGACAAAACCAGGACAAAACCAGGTCTAGTTTTCATTCAAAACTTGGTCTCAGACAAATCTGTTATTTTATGAAAATGCGCAGATGCAGCTGTAACAACACTGTGTGAATATGGAAACTCTGAGGAGCCATGTCATGGCCAACCTCAGTCCTGGTCCTAGTCCTAGTCTTAGTCCTGGCCTGTATTTGGTCCTGGTCTGGTCCCAGTCTACAAGAACCTCCATAAACCCTGGTCTGGTCTACAAGAACCTCCATAAGCCCTGGTCAGGTCTACAAGAACCTCCATAAACCCTGGTCTGGTCTACAAGAACCTCCATAAACCCTGGTCTGGTCTACAAGAACCTCCATAAACCCTGGTCTGGTCTACAAGAACCTCCATAAACCCTGGTCAGGTCTACAAGAACCTCCATAAACCCTGGTCTGGTCTACAAGAACCTCCATAAGCCCTGGTCTGGTCTACAAGAACCTCCATAAACCCTGGTCTGGTCTACAAGAACCTCCATAAACCCTGGTCTGGTCTACAAGAACCTCCATAAACCCTGGTCTGGTCTACAAGAACCTCCATAAACCCTGGTCAGGTCTACAAGAACCTCCATAAGCTGTGTGACTGGTGGCAGGGTCAGTATCGGTCACATGAGGGAGCAGATCATGGTTCAGCTGCAAAATATAAAATAATAAAAGTCTGAGACTCACCGCCGGCCTGCGCCCGAGCTCCTGCAAAACACAAAACACCAGAGGTCAGAGGTCACGCAGGACTGGAGACACTGAGGGACAGGAAACAGCAGGATTTTGAGATTTGAGAGCTCAGGTGTGAGTTACTGTCGCTGAGGGAAAGGTGAGGCTCGTTCGTCTCTGGAGAATCCGAGTTTCTCAAAACCAAGGTCCTGGATTTTAATGGAGACTGAGTTCAGGAGACGGTGTTTACAGCACGAAGACAAAACCGGGACACTTAAAAAACCTGATCATAACCGGATTCTCCAGTGCAGGTAAACACACTCTACTGGTGGACCAGCAGGGGGCAGCAGAGACCAGCAGAGACCAGCAGAGGGCAACAGAGACCAGCAGGGGGCAGCAGAGACCAGCAGAGACCAGCAGAGACCAGCAGAGGGCAACAGAGACCAGCAGAGACCAGCAGAGACCAGCAGAGACCAGCAGAGACCAGCAGAGACCAGCAGAGGGCAGCAGAGACCAGCAGAGGGCAGCAGAGACCAGCAGAGACCAGCAGAGACCAGCAGAGGGCAACAGAGACCAGCAGGGGGCAGCAGAGACCAGCAGAGACCAGCAGGGGGCAGCAGAGACCAGCAGAGACCAACAGAGACCAGCAGAGACCAGCAGAGACCAACAGAGACCAGCAGAGACCAGCAGAGACCAGCAGAGACCAGCAGAGACCAGCAGAGACCAGCAGAGGGCAGCAGAGACCAGCAGAGGGCAGCAGAGACCAGCAGAGACCAGCAGGGGGCAGCAGAGACCAGCAGAGACCAGCTGAGACCAGCAGAGACCAGCAGAGGGCAGCAGAGACCAGCAGAGACCAGCAGAGACCAGCAGAGACCAGCAGAGACCAGCAGAGACCAGCAGAGACCAGCAGAGGGCAACAGAGACCAGCAGAGACCAGCAGAGACCAGCAGAGAGCAGCAGAGACCAGCAGAGACCAACAGAGACCAGCAGAGGGCAACAGAGACCAGCAGAGACCAGCAGAGACCAGCAGAGGGCACCAGAGACCAGCAGAGACCAGCAGAGACCAACAGAGACCAGCTGAGACCAGCAGAGACCAGCAGAGACCAGCAGAGGGCAGCAGAGACCAGCAGAGACCAGCAGAGACCAGCAGAGACCAGCAGAGACCAACAGAGACCAACAGAGACCAACAGAGACCAGCAGAGACCAGCAGACCAGCAGAGACCAGCAGAGGGCAGCAGAGACCAGCAGAGACCAGCAGAGACCAGCAGAGACCAGCAGAGACCAGCAGAGGGCAGCAGAGACCAGCTGAGACCAGCTGAGACCAGCAGAGACCAGCAGAGACCAGCAGAGACCAGCAGAGACCAGCAGAGACCAGCAGAGACCAGCAGAGACCAGCAGAGACCAGCAGAGGGCAACAGAGACCAGCAGAGACCAGCAGAGGGCAGCAGAGACCAGCAGAGACCAGCAGAGACCAGCAGAGACCAGCAGAGACCAGCAGAGACCAACAGAGACCAGCAGAGACCAGCAGAGACCAGCAGAGACCAGCAGAGACCAGCAGAGACCAGCAGAGGGCAACAGAGACCAGCAGAGACCAGCAGAGACCAGCAGAGGGCAACAGAGACCAGCAGAGACCAGCAGAGACCAGCAGAGACCAGCAGAGGGCAACAGAGACCAGCAGAGGGCAACAGAGACCAGCAGAGACCAGCAGAGACCAGCAGAGGGCAGCAGAGACCAGCAGAGACCAGCAGAGGGCAACAGAGACCAGCAGAGACCAGCAGAGACCAGCAGAGACCAGCAGAGACCAGCAGAGACCAACAGAGACCAGCAGAGACCAGCAGAGACCAGCAGAGACCAGCAGAGACCAGCAGAGACCAGCAGAGACCAGCAGAGGGCAACAGAGACCAGCAGAGACCAGCAGAGACCAGCAGAGACCAGCAGAGACCAGCAGAGGGCAACAGAGACCAGCAGAGGGCAGCAGAGACCAGCAGAGACCAGCAGAGACCAGCAGAGACCAGCAGAGACCAGCAGAGACCAGCAGAGGGCAACAGAGACCAGCAGAGACCAGCAGAGACCAGCAGAGACCAGCAGAGACCAGCAGAGACCAGCAGAGACCAGCAGAGACCAGCAGAGACCAGCAGAGGGCAACAGAGACCAGCAGAGACCAGCAGAGACCAGCAGAGACCAGCAGAGAGCAGCAGAGACCAGCAGAGACCAACAGAGACCAGCAGAGGGCAACAGAGACCAGCAGAGACCAGCTGAGACCAGCAGAGGGCAGAGTTTTGCAGTCTTTTGAACTTGATTTAAAGAATAAAAAGAACTTTGTGTCTGATCCATTTTCCTTCAAAAGTAAAAATGTCTGTGAGGAATCAGTGGAAACAGAGCTGGACACTGTTTTTTGAATAAATGACTGAGAGCAGACTGGATGTAGAGGGCTTGTTGTTGATTGGTCAGTGCTTCCTGAAGTGGGCGGGGCTTTGTGGTTGTGGGACTGAGCGTTCTGAGGCCTCAGAAAGTCAGCACCAGAGAAAAACAGAACATAGCTCCAGGTCTGTTTCTGATGAGGAGTAGTGTTGTGTCATGTACGTAATCCCAGTGCAAACATGTTTCTCTGTGGTTACTGCTGCAGAGTCTGGCAGAGAAAACATTTCATCTTCAAGAACAAAAGTGTGTTTAGATTTAGCTCAGAGATGATGGCTCAGGGCTGGACCAGGCCTGGACCGGGCAGACTGGTCTGACCGGTCTGGACCTGGTCTAATGTGGTCGGGAGTTTCTGTCCCAGAGTTCTCGGAAAAACTTGAATTACACAGAAACACATCACTGTCCCGTCTCAGAGAGACTCACTGTCCCGTCTCAGAGAGACTCACTGTCCCACTCACTGTCCCGTCTCAGAGAGACTCACTGTCCCACTCACTGTCCCGTCTCAGAGAGACTCACTGTCCCACTCACTGTCCCGTCTCAGAGAGACTCACTGTCCCGTCTCAGAGAGACTCACTGTCCCACTCACTGTCCCGTCTCAGAGAGACTCACTGTCCCACTCACTGTCCCGTCTCAGAGAGACTCACTGTCCCACTCACTGTCCCGTCTCAGAGAGACTCACTGTCCCGTCTCAGAGAGACTCACTGTCCCGTCTCAGAGAGACTCACTGTCCCGTCTCAGAGACACTCACTGTCCCGTCTCCGTCGTATACAGGTGTGTACAGGTGTGTACAGGTGTGTACAGGTGTGTACAGGTGTGTACAGGTGTGTACAGGTGTGTACAGGTGTGTACAGGTGTGTACAGGTGTATATAGGTGTGTACAGGTGTGTACAGGCGTGTGGAGATCACCCTGAGTTTATTGTCCTGCTCTTTACAGTGGAGGTCAGAGGTCAGTGTGGAGGTCAGAGGTCAGTGTGGAGGTCAGAGGTCAGTGTGGAGGTCAGAGGTCAGTGTGGAGGTCAGAGGTCAGTGTGTGGCCCCTCCCTCAGAACACACAGCACATGTACCTGACCTGTGTGAGTTTAATGTATGGAGTTAAATCTGTCACATTAATCACTGGCAGAGTGTTTGCAGAGCTCAGAGGCAGGGCCCAGGACCAGGCCCGGCTCACACTGGGACCTGACGTCACTGTGTTTATGAACTTACAGGGGCCACATCAGCTGTGTTCCTGAGGTAGTGCTGCGGTATGGAGTCAATTTCCCACTCAGTGTTTTTGTAACTTTCAGATCCGTGTTTATAGTGAATCGGTTTATAGTGATGAGCTACCACAGAGCTGATTAGCCTCCGGTGAGATGCAGAAATGTTAAAATACGGATTTTTGCTTTGGAGTTTTCTAAAAGTCAGCGGTGAAAACAAACCAGAGTTAGGCGAGCACACATTAATACACATACATATACCAAAAAAGAAAGGATCAAAGTTTCTTTTTTATGGCTCCAGTATTAGGACAGGTACTTGAGCAGCCTGTTTAGTAGAATTATTCTTTGACACAAATATAACCCTCTTAAATTAATTTAGATATATAAAAGCATAATACAAATAAAAACTTTTAAAGCAGCTAAATATTTAGAATACAAAATATTAATAAAAATTACAAAGCCCTGTTGGATCTGAGTGTGGTCATCATTTATTCCATAGTGTCAGTGTAAATAGGTCAGTAACGCCATAAAATACTGCAGTAATTTCAGTAAATTCCTTCTTGGTCAGATATCATCACTATCAGTCCAGTAAATGAGCCATAAGACCTTCACCGAACACACCCCGCACTGACATCAGGAGTACTTCACCGACTACTGCAGTTTTATGAGTACTCAACTACTGCAAAGAATTTATGAGCAGTGTGGAGTAAAACTGAGGCCGAACGTCTTCACGACATTTTGTAGTGGTGTCCGAATGGCTAATGGATAAAAAATAGTGCACTCAAAATTTCCCACAATGCATTTTGAAAAGTAGTGGACAACAATGGTCACTAGTGGTCAGTATAGACCAGAATGCTTTGCTTTTTTTAACTTCTGTCACGTCGCAATCAGAAATAAAAAGCTCTTAAATAAACCGCTGCAGTGTAAAATTGCTAACGTTAGCTTAGCCAGCGTTCAGCCTCCCCACGTAAGGCACAGGCACACGTATGACTATTATTTATCTATAAATACTAAAACATCTGAGTCTGGTCAGGTTTATCACAGAAGAACATTATCAGCGGAGTTTCAACGAACTTTTTTTTACACAGACGCCAGAGTCACATGATCATTGCTGAGAGAAAAATAGTGTGTGAGTGTCCGAATTCCAATCAAAGCCCAGGATCAGAGCACACGGCCAATATTGTAGTTCTGGTAGAGTAGTTTTAGCACAACATAGTTTTTATTTCTATTTGAGTAATAGGATTTTGTTCTGTGTTTATTATTGCTGTTTGTTTCTTGTTTTTACTCTATTATACTGTTGTATTTTCATGTAAAGCACTTTGGGCGCCTGTGGTTGTTGTAAATGTGCTGTATAAATAAAGCTGACCTGACCTGACCAGAAACAGTACAAGGAACAAGGAAATGATCATGATCAGGAGACTAATTTACTACAACTACTACAATTATTTTGACACTCACTGCTGCTGCTGCTCGGCACCAAACCAGGTCACAGAGTTTTATTAATGATTTTTACTCTGTGTGTGTAAGTATGTGTTAAAATGTTCTCAGAATATCCATTTTCTTAAATAAATGAAGCTGAGTAAAAGTGTGCAGTTTCTCGGTCCTCTGGGAGAAATCAGAAAAAGGTTCAACAAGAAGGTCGTCCGGACAAGGTTTGTTTTATCTCAAGGACTTAATAATATCTGAAAATCTAAAATCAATAATCCCTCTGGAGGAAGGGTGGTCTCATAACAGACCATATCCAGGTAACCAGAGAGAATTATGGATTATACATCAACAAATCCCTCTGTAAAGGACTGTGAGTGCAGCTGAAGTGGAGATATCTGACTCAGAGTGGTAGTAGTAGCAGTAGCAGTAACTGAAGTGGAGGTATCAGAGAACTAATTCTGAGAAAACTAAATCACACGACTGTCAGAGCTGTGACTAATTCTGAATTCTCACCTTCAGACTGGTTTATGACAAATAAAAGACTAAGGACTGAGCCTGAGGAGGATCCCACACCAACAACTCAGACTGAAGCAGAACTCAGTAACTCTGCTCGTTTCTTTGCTATTTTGCCTCATTTTCCTCTACAGAGCGCCCCCTACAGTAAATACAAGTCCAGTTGACTCCTGTGTGACCGCCCGTTCCTCTTTACTTTTGTTTCCCCCTCCCTGTTTCTGTACAAAGTTTTCTGTCTTTGGCCGCTCTGCCACAACGAAAAGCGAGAAAGTGGTTGCTAGCTTGTTGTTTTGCTAACTGCAATGTGCCGTTTTCTCGCGAGCCCCGAGATTTCAGTGACACGAGCTCGGAGGCGCTCACTGTTGCAGGTGTCACTTTTGGCCCAGAGACACCAGGGGGAGATGCCACACACCTCATTTACCCCCCAACAACTCATTTAACCATCACACTCACTCACAAACTGTTCATTTATGGTCAAAAGTTACCGAGTTCTGATTTAAACTTCAATCTCACTGACTACAGCAGACTGTCCCCAACTACAGCAGACTGTCCCCAACTACAGCAGACTGTCCACAACTACAGCAGACTGTCCACAACTACAGCAGACTGTCCCCAACTACAGCAGACTGTCCACAACTACAGCAGACTGTCCACAACTACAGCATACTGTAACTACCTATAGCAGACTGTCCACAACTACAGCAGACTGTCCCCAAGTACAGCAGACTATCCCCAACTACAGCAGACTGTACCCAACTACAGCACACTGTCCTCAACTACAGCAGACTGTCCCCGACTACAACAGACTGTACCCAACTACAGCAGACGGTCTCCAACTACAGCAGGTTGTCCTCAACTACAGCAGACTATCCCCAACCAGAGCAGACAGTCACCAACTACAGCAGACAGTCACCAACTACAACACTGTCAAAAACTAAAACAGACTGTCTCCAACTACAGCAGACTGTCACCAACTACAGCACTGTCAAAAACTAAAACAGACTGTCTCCAACTACAGCAGACTGGGGCAGACTCGGCCCAACTGTGAATTGTTGGCCAAATGAGGCAGGAAACCAGTTTGTGTGTTTGCAGCACAGAGCTGTAAATGTTGGATGTGTTGAGTTTTATTTGTTTTTTATGACTCTGTGCAGCATCTCTCTCTGTTCAGAACTGAGCTGCTGTGTGGATAAAGAGGTTTTGTTGTTGTTGTTGTTGTTTTGAACATTTGCATTGTCCAGAAACAAGTGAAGAGACCAGCAGAGGGCAGCAGAGTGTTGCAGTCTTTTGAACATAAACAGAGAAAACAAGCCGTTCGGTTCCTTAAACTTTGTGTCTGATCTGTTCTCCTCCCAAAGTAAAAATGTCTGTGAGGAAACAATGGAAACAAAGCTCTACATTGTTTTGTTTTTTTATAAATGACTGATGAGTGGGCGGGGCTTTTGTGGGAGAGGCGGAGCATTCTGAGGCCTCGGAGAGTCGGCGCCAGAGAATACAGGACTCCTCAAACAGAACCCAGCTCCAGGAGTGTTTCTGATGAGGAGCAACATTAGAACATGGAGACTTTAGGTAAAAGTGTTAAAGTACTGCACTTTCAGATGTAGTAAAAAACAAAAAAGTATTTCTCACAGACTTGAACTAATGATGAGGTAAATGTGATGAGGAGTTGAGCTGCCACTGACGAAACCAACACTCAAATTATTAAATACTTTAAACCTACTCACAAATGTAGTGGAGTAATAGTAAAAGTACTTCTTGTGAAATGTATTTGGGTAAAGTACAGATACAGGAGAAGTGTAAAGTAACTCTGAAACCAGACGACGTTTAAAAAATAAATAAAAAGAAAAGAGTTTACCTGTGACGCAGAGGAGGAGCGTCAGGAGCCCCCGGACTGCGCTGGGATGGTCCATGGTTCCGGTCCTGGTCCTGGTCCTGGTCCTGGTCCTGGTTTTGGTCCTGGTTGTGCTCGGTGTGATCGCAGTAACCTCAGTGATGGTGCTGTACCTGTGCTGCGTACCTGTCTGGGCAGGTGCGTCATGTGCTGTGCAGGTGCTCCGCTCTGGCCCCTCCCCCCTCCCCCCTCTGGCCCCGCCCCCCTCCCAGATACTGCAGTACTTGAGTATTTTGTGTACACAGATAACATGAGCCTCTGTCAACACGGAGCGAGCGGCAGATTCCTGAAGAGTGAGTCAGAGTCAGAAAGGCTCAGCCAGGGAAGCTTTATTATTATTGATTATTATTCATATTCATAATAATGTTACTGTCAAATTATTATTAATACTGTAATTGCTATTTCCTCCACCAGTTTGTAGCAATACTAATAACAAAGAATGATCTTCTGGTAGAGTAGTTTTATCACAACATAGTTTTTATTTCTGTTTGAGTAACAACAGTACAAGAACAAGGAAATGATCAGGAGACTAATTTACTACGACTTCTACAACGACTCTGACACTCACTGCTGCTGCTGCTTGGCACCAAACCAGGTCACACACATTTATTAATGATTGTGATCAGAAACATAATTCAGTTTTTTGTTTTGTTTTTTTATTGATTTATTCATATTAAAAAAATTTAAACATACAAAAAATACATATACATTATTAATAAAGGATAACACAAGAAAGTGTCCAGCACTTATTTCCATTGTGGTCCATTTACCTGAGGTCACACAACACAACAATAGACAAATCTAAGATATACATGTATACAAAATAATAAAAATAGCAAAATTAGAAATAAATAAAATGTCTAGCCTCCTGATTAGAATAAAATTTCCATAAAAACTGTAAAAATGACTCAGCTCTTCGACTGTTGGAATGGGATTTATGATGTTTGTTCTGTTTTGTTTTTTGTTGTCTGGTTGTTTTGTCATCACTTGACGTCATGGTTACTTAAATGTTGACTGGATTTGACAAAATAAGTCTGGACTTCAGCCTAAACCCTTTCAGTCTCTCGTGGAAGCATTGTGTTTTTCATGACCGAATAAACTGAACTATTATTATTATTATTGTTGTTATTATGGTTGTTTTTCAGATGGGGCCCTGTTGTTTCAGAGTTGGTTATGAAAGTGAACACACCTCAGGACAGTGGTTATAAAAACATCATCACTGAGGAAACATGGCCTCAGTGATTTTCCTCTCATGTTTTCAGTCCGACCGGTTCCACACAAAACCTGCTCCACTCCCGATCCCTGAGCAGGACAGGACTCTGTAACAACAACAACAACAACAACAACACAAACATCTGTTTACTCAGTTTTTATGGATGCTTCACTTTAAATAAAATACTGACATTATAACAGTGCATTTGAAACTGGTCAGGTCAAGTTTATAAATCAGTTTTTTGGGCGGCACGGTGGCATAGTGGCCTCACAGCAAGACGGTCCTGGGTTTGATTCCCAGAGCGGGTGGGGCCTTTCTGTGTGGAGTTTGCATGTTCTCCCTGTGTCTCACTAAAAACCTGTACAACAGGTCCCCCCTGGGCCAGGACTCCCCTGACTCTCAGTGGGACCCTCCTGCTTAAATAAATGCAAATTATTAAAACCACACGCCCCACTCTCTCCTCTCTCCTGATGGATGTCCAGAGGCTAATATCCAGTGATATTTGTTTTTCTGATGTTTTGAAATGAAGTAAATGTTTGTGGAAGTCTGATGTGAGGAGAAACAGAGCTGTGTTTCTGTGTAAACAAACGTCCTCAGAGCTGCTGGGACAGATGTTCAGGTGCAGCGGGGACACGGGCCCCTCCACAGTCGTACCCGGGCCTCAGAGTCATGTGTGCCACTGTTCCTCAGAGTCATGTGTGTCACTGTTCCTCTGAGTCATGTCTGTCACTGTTCCTCTGAGTCATGTGTGTCACTGTTCCTCTGAGTCATGTTCCTCTGAGACATGTGTGTCACTGTTCCTCTGAATCATGTGTGTCACTGTTCCTCTGAGTCATGTGTGTCACTGTTCCTCTGAGTCATGTGTGTCACTGTTCCTCTGAGTCATGTTCCTCTGAGTCATGTGTGTCACTGTTCCTCTGAGTCATGTGTGCCACTGTTCCTCTGAGTCATGTGTGTCACTGTTCCTCTGAGTCATGTGTGTCACTGTTCCTCTGAGTCATGTGTGTCACTGTTCCTCTGAGTCATGTGTGCCACTGTTCCTCTGAGTCATGTGTGTCACTGTTCCTCTGAGTCATGTGTGTCACTGTTCCTCTGAGTCATGTTCCTCTGAGACATGTGTGTCACTGTTCCTCTGAATCATGTGTGTCACTGTTCCTCTGAGTCATGTGTGTCACTGTTCCTCTGAGTCATGTGTGTCACTTCCTCTGAGTCATGTGTGTCACTGTTCCTCTGAGACATGTGTGCCACTGTTCCTCTGAATCATGTGTGTCACTGTTCCTCAGAGTCATGTGTGTCACTGTTCCTCTGAGTCATGTTCCTCAGTCATGTTCCTCTGAGTCATGTGTGCCACTGTTCCTCTGAGTCATGTTCCTCAGTCATGTTCCTCTGAGTCAAGTGTGCCACTGTTCCTCTGAATCATGTGTGTCACTGTTCCTCTGAATCATGTGTGTCACTGTTCCTCTGAGTCATGTGTGCCACTGTTCCTCTGAATCATGTGTGTCACTGTTCCTCTGAGTCATGTGTGTCACTGTTCCTCTGAGTCAAGTGTGTCACTGTTCCTCTGAGTCATGTTCCTCAGTCATGTTCCTCTGAGTCATGTGTGCCACTGTTCCTCTGAGTCATGTTCCTCTGAGTCATGTTCCTCTGAGTTATGTGTGCCATTGTTCCTCTGAGTCATGTGTGCCACTGTTCCTCTGAGTCATGTTCCTCTGAGTCATGTGTGCCACTGTTCCTCGGAGTCATGTTCCTCTGAGTCATGTGTGCCATTGTTCCTCGGAGTCATGATCCTCGGAGTCATGTGTGCCATTGTTCCTCTGAGTCATGTGTGCCACTGTTCCTCTGAGTCATGTTCCTCTGAGTCATGTGTGCCACTGTTCCTCGGAGTCATGTTCCTCTGAGTCATGTGTGTCACTGTTCCTCTGAATCATGTGTGCCACTGTTCCTCTGAGTCATGTGTGTCACTGTTCCTCTGAGTCATGTGTGCCACTGTTCCTCTGAGTCATGTGTGTCATTGTTCCTCTGAGTCATGTGTGTCACTGTTCCTCTGAGTCATGTGTGTCACTGTTCCTCTGAGTCATGTGTGTCACTGTTCCTCTGAGTCATGTGTGTCACTGTTCCTCTGAGTCATGTGTGTCATTGTTCCTCTGAGTCATGTGTGCCACTGTTCCTCTGAGTCATGTGTGTCACTGTTCCTCTGAGTCATGTGTGTCACTTCCTCAGAGTCATGTGTGTCACTGTTCCTCTGAGTCATGTTCCTCAGTCATGTTCCTCTGAGTCATGTGTGCCACTGTTCCTCTGAGTCATGTTCCTCAGTCATGTTCCTCTGAGTCAAGTGTGCCACTGTTCCTCTGAATCATGTGTGTCACTGTTCCTCTGAATCATGTTCCTCAGTCATGTTCCTCTGAGTCATGTGTGCCACTGTTCCTCTGAGTCATGTTCCTCAGAGTCATGTGTGCCACTGTTCCTCGGAGTCATGGTTGGTCTGTGACTGATGTGGACAGGGCTGTGATATGAAGTTTTGAGTACAGTTAAATATTTCTTCAAAATTTACTTTCAGGAACTCGGTGTTTGTTTTTTCATGTACTTTTTTTCACTTTTTCATTTCAAATTGATGAAAATGTTTACACTGATTAATAATTCTAGTACGACAGGAACAATGCAGTATTCACTTGAGAGACATTTACAAAGCATGAAAGTGTTCAACCCCTGCCCCTTCAAACATGGGAGTGAATGAAGTAAAAGTTATCTTAAAGACGTGGTGTTGTCAGAGTCACGGTGCTGTGTTAATGTTTAACTTTTACTGTAACACTCTGTAGATGTAGAGGGTCAGCAGAGCTCTGTGATAAACTCTGACAGAGCCGGTCCGTCCCGGGACGCCCTGGCCTCAGAGAGGAACGTCTCTGCTCCCTGTGGCTCCCAGCGCCGTGTGGAGGGCTTCTGTTTGGAACTGAGCCCATCCTGAAAAACACTTTCTCTTTCTCATCTGAGGCTCGCTCTGCGTCACAGGCAGCGCTCTCCTGGTTCTCCTCATGTGACCTCTGCAGAGCTCAAACACTGGTCCTGGTCCTGGTCCTGGTCCTGGTCCTGGTCCTGGTCCTGGTCTTGGTCCTGGTCTCAGTCTTGGTCCTGGTCTCAGTCCTGGTCCTGGGCCTGGTCCTGGTCCTGGTCCTGGTCCTGGTCTTGGTCCTGGTCCTGGTCCTGGTCTTGGTCCTGGTCTCAGTCTTGGTCCTGGTCTCAGTCCTGGTCCTGGGCCTGGTCCTGGTCCTGGTCCTGGTCTTGGTCCTGGTCCTGGTCTTGGTCCTGGTCTCAGTCTTGGTCCTGGTCTCAGTCCTGGTCCTGGGCCTGGTCCTGGTCCTGGTCCTGGTCTCAGTCCTGGTCCTGGTCCTGGTCCTGGTCCTGGTCCTGGGCCTGGGCCTGGGCCTGGGCCTGGGCCTGGTCCTGGGCCTGGGCCTGGGCCTGGTCCTGGTCTCAGTCCTGGTCCTGGTCCTGGGCCTGGTCCTGGGCCTGGGCCTAGGCCTGGTCCTGGTCCTGGTCTCAGTCCTGGTCTCAGTCCTGGTCCTGGTCCTGGTCCTGGGCCTAGGCCTGGTCCTGGTCCTGGTCTCAGTCCTGGTCCTGGTCCTGGGCCTGGTCCTGGGCCTGGGCCTGGTCCTGGTCCTGGTCCTGGGCCTGGTCCTGGTCTCAGTCCTGGTCCTGGGCCTGGTCCTGGTCCTGGTCTCAGTCCTGGTCCTGGTCCTGGTCCTGGGCCTGGTCCTGGTCTCAGTCCTGGGCCTGGTCCTGGTCCTGGTCCTGGTCCTGGTCCTGGTCTCAGTCCTGGTCCTGGTCCTGGTCCTGGGCCTGGTCCTGGTCCTGGTCCTGGTCCTGGTCCTGGGCCTGGTCCTGGTCCTGGTCTCAGTCCTGGTCCTGGTCCTGGGCCTGGTCCTGGTCCTGGTCCTGGTCCTGGTCCTGGTCCTGGTCCTGGGCCTGGTCCTGGTCCTGGTCCTGGGCCTGGTCTTGGTCCTGGTCCTGGTCCTGGGCCTGGGCCTGGGCCTGGGCCTGGGCCTGGTCCTGGTCCTGGTCCTGGTCCTGGTCCTGGTCCTGGTCCTGGTCTTGGTCCTGGTCCTGGTCCTGGTCCTGGTCTTGGTCCTGGTCTCAGTCTTGGTCCTGGTCTCAGTCCTGGTCCTGGGCCTGGTCCTGGTCCTGGTCCTGGTCCTGGTCCTGGTCTTGGTCCTGGTCCTGGTCTTGGTCCTGGTCTCAGTCTTGGTCCTGGTCTCAGTCCTGGTCCTGGTCCTGGTCCTGGTCCTGGGCCTGGTCCTGGGCCTGGTCCTGGGCCTGGTCTCAGTCCTGGTCCTGGTCCTGGTCCTGGTCCTGGTCTCAGTCCTGGTCCTGGTCCTGGTCTTGGTCCTGGTCATGGTCCTGGTCCTGGTCCTGGTCCTGGTCCTGGTCCTGTCTCAGTTTTGGGGAAACTCACATAAAGCCAGCATAAAGATCTAAACCAGGACTAAACCAGGACTAAACCAGGTCTAAGCCAGGACTAAACCAGGTCTAAACCAGGACTAAACCAAGTCTAAACCAGGTCTAAACCAGGACTAAACCAGGACTAAACCAGGTCTAAACCAGGACTAAACCAGGTCTAAACCAGGACTAAACCAGGACTAAACCAGGACTAAACCAGGTCTAAACCAGGACTAAACCAGGACTAAACCAGGTCTAAACCAGGACTAAACCAGGTCTAAACCAGGACTAAACCAAGTCTAAACCAGGTCTAAACCAGGACTAAACCAAACCAGGACTAAACCAGGTCTAAACCAGGACTAAACCAGGACTAAACCAGGTCTAAACCAGGACTAAACCAGGTCTAAACCAGGACTAAACCAGGTCTAAACCAGGACTAAACCAGGACTAAACCAGGTCTAAACCAGGACTAAACCAGGTCTAAACCAGGACTAAACCAAGTCTAAACCAGGTCTAAACCAGGACTAAACCAGGACTAAACCAGGACTAAACCAGGTCTAAACCAGGACTAAACCAGGACTAAACCAGGTCTAAACCAGGACTAAACCAGGTCTAAACCAGGACTAAACCAAGTCTAAACCAGGTCTAAACCAGGGCTAAACCAGGACTAAACCAGGGCTAAACCAGGGCTAAGCCAGGACTAAACCAGGACTAAACCAGGTCTAAACCAGGACTAAACCAGGTCTAAACCAGGACTAAACCAGGACTAAACCAGGTCTAAACCAGGACTAAACCAAGTCTAAACCAGGTCTAAACCAGGACTAAACCAGGACTAAACCAGGTCTAAACCAGGACTAAACCAGGACTAAACCAGGACTAAACCAGGTCTAAACCAGGACTAAACCAGGACTAAACCAGGACTAAACCAGGTCTAAACCAGGACTAAACCAGGACTAAACCAGGTCTAAACCAGGACTAAACCAAGTCTAAACCAGGTCTAAACCAGGACTAAACCAGGACTAAACCAGGTCTAAACCAGGACTAAACCAGGACTAAACCAGGATTAAATTAGGACTAAACCAGGACTAAACCAGGTCTAAACCAGGTCTAAACCAGGACTAAACCAGGACTAAACCAGGTCTAAACCAGGACTAAACCAGGATTAAATTAGGACTAAACCAGGACTAAACCAGGTCTAAACCAGGTCTAAACCAGGACTAAACCAGGACTAAACTAGGTCTAAACCAGGTCTAAACCAGGACTAAACCAGGACTAAATTAGGACTAAACCAGGACTAAACCAGGTCTAAACCAGGACTAAACCAGGTCTAAACCAGGTCTAAACCAGGAATAAACCAGGTCTAAACCAGGTCTAAACCAGGACTAAACCAGGTCTAAACCAGGACTAAACCAGGACTAAACCAGGTCTAAACCAGGACTAAACCAGGACTAAACCAGGTCTAAACCAGGTCTAAACCAGGACTAAACCAGGACTAAACCAGGTCTAAACCAGGTCTAAACCAGGACTAAACCAGGACTAAACCAGGACTAAACTAGGTCTAAACCAGGTCTAAACCAGGACTAAACCATGTCTAAACCAGGACTAAACCAGGACTAAACTAGGTCTAAACCAGGTCTAAACCAGGACTAAACCAGGTCTAAACCAGGTCTAATCCAGGACTAAACCAGGTCTAAACCAGGACTAAACCAGGTCTAAACCAGGTCTAAACCAGGACTAAACCAGGACTAAACTAGGTCTAAACCAGGTCTAAACCAGGTCTAAACCAGGACTAAACCAGGTCTAAACCAGGTCTAAACCAGGACTAAACCAGGTCTAAACCAGGACTAAACCAGGTCTAAACCAGGTCTAAACCAGGACTAAACCAGGACTAAACCAGGACTAAACTAAGTCTAAACCAGGTCTAAACCAGGTCTAAACCAGGACTAAACTAGGTCTAAACCAGGTCTAAACCAGGACTAAACCAGGACTAAACCAGGTCTAAACCAGGTCTAAACCAGGACTAAACCAGGACTAAACCAGGACTAAACCAGGATTAAATTAGGACTAAACCAGGACTAAACCAGGTCTAAACCAGGACTAAACCAAGTCTAAACCAGGACTAAACCAGGATTAAATTAGGACTAAACCAGGACTAAACCAGGTCTAAACCAGGTCTAAACCAGGACTAAACCAGGACTAAACTAGGTCTAAACCAGGTCTAAACCAGGACTAAACCAGGACTAAATTAGGACTAAACCAGGACTAAACCAGGTCTAAACCAGGACTAAACCAGGTCTAAACCAGGAATAAACCAGGACTAAATTAGGACTAAACCAGGACTAAACCAGGTCTAAACCAGGACTAAACCAGGTCTAAACCAGGTCTAAACCAGGACTAAACCAGGACTAAACCAGGTCTAAACCAGGACTAAACCAGGACTAAACCAGGTCTAAACCAGGACTAAACCAGGTCTAAACCAGGACTAAACCAGGTCTAAACCAGGTCTAAACCAGGACTAAACCAGGACTAAACCAGGTCTAAACCAGGTCTAAACCAGGACTAAACCAGGACTAAACCAGGACTAAACTAGGTCTAAACCAGGTCTAAACCAGGACTAAACCATGTCTAAACCAGGACTAAACCAGGACTAAACTAGGTCTAAACCAGGTCTAAACCAGGACTAAACCAGGTCTAAACCAGGTCTAAACCAGGACTAAACCAGGTCTAAACCAGGACTAAACCAGGTCTAAACCAGGTCTAAACCAGGACTAAACCAGGACTAAACTAGGTCTAAACCAGGTCTAAACCAGGTCTAAACCAGGACTAAACCAGGTCTAAACCAGGTCTAAACCAGGACTAAACCAGGTCTAAACCAGGACTAAACCAGGTCTAAACCAGGTCTAAACCAGGACTAAACCAGGACTAAACCAGGACTAAACTAGGTCTAAACCAGGTCTAAACCAGGACTAAACTAGGTCTAAACCAGGTCTAAACCAGGTCTAAACCAGGACTAAACCAGGACTAAACCAGGTCTAAACCAGGACTAAACTAGGTCTAAACCAGGTCTAAACCAGGTCTAAACCAGGACTAAACCAGGTCTAAACCAGGTCTAAACCAGGACTAAACCAGGACTAAACCAGGACTAAACCAGGACTAAACCAGGTCTAAACCAGGACTAACTGTCAGTGAGCTAACTGCTACTTTTCAGTTTTTTAATGCTGCTGTTGTTGTTTCAGGTCAGGTTTATCCTCTCCTCATGAACTTCTGAGCTGATTTATCTGTGGCTTTAAAGGTAAGAAGATTTTTTTTATTTATCTTTTGCAATTAAAATATTAAAATTAAAATAGCATTGCCCACCATTAATTTTTACTTAGAAATATTAAAATCACTTTCAGGCGCACGTTGAACAATTTGACTCCTTTACACCGCGTTGTGTGTGTTCCTGTGCTTTTTGGTCGCTCATGTTCCACAGAGAGGTCAGAGGTCGTCGGAGCTTTCAGTCAGATAAATAAGAATAGAAGTCACTGTGAAGAGTTTGTTGTTGACTCACAGGTTTTTAAAGGTCATTAAACTGTCATTAAACTGTCATTAAACTGTTATGAAACTGTGATGAATGTGTGTTCCACCGCCTCGGACTCGGCCGCTGTGGTCCTGACGTCATGGATCTGAACCGGTTCTACAGAGAAGACACAGAACAAAGAGAGGAGTGAGGCGTGAGTGACTCTGTCCTGAGCCTGCGGAGAAGACAGAGCCCAGCCTCAGAGGGGAATGTGGTCCTGCTGCTGCTGCCTCTGCTCCAATCACAGCGCAACAAAAACTCTTCGTGGAATACTGGCCAATCAGATCACAGGACTGTGGTTTAGTCCTGGCTTAGTCCATTTCAGTGTTGTTCTTGTAAAACCACATATTTTCTGAGGAAGTTTGTGGTGTGAAGAGTTCAGAGAATCACTAAAACAAAATCCCTGTGATTCCTGGAGGCTGTGCCCAGGAGCCACTGCTGTGTTAACCCTCAGACTACACCTCACATCTCCCACAGACCCCTGCAGGACAGACCCCTGCAGGACAGATCCCTGCAGGACAGACCCCTGCAGGACAGACCTCTGCAGGACAGATCCCTGCAGGACAGACCCCTGCAGGACAGACCCCTGCAGGACGGACCCCTGCAGGACAGACCTCTGCAGGACAGATCCCTGCAGGACAGACCCCTGCAGGACAGACCTCTGCAGGACAGATCCCTGCAGGACAGACCCCTGCAGGACAGACCTCTGTCGCAGGACAGACCTCTGCAGGACAGATCCCTGCAGGACAGACCCCTGCAGGACAGACCTCTGCAGGACAGATCCCTGCAGGACAGACCCCTGCAGGACAGACCTCTGTCGCAGGACAGACCTCTGCAGGACAGATCCCTGCAGGACAGACCCCTGCAGGACAGACCTCTGCAGGACAGACCTCTGCAGGACAGACCCCTGCAGGACGGACCCCTGCAGGACAGACCCCTGCAGGACAGACCCCTGCAGGACAGATCCCTGCAGGACAGACCCCTGCAGGACAGACCTCTGCAGGACAGACCCCTGCAGGACAGACCCCTGCAGGACAGATCCCTGCAGGACAGACCCCTGCAGGACAGACCTCTGCAGGACAGATCCCTGCAGGACAGACCCCTGCAGGACAGACCTCTGCAGGACAGACCCCTGCAGGACAGACCCCTGCAGGACAGATCCCTGCAGGACAGACCCCTGCAGGGCAGGACAGACACCTGCAGGACAGACCCCTGCAGGACAGACCCCTGCAGGACAGACCCCTGCAGGACAGACCCCTGCAGGGCAGGACAGACACCTGCAGGACAGACCTCTGCAGGACAGACCCCTGCAGGACAGACCCCTGCAGGGCAGGACAGACACCTGCAGGACAGACCCCTGCAGGGCAGGACAGACACCTGCAGGACAGACCCCTGCAGGGCAGGACAGACCCCTGCAGGACAGACCCAGAAGGATAAAGTATTGGACAAATGCTTTGGTAACATAAAGAATGTGTACAGAGCAAATTCAGACCCTGCCACTGTCCATCTCATGTCCACACAGAACTGTGCTTAAATCATCAAAGCCACAATTCAAGACAGTGCTGCAGTGGACAGAGGACAGCGCTGCAGTGGACAGAGGACAGCGCTGCAGTGGACAGAGGACAGCGCTGCAGTGGACAGAGGACAGCGCTGCAGTGGACAGAGGACAGCGCTGCAGTGGACAGAGGACTGCAGTGGACAGAGGACAGCGCTGCAGTGGACAGAGGACAGCGCTGCAGTGGACAGAGGACAGCGCTGCAGTGGACAGAGGACAGCGCTGCAGTGGACAGAGGACAGCGCTGCAGTGGACAGAGGACAGCGCTGCAGTGGACAGAGGACAGCGCTGCAGTGGACAGAGGACAGCGCTGCAGTGGACAGAGGACAGTGTGGACACAT
Organism: Bostrychus sinensis; assembly: GCA_020698575.1. Lineage (NCBI taxonomy): Eukaryota > Metazoa > Chordata > Actinopteri > Gobiiformes > Eleotridae > Bostrychus > Bostrychus sinensis. The sequence goes on from CM036253.1 coordinate 495,601, forward strand.
TGAGGACAGATTGGAGCATCTTCCATAACCTGGAATTAAATGAAGCTACAGAGACCATTACAGAGTACATCAAGTTTTGCATGGGCATTGTTGTTCCAAAAAAGCTAATTTTGCACTTTCCGAACAATAAGCCACACATAACTAAGGATGTTAAAGATATTATTAACAAAAAGCGTCTGGCTTTTAAAAATAAGGACAGAGCTGGTGCAGCAATAGCACAGAAGGAACTGAATACTGTACTAAGGGAAGCAAGGGAAAAGGAAAGGGAGTTCTTAGAAAGGAGTTTTAGTTGCATGGATAATAAAAAACTTTGGGACTCAGTGAAAAAGATCACACACATGAATATGAATAAACAAAATTTGATCACCATGAATGATGAGGAAAGTGCTAATAATCTAAACGATTTCTTTTTAAGATTTGACACAGAACGATTGTGATTCTGCCGCTTTCGCTAACATCAACTCTCAAAATAACACTTACAGCTTTAAAATGGATAAGCAGTGTGTTCAAGCCATCTTTGGCAGAGTCTCAGTAAAGAAAGCTGCTGGTCCGGATGCCTGTCAGCCTTCCTATTGAAAAACTGTGCCCAGGAGCTATCTGAGGCTTGGTGCCCAATATTTCAGCTGTCTATTAAGAGCTGTTCTGTTCCACAGTCCTGGAAAAGGTCAACGATAATCCCTAGTCCTAAAACTTCTTGCCCAGCCTCAAATAAAGACGTGGCCTTGACGAGCATTGTCATGAAATGTTTTGAGAAAATAATGGTGAATAGACTCAAATCTGAAGTCTCAGCTTTTCTTGATCTCTTGCAGTTCGCTTACAGACAAGGGTTTAGCACTACAGATGCTATTATTAGCATGTCTCATATGATCTGTAAACATTTAGAGAAGGCAGACAGTTATGCGCGTGTTTTATTTGCGGACTTTAGTTCTGCTTTTGATACAGTTCACCCTCATCTACTTGTACAAAAACTCAAGGACTTAAATGTAAGCACTTGTCTGGTAAAGTGGTTCTATTCCTTTTTAACAAATAGGTCACAACGAGTAAAGGTAAACAGTACTCTGCCTAGAGTAAAGACTTGTAGCACAGGGGTGCCACAAGGAGCCGTAAGCGCTCCTATCCTGTTTACCTTGTACACCAATGAAGGCAGAAGCAGTCTGCCGAATAACAACATTTTAAAATTTTCAGATGACACCATCATTCTGAGTTTACTGAGAGTTGGTGACTCTCCAGCCACATATTTTAATGAAATTGACTCCTTTCAGTCCTGGTGCTCAGAGCACCATCTGACTCTGAATGTGGTAAAAACCAAAGAGATGGTCTTTGGCCCCAGAGGACTGCGGCCCCATGGCTCTGTAATCACTGGAGGCAGGGAGATGGAACAGGTGCAATCTTTCAAATACCTGGGTGTCTGTGTGGACAATCTGTTGAAATGGAATGTGCATGTTGATTTCTTTTGCTGTAAGCTGTCACAGAGGCTTCACTTTTTAAGACGACTCAGATTGTTTGGTGTGAGCATAAAGATTATGACTGGTTTTTATAATGCAGTGCTTGAGAGCCTGATCAGATACGGCGTGGTTGCCAGGTTTGGGTCACTTACTGCTCAGTACAAAACCAAAACTGAAAGACTTGTCAAAAATGCAATGAAAGTTATGGGAAGGAAAGAGAACCCATCCTTACAAGCAATTTTTGAGACTTCTGTCATGAGACAGGCCAAAAGAATCATAAATGAACCTTCTCACTTACTGTATGGGCAATATGAGATTTTACCTTCAGGGCGGCGCTATCGTGCAATCAAATACAAAAGCAATCGATATAAATTATCTTTGATTCCGACGTCTGTTGTCCTACTAAACAAACCTTCCTAACATCAGGTAGGAGTCATTTTTTATTTCTTAATGGTGGTTTTTATCTTATTTATTTTTCTGCGATTTTTATCCTTTTTTTTAATCACCTGTATTCATTGGAAGGCTGTGCCGATTGGTTCTGTACTAATGGAGAGTAACATGGCCATGGTGTGGCCATATCTCTGTGTATGAAAAAGTGCATGTGAGCTGACTGTTGTCTGGCTGTTGTGATGATTGTGATTGTATGTAATCTGCAGCACTGTGAGCCCAAGACAAATTTCCCTCTGGGACAATAAAGTTGAATTGAATTAATAAGAAAGAGATATTTTTACACTGCCCATGTTCTTTCTTACTGAAATGCATTTGTAGATGATTTACCATGGAAAAGGTTCTGGCTACTGCCTAATAAGTATCTGATTACCAATAAAGTTAAAGAAATATCTTTTAAACTTAATAAATTCTATCCAGCTAAATCATAGATAAATAATACATTTAAAAAAGATATTGATTTTAACTCTGGCTTCTGTAATGAATGCCCTGAAACTGCTGTTCTTTTATTTTGGCACTGTCCAGGTAAAATGTTTTGGCAGAAAGTCTGTGACGTTATTCATAATAACAGTGAAAAAGATTTTCTTGTTGTGGAAAAATGTAATGTTTGGTGTTTTTGAAAATGTCTTACAAAAGACATTTTGTAAGAAATCAAACTAAATCAGAAGACTCCTGTGCACCCTTGGTGGGACCCGTACCACAGCTTGAGAACCCCTGGTCTGGCCATAGAAACCACTGTGTATAATTCTGTAATGTTTAACCCAGACCCAGAGAGACAAGACGTTTGTTTGTTGACTTAGAGGTTTTTAAACGTCTGACAGGAAGAGGAGCTGCTGTCTCTGTTCTGAATTTATCCACCAGGGGGCAATTCATTTGAGCAGCAAGATAAGACAAATAGACAAAAACACTAAGCACACAACAAATACAACAAAAACAGTGGCGCACAATTAATTCAAGTAAATAGAAGCAGTATTTAAAATAGAAAAACAGTAGATTACAAAGAGTTTAAAAGACGAATAATAGTTGTTGGGATAAAGGAATTAGAGTATCAGTTTGTTTTACAGTAAAACACAGCGACGACCTGGCAACAAACCAGTGGCGTAACTTAGTAATGTGGGGCCCCAGTGCAGGATTTCAGAAAGGGCCCTAAAGTTATGAAGCACATTCAGTCGTTCAGATTCATCCTGAAGTTTTTTAATTTATAAAACGTTGCTGTTTACTGGATTTTTTTCTTTTCGGTATGAGTTTGCAAATTTAACAGGATTTAAAATTGAATTTATGTTAAAAAGTCCGTTCTGCAACAGAGTTATGTGCTGCTCCTAATTATTATGAATATTTTTTACACAGACTTGATGAACATGGACCCTCTCTGATGGGCCCCTAAACCCCCTGGGCCCCAGAACCTGCCCTGATGAAGCAGGAACTGTGCTGTGCTTTCTGGATGAGCTGCTGCAGAAAGAAGCCAAGTCTCTTTGCTTTACAACACGATTAAGTCTGTTCTGTGTTTGAGTGTGAGGCGGCAAATAAAGGAAAAACACAGGAGGCGCTCAGTGAAAGCCTGAAGAAACCGACAGAGGGTCGTGGGACTGACTGAGAAAGAATTTAATTTACGCAGAAGATAAAATGTTTGCTGACCTCGTTTCACAACAGCAGCAGTGTTTACATCAGATTTCTGGTCATCAAAAACCGTGCCATGGTTCTTATAAGAAGAAACAACTTCCACACTTTCATTATGGATAATACTCCCTGAGGCTGAAACTTTTTTTATTTTTATTTTGAGCTGGATACAGTTGGACTGGATCTAGTTTTGGTTTAGTCCAGTGAGGATTAGAGAAAACCAGAGACTCAGCACTGACTCTGTGTAAACACATGGAGTTAGTGACCCCCAGTGGAGACAGCAGGTAACTACAGAAGAGGACCACTGCAGAGAAAATGGTTCTGGAGTTTTAACTCTGTGCAGTCTGATGGAAAGAAAAACAAACAGAATTTTAGATTAGAGTCAGAAATCTGAGAAGAAGATCAGGATTGAGTGGAAGTTCATAGTAAAGCCTGGTTCACATTGTTCATGGAGTTTCCTGAAGAATTCATGTGTTATTATTTTTTACTTGTACGATGACTGCAGGGAGCCACAGTGTAGTACTTCACTTCACCACTAAGTGTCGCCAAAGAACAGTGATAACACATCAGGACACTGTAGAAACATTAAATAAAACCTGTTATTTCTCTCCTGGAGTCTCCACAGTAAATCTTCACATCCAGCAACCTGCAGATTAATTTGGCATTGGCTTTGCAGCAGATGCCCTTCCTGACACAAACCTCTCTGTTTATCCAGGCTTGGGGCTGGGAAAAAGAGCTGATTAGTGCCCCTGTGGCTGAATTAACCTCTAAATAAAATATAACACATTTCCAGAGCGACACAGGTTTGATTTCTCCTTTGGGTTAGGGTGCACCCAGGGCCGGGGGAGTCTGCACGGTGGCAGAGTGGTAATCCTTCAGCTAGGTCCTTGATTTTCACAGATGCGGTGCAGGCCCCTGGGCGTGCACTGGGACAGGTTTGAGGTCCAGGTCCAGGTCCTCGCTCTCAGCTGGAGGTGAGTTTCCTCCTCAGGGCAGCTGCTCTGTGACGGGAGGAGCTCAGAGTAGAGCCTCCCACACTGACTGATTTCTGAGCTGACGACATCTCACTGACAGCAGGTGAATATGGAGGTGTGGATTCACTCTGTCACTGCATCCAACAGATCAATGTGTGGATTCACTCTGTCACTGCATCCAACAGATCAATGAGTGGATTCACTCTGTCACTGCATCCAACAGATCAATGAGTGGATTCACTCTGTCACTGCATCCAACAGATCAATGAGTGGATTCACTCTGTCACTGCATCCAACAGATCAATGAGTGGATGAGAAACAACTTTCTCCAGCTAAACACAGACAAGACTGAAATAATCATCTTTGTCCACAGAAACAAAGACAAGGTGTCTGTAGTCAGCTCGAGTCTCTTTCACTAAAACCAAGTCAGGTTAGAAATCTCGGGGTAATCATGGATCTGACTTGAACTTCAGCAGTCACATTAAATCTATAACATCATCAGCATTTTACCATCTCAAAAACATGGCCAGAATCAAAGGTTTACTGTCTAAACCTGACCTAGAGAGACTTATTCATGCGTTCATCTCCAGCAGGTTAGACTACTGTAACACTGCTCACTGGACTCACTAAACCAGCTGTAAGACAGCTGCAGGACGTCCTGAACGCTGCTGCTCGGGTCCTGACCAAAACCAGGAAGTACGACCATATTAGTCCTGTCCTCAGGTCTCTGCACTGGCTTCCTGTTGCTCAGAGAACAGACTTTAAAACATCTCTGCTGTGTACAAGTCTCTCCATGGCTTAGCACCACAGCACATCTCTGACGTTGGTCCCATATGAACCATCCCGGACTCTGAGGACCTCAGGGACAGGTCTCTGCTGGGACTCTGAGGACCTCAGGGACAGGTCTCTGCTGGGACTCTGAGGACCTCAGGGACAGGTCTCTGCTGGTCCCAGAGTCAGAACTAAACTCTGGAACAGTCTCCTGACGATGTTAGCCAGGCCTCTGCTCTGACAATGTTCACGTCCAGACTTAAAACTGTTCTTTTTAGCTGTGCATATGCCAACTGAAAGTGTTTTATCTGCACTCTTCTCTTTTAATTTAATTTTAAATAGATTATTAATTATAGTTTTTAATTTTGATTTTATTGTTTTAATCGTGATTCTTGTCTTTGTACTTTTAAACTTGACTTTTTTTTTTCTAAAGCACTTTGAATTACTCTGTGTATGAATTGTGCTGTACAAATAAACTTGCCTTGCCAACTGTTGACTGGAACAGACGCTGCAAAGCTGCGAATCGTTGTGAAGTCAGGCAAAAATCGTAGTGTGTCCCCAGCTTAAGCTTACTATTTAAAGGTCCCCTTCTGCGATAAACTGACTTAATGTGAATTGAGCTTTTAAACATGTTATAATGTTTTCAGATCAAATAAATACCTGGAGCTCAGAGTGGAGCTGCTACTCCTCCACATTTGTGGAGTGGCAGAAGCTGGAGGTGTCTGTGAGATGGAGAAGCTGAGGAATGAACCAGGTTTCAGAGGCTGCATAAAAATGGAAGTGGGGTGTTAGTTCAGTAAAGGCATTTCTGTATTAACTTTATATTCTACACTTAATTCTTAATACAATGAACCATTCTTCTACAAAAATATCAGCCCCACAAGTCTGAAATAGAAACGTTTTGCGTCACCTAACTTTTTTCTCTGAAACAGATTTGTCCCGATAAAAAAAAAAGTCTGCCGTGCGTCAATCAAACTCGCCTCGGAGCCATTGTTCCCGAGACTATTAATAAGACTAAATGGGTCGGCTACACATTAAAAAACTTTAATTTGTGAAGCGAAAACTTTAGCGGAAACGGGAGGCGCGCTGTTTCCGGTGTGCGCTCCCGAGCCCCGCCCCTCCGCTCTGTGCCATCTTGGTCTTTAGCTCGAACAAAAACCGTGTCAGAAATAAAGTCCCTGCCGCGGACCGGGCCCGGGTTTTAGGCCACACTCCGGGCGGCGGATATTTTATAAGTTTCTCTAACGACACGGTTTGTTCTGAGGAGCGGCACGGCGCAGGAACCAGAGCCACACCCCGCGAAAAACAAAGCTAATGTTACCGCTAGCACAGGGGCTAACTCGGGCTAAGGCTGCTAGCGCACAGTCCCGGGTCTGAGTTAGCGTTTTTATTGTGATTTCCCGGCGGATGTTACGGAATGGGAGCCCGCGGACATGGGGACGCCCCGCGCTGACTGACTCCTCCAGGAACACCCGGGCTATGCGGAGCGGGACCCGTTAGCTTCGCTGCTAACCGTTGTTTTTCGGAACCACAATAAGCCGCGGTAAGTGCCGTGTTAGCGCTGACCGAAGCTAGCTAACCTACTTAGCCATTCCAGCGGTTTACAAACTTGGTCCAGCAGCGGGGCTCGGGTTTGTTTTGTGCAAGGCCTCCAGGAAAAGCGGAGGATTAGGGAGAATGTAGGGCAGCGGACAGTCTGCGGCGGGACGCTTTATCCTGCCCCGCATTACTAACCTCATTTCACACAAAATGTCCCGAAAACTCAGCGTTTAGCGTCTGGGCTGTTTCTGTCCGGACACTGCTGTTATGTCACATCTTACTTTGTTCTAGGGGCTTGTTGACAACTAGAAAGAGCTCACGATTATTAAAATGCAGTAATGTGTTTTGGAAATAGTATTTTGTTTGTACATTTAGAGCCATATAAAACGTGTTTAACTTCACTAATCATTGAGACATCGTCCCAAATGTGGAATATCAACATTATAATGGAATTTTGTACTGAATGCAGAGGTTTACAGTCGTGCGAGTTTGGTGAAAAGTTATGAAGGAGTAATAGGATATGATATTCTTCTGGGTAGAAGGATGAGGCTGATGTTAGAGCTGGAGGTCTAGAGGAAGACCAGAGGAGGTTCATGGATGTAGAGGCAGAGGACATGAAGTTAGTTGGTATGAGAGAAGAGGACTCCTCTGAAGATAAACTCCTCTATTTTGTCCAAACTTGGAAATACTAAACCTATCGATCGAGATTTGGAACATGGCGTCACATTGGTGGTCACACAAGCTGGTTTCAACAGTAAAACAATGCAGTTTAAGACTTAAACTACTTAAGTTAGCGTTTACACAACAGTATTCTGATACTTTAGTGTGTGATAAATATTCACCAGAGACAAAGCAGTTAAGAGTTGTTTCAAGGCTTGTTTACTTTTTTATTCCGCTGTTACTATTGCTACTCTATGGTATTTTGCTGTTTGTGACCACTCACGAGGCAGATTCATCGCTCATCGGTCGTTTCATGACGTAGGTTCCTGTTCTGTTTTATTATGACCGCAGTTAGTTTGAAATTAAGTTAAAATACGATCTAGATCTGTGACAGAGCACTGCGGCACATGAGCCTCTCATATGTGGGAAACGCAACGAAGAGTTCCTTATATTTTAATGTTAATGTGGAGCTGTGTGACAGATTGTGAACAGAGCAGCGCTGATGTTCCATTAGCCAACTATGTCCAACTGTCTTCTGCGTTTGACGGAGCAGAACTCACCAAACAGACTCACATCGACCGTGTCAGTCAGATGATTATCGGCCCCGTCTGTCACAGCCTAAAGGCATAGTCAGAGTACGTTCTGCATGTAAACAGAGAGTGTTTTGGTTATGAGCCTCTGGGGCCACTGTACGTTAACTGTCAGAGCAGTGGTGGAACAGGAAAGATAAGGACCAGCGGGTGGGGTCCAAATGTGCAGTGCTCCGTCAACATCCTGGTTTGTGGTTTACGCCGCCGCTCACATGTCTCTGTGTCTGCGGGAGAGACTCTGACTGTAGTGTTTTAGAGAAGCAGTGTCCTCGTTGTGAAGTCTATAATTGTTGACCTTTTCCAGGGAACGGTGTGAAATGTTGGAGAAGTAATGGTGAGACTCTTTTGACTCAGATAACCCAGGCGGTGAGATGCGGAAAATCAGAAGGAAAGAGACAAGATCACATTTGTATCAGCAAAAATACAACGGCAGCACCAATTCAAACAAGGAATCTACATTAACTTGGTGTCTATTTCTGTAGAATAGTGGCCTTGCGCTTGAAAGAAAGGGATATTAGTGACATTTTGTAGTCTGTGAAGTCATTTTTGATGGTACAGATCTGGTTAGATTTTGAAGATGCCATGTAGGGAGAAAGTGTGAATTGTTTCAGCAGTGCAAGAACATTCAGCTGCCCCACAAAAAACAAAACAGTCCCTTCACTTTGAGTGGGACACATGGCTTACTCACGGTCTCCACGAGGACAGGGGTCAGGAGGAGAGGACACAGGGTTGGTGTAAACAAAAGGCCCATCCACAGTAGAATCTCTGCAGCTTTTATTATTGTATTATTATGAAGGGCCTCGGGGCCTACTTTTGGCCTGAGCCGGGTTACTCCTTGGACAATGGCCAGATTTCAAGGAAAGTATATTTTTTAAGGAGATTTTCTCATAGTTTACTTTTGTATTGTTTTAGTAAGGTTAAGGTCAACTTTGTCCCTGTAGGAAATGTGTCCTCTGCGTTTGACCTGTCCTTCAGTGTCTCTGCAGGTAAACCTGTCAGGAGCAGAGGACCAGGTCTGAGCCAGGACCCTGGTCAGGAAAAAAGGTCTACCGTATTTTCCGGAGTATAAGTTGTTCCTGAGTATAAGTCACTCTAGCCAAAAAATGCACAATAAAGAAGAAAAAAACATATATAAGTCGCATTTTTTGGGGGAAATTTATTTGACAAAATCCGACACCAAGAACAGACATTTCATGTTGAAAGGCAAGTTATAGTAATAATAGAATAGAGAACAACAGCTGAATAGGTGTGCGCTATGCTAACGTAACACATTGATGGTTATTCAGCTACATGAAGCATAAACAACGAACTGAATAGGTGTCTCGTATGTTAACGTAATATATTAACAGTTATTCACATAACTATAGCATAAAGAAGAAGTCATTGAATGGTCTATTTTCAAACTTTTTTCACATATGAAGCGCTCCGGACTAAAAGGCGAAACAAAACAGTCAGATAAGTCAGTCAGTCAAACTTTATGCAACGCGTTCACCATAACTCCCAAACTTGTTCAGTTGTAACGCGTGAATAAAAAACACAATCTGAGACGGCCAAGTTATTCACAATAACTCATAACTGTTCAGTTAACGTTAGAACAAAATACAACACAATACACTCACTTTTTCACTTCATTCCTCGTCTACAAATCCCTCAAATTCTTCATCTTCAGTGTCTGAGTTAAACAGTTGGGCGATTACGGCAATATTATGGTGAAGCACAGTATGTATTACACCGCGATGCTCCTGACTACGGTAGCTGTAAATAAATATGATTATAAGGCGCACTGTCGTTTTTTGAGAAGATTGAAGGCTTTTAAGTGGTATAAGTCGCACCCCTAGCCAGACTATGAAAAAAGTGCAACTTATAGTCCGGAAAATACGGTAATTAAAAAGTAAAAACCAAAACTCCAGTGAGGACAGGTGGGTTTTCAGTCACTTTCTGAACTGTAGAGAGACCCTTGGTTATGAGCTCTAACAGCAGCAGCAGCAGCGACCTCAGGGCTCTGGATGGAGTGTCAACTTTTAAAATTTCAGATAGTTTTGACGGTGCAGACCCATACAGACTTTTAATACAGATAACATAAAATTAAAATTAATTCTAAGATGAACTGGAAGCCGGTGCAGAGACGACAGAACAGGTGTTATGTGATCTCGCTGTTTCTTTTCTGTCGAAGGACGGGCGGCAGACATTTAATCGATTGTTGGTCACCTTCATAGAAAGAATTACTGGAGTGCAGCTGTGTGGCATTAAAGCATTAAAGAGCTTTTCAAATCCTCGGTGTGGGAAATGGGTTTTCTTTTTTCCCAGAAGTCTGAGCAGGAAAAAGACTCAACACAGAGAGGCCCCACACTGTCCGGGGCTCAAACCTGGGTGCTAACCACTCTGCCACTGCTGATACTCGTCTAAAGGCTGAGATGGTTTCAGGCTTCCTCTTCCTTCTCTGAGTTCTCGCATTAGATAATAATAAGGCCAGTATTAATATCTGTTTTCACACTTGAGTCTCAGAACAGTGGCAGCTCATCAGACTGAGGCTTGGACACCGTTTCTCTGAGTGTAGTGTGAACAAAATCATTATTCTGAACAAAATCACTGTTCTGAACAAAATCACTATTCTGAACAAAATCATTATTCTGAACAAAATCACTATTCTGAACAAAATCATTATTCTGAACAAAATCACTATTCTGAACAAAATCACTGTTCTGAACAAAATCACTATTCTGAACAAAATCATTATTCTGAACAAAATCACTATTCTGAACAAAATCATTATTCTGAACAAAATCACTGTTCTGAACAAAATCACTATTCTGAACAAAATCATTATTCTAAACAAAATCACTATTCTGAACAAAATCATTATTCTGAACAAAATCACTATTCTGAACAAAATCATTATTCTAAACAAAATCATTATTCTGAACAAAATCACTATTCTGAACAAAATCATTATTCTGAACAAAATCATTATTCTGAACAAAATCACTATTCTGAACAAAATCACTATTCTGAACAAAATCACGATTCTGAACAAAATCATTATTCTGAACAAAATCACTATTCTGAACAAAATCATTATTCTAAACAAAATCACTATTCTGAACAAAATCATTATTCTGAACAAAATCACTATTCTGAACAAAATCACTATTCTGAACAAAATCATTATTCTGAACAAAATCACTATTCTGAACAAAATCATTATTCTGAACAAAATCACTATTCTGAACAAAATCATTATTCTGAACAAAATCATTATTCTGAACAAAATCACTATTCTGAACAAAATCACGATTCTGAACAAAATCACTATTCTGAACAAAATCACTATTCTGAACAAGGAATAACTTTAATAACTAAGCAGGGTTTACGTTGTTTTCTTGTATAGTTAAATGCAGCAGGATAACTCAGTGCTCTGTGACATCAGGTTCAGTAAAGCTCAGTAATGGACCAAGGATCAGTCGTGGAATATTTTTGACTAAAGTAAAAGTATCACAGGAAAAAATCTACTTAAGTAAAAGTACAAAAGTACTTAGTTTTAAATGTACTTCTGAGTAAAAAGGTAAAAGTATTTCACACAGATTCAAGAACTGTGCTGTAAACTAAGGTTTAACAGTGCAACAGAAGTACTGCGTCTGTTATACTGAAGTACTGCGTCTGTTATACTGAAGTACTGCGTCTGTTATACTGAAGTACTGCGTCTGTTATACTGAAGTACTGCGTCTGTTATACTGAAGTACTGCGTCTGTTATACTGAAGTACTGCATCTGTTATACTGAAGTACTGCGTTTGTTATACTGAAGTACTGTTATACTGAAGTACTGTGTCTGTTATACTGAAGTACTTTTATACTGAAGTACTGCATCTGTTATACTGAAGTACTGCGTCTGTTATACTGAAGTACTGTTATACTGAAGTACTGCGTCTGTTATACTGAAGTACTGCATCTGTTATACTGAAGTACTGCGTCTGTTATACTGAAGTACTGCGTCTGTTATACTGAAGTACTTTTATACTGAAGTACTGCATCTGTTATACTGAAGTACTGCATCTGTTATACTGAAGTACTGCATCTGTTATACTGAAGTACTGCGTCTGTTATACTGAAGTACTGCGTCTGTTATACTGAAGTACTGCATCTGTTATACTGAAGTACTGCGTTTGTTATACTGAAGTACTTTTATACTGAAGTACTGCGTTTGTTATACTGAAGTACTTTTATACTGAAGTACTGCGTCTGTTATACTGAAGTACTTTTATACTGAAGTACTGCATCTGTTATACTGAAGTACTGCGTCTGTTATACTGAAGTACTGTTATACTGAAGTACTGCATCTGTTATACTGAAGTACTGCATCTGTTATACTGAAGTACTGCATCTGTTATACTGAAGTACTGCGTCTGTTATACTGAAGTACTGCATCTGTTATACTGAAGTACTGCGTTTGTTATACTGAAGTACTTTTATACTGAAGTACTGCGTCTGTTATACTGAAGTACTGTTATACTGAAGTACTGCGTCTGTTATACTGAAGTACTGTTATACTGAAGTACTGCATCTGTTATACTGAAGTACTTTTATACTGAAGTACTGCGTCTACAATGACGAAACGGCAAAAACTAATGTTTTTAAATTTAAGTCAAATAACTTTTTACTGAAAGTGTTTGTTGAGAAATGAGTTTGTTTGTGTTTGCGTGAGCACAAATCCAAAATGTAGTTCTTACAGAGATGTGCACATCAGGGCAAAGTAGAAAAAGGTCCCAGACTGAGCAGAGGCAGAGGTTTGTGCTGGATGTGTCTGCACCACACAAACTGGAATTTAAGGCTTCACTTTCATAAACACAGTTAATGTTTGCTGTGTGTGATGAGGACTGAAGTTAATCATTGTAAACATGAAAAAAATTGAATTATTGACCATTAGATAATTTTTTTGTGGCAGTCTTTATTGGTGCATTTGTTTGTGCTTAGGGCGAAAGGTGAGACTAAAAAGTTAGAGCTGTAGGTGGGATCGGTAAAGTAACTTTTATTTCGTTACGTCCCACCACTGCCAAGGATGAAGTGATCAGTTCCTGCCTTGGCTCTGGAACATCCTCTGGATCCAGGAATTTCTTGGCGAATTCTGTTCCATTGCGAGATATGGCCAAAGATACCAACTCCAGCCACAAGGGGTCAGTAAATAAAAGAAGTGATTAGTTGTTTTTCAGTTTTTTTGGGCCATTTTTAGGTCATTTATGTTCTCTGCTGGTTGGTCACATGACTGCCGTTGGTCACGTGACCTGTGCTGTCTTTGATGCGGCCGGTCTTTGAAGCGAGAGCGTCGTATGAATCACAGACCGGAGGAAAATCATCATAAAAAAAGGCCGTTCTTTAGTCAGCGCTCCCAGAAACAACAGCTATTTTTATCCACAAAGAGGAACCCACGTCCCGAGGCTGAGGCTGATGTGTGCTCCCCTGGATTCTTACGGCCCTCCACCGCAGCAGGAGGGCAGGGGAACACCAGGAGCTTTTATTATGTCTCCTTTTCAGTATCATTCAGATATTTTCGATAACGGTTCTTAAACGATGCCTGGTTTTCGATCCCGGTGCCTGAGCAATACTTTTTTTGATTCCTATGCTGAGCTGATTCATCTTCTACAATCAGAAAACACAATAATATTTAATAAAAGACACATTTTTGGAGCTAAATTCTCAGCTGTGAGTAGGGATGCACAATATATCGCAAAATTATTGTTATTGCAATATCATTTTCGTAAGAATCTAAATATATGTCGTATCATCTGACAGAGATTTACACTGAAGAATCATTTTCCACCTGAGCCTTAAAAGAACATGTGTTGTGACTAAATAAAAATGTTTAAAAAGTCCAGTTTTTGTGGTAATTTAATGAATTTAGTCACAGCTTAGCCTTGTTTTATTCCTGGTTTAGTCTGTGTTAAGTTTTGATTTTGTGGCTGTTTTGACTTGTAAATACAGAAACTTACATTTTTGTGAAACGTAGTGAATTTAACTTATGCGCAGTAATATCGTTATCGCGATTTTCAACAAACTTATCGAATATCGCATGTTTTCTCCATATCGTGCAGCCCTAGCTCTGAGTTAAACCAGTAGTTTGTATGATTTATTCCGTTATTTATTTGATTCATGCAAAGGAACATTAAAGGTCCCACTAGGAGCTCAAACTTTGTATTGCGTAAAAATATTTCATAACATTTTTTTAATCTTTTTGTGTGTTTTTTGTGTGTTTTGTAGCTGTAGTTGTTTGTTGGTTGAATTGTCACCACGTTCTGAGCAGAGCAGTCTCTAGAATCTCATGACATCCTTCGCAGTTTCGACCATAATTCTCCAGCTCTAACTCGTTCTGCCTCTCCTTGGATCACACAGCTCCTCCAGATCATCTCAGTACCCGTGCCTCCTGATCTTCTTCTGATCTTCTCCTGATCTTCCCCTGCTCTTCCCCTGATCTTCTCCTGATCTTCCCCTGATCTTCCCCTGATCTTCCCCTGATCTTCTCCTGATCTTCCCCTGATCTTCTCCTGATCTTCTCCTGATCTTCCCCTGATCTTCTCCTGATCTTCCCCTGATCTTCCCCTGATCTTCCCCTGATCTTCTCCTGATCTTCTCCTGATCTTCCCCTGATCTTCCCCTGATCTTCTCCTGATCTTCTCCTGATCTTTCCCTGATCTTTCCCTGATCTTTCCCTGATCTTTCCCTGATCTTCTCCTGATCTTCTCCTGATCTTCTCCTGATCTTCCCCTGATCTTCCCCTGATCTTCCCCTGATCTTCTCCTGATCTTCTCCTGATCTTTCCCTGATCTTCTCCTGATCTTCTCCTGATCTTCTCCTGATCTTCCCCTGATCTTCTCCTGATTTTCCCCAGATCTTCCCCTGACCTTCTCCTGATCTTCCCCAGATCTTCCCCTGACCTTCCCCAGATCTTCCCCTGATCTTCCCCTGACCTTCCCCTGATCTTCCCCTGATCTGTGCCTACAAATGTCAGGATGAAGTCAGGATGAAGTGTGGAGGATCTGAGTCCACTCATGAGGAGCATGCCCATGTGTCCTCCCCATCGTGTTACTGTGGGTGTTCTCCTCTTTACCCCAGAACTAGAAGATTGCTGGTTTTAGTTCAGGAGTGAGCTCTGTATGTTTACCGTTGCGAGATAGGGACAAGGTCTTGGAGCAGTGTCTGAGCTCTCACTGTGATTCTAGTTCAGAGATTAATTTAACTTCATAACAGAGTCTCTGGCCTGTGTCTGTATGCATCTCAGTCTCTCGCATTCTTCCTTTATTTTAAACCAGAAGTTTAGACCTGGTTCTGTCCTGGTTTAGACCTGGTTTAGACCTTGTTTAGTCCTGGTTTAGACCTTGTTTAGTCCTGGTTTAGACCTTGTTTAGTCCTGGTTTAGACCTTGTTTAGTCCTGGTTTAGACCTTGTTTTGTCCTGGTTTAGACCTTGTTTTGTCCTGGTTTAGACCTTGTTTTGTCCTGGTTTAGACATTGTTTTGTCCCGCTTCTGTCACGGTTTAGTCCTTGTTTAGACTTGGTTCTGTCCTGGTTTAGGTCTGAGTTTAGTCCTGGTTTAGACCTTGTTTAGTCCTGCTTCTGTCTCGGTTTAGTTTTTGTTTAGACCTGGTTCTGTCCTGGTTTAGACCAGAGTTTACTCTTGGTTTAGCCCTGGTTTAGACCTTGTTTAGTCCTGGTTTAGTCCTGGTTTGGACCTGGTTTAGTCCCGGTTTAGTCCCGGTTTAGTCCTGGTTTTGTCTGTTAAAGATGGTTCATGTGAAGGGGGAGGTACTTGGTGTTTCAAGCGCCTCTCTCGCTGTAAACTCGTGGGTTTTCTGAATGTCTCTGAGCAGCAGCAGTGAACCGCGCTCCTGTTTTAGCTGCGTTTTATTCAGAGAGAGATAGAAGTGGGTCATTCACAAAGGAACAGTGGGTTTTCCACCGAGTTTACCACATTAATTATGTTCTGCACAGACGGAGCTCATAAACACCGACTAAAATAGAAACTGCAGAAACTCGACTTCGCACAAACTGACGAGAGAAACGCAGCATATCACGCTAAGAATATCACTGTGCTAGTATGAATTTATCTGTCCCCTAGCTGGCCCCATCTGTGCTCCTGTCCTGGGAGTGGATCCTTCTGTGGTTCTCCCTGAGGTTTCTCTTGTGCCCCCTAGCTGGCTTTTTGCTCCTCTCCCTGAAGGGGGCGCCAAAGACAGGGCGCTGTTGTCTGTTACAGTCTGATTATCTGTGTGTCTCTGTCTATGTGGGAAGTGTTGTTGGGCTATAGGAGTAACATTTTAGTAGAATCAGTGGGACGTCCTGAAAAGCAGCTCAGTGGGTCCCCAACCATCCCCAACTTACTCTGCAGTTCATAGGAAACATCCAACATCTCTTTATCTCAGCTTAAATAAAAAGATTGTTGTCATTTCTCTGGAACAGAAGCTCGGAGAACAAACTCTGCCCAAGCTCTCCCTGCACAGAGTCTGACTGAGGTGGACTCCACTCATCTTTAACTCTTCTCTGTCACATTCTAACACTTTGGTTTGATTTTTAATAAGCATTACTAAGGCAAATGGCTGTTTTATATTAATTTCTTTTATAAAAATTAAGAAAATCAGCCCTACATAGTTAAAAAAAATCATGTTAATCGTCCATTGGCTGCTCTGGATTTTAAAAATCTGTATCAGCCCCAGAAAAACTGATATCAGTCGAACAGAAGCCGGAGAGATCACAGGATACAGAGATTTAGCGCCAAGCAGCTTTGCTAAGGGTCAACTGACTGAAGACAACGTTAGCGTACGAGCAGTACACCAGCATTTCTCCCAACCCTCTCCTGCTAATGTTGTGCAAATATATTTTAAATTAGGGCTGCACAATATATCGCAAAATTATTATCGCAATATCAGCAAATGCAATATCCGTATCGCAAGAATCTAAATATATCACAATAACGCTGTGGTCTTCCATCTGACAGAGATTTACACTGAAGAATCATTTTCCACCAGAGCCTTAAAAGAACATGTGTTGTGACTAAATAAAAATGTTTAAAAAGTCCAGTTTTAGTGGTAATTTAATTAATTTAGTCCCAGCTTAGCCTTGTTTTATTCCTGGTTTAGTCTGTGGTAAGTTTTGATTTTGTGGCTGTTTTGACTTGTAAATACAGGAACTTACATTTTTGTGAAACGTAGTGAATTTAACTTACTATGTTCGAAAATTAGGCTCTGTTTTCAAATATCACAATAATATCGTTATCGCAATTTTCAACAAAGTTATCGATTATCGCATGTTTTCTCCATATCGTGCAGCCCTATTTTAAATAATTTTTTGTCGCGCTCCTCTGTCTGCAGACCCTCGCTGGTGTTGTGTTCCTGACTCGTTTCTCTCTCTGTGTCAGGCCCTGGCCATGCCCTCGAATGCCCGGGCGGGGAACCTGAAGGACCCTGATGTGGCAGATCTGTTCTGTAAAGATGATCCAGAGAAACTCTTCACGGACCTCCGCGAGATCGGACACGGGAGCTTCGGGGCCGTCTACTTCGTGAGTACAACACAGCGAAAGGGTGAGAGGGTCCCAAAAGCCCTGGGAAACCTAAAAAAGTCAGTCTTCTACATTTGGAAGGTTTTCTAGAATCAAACAAAAAGTAAAATGGAGCAAAGTTGATGTTCTTGAAGGTCCACACCACACTCCTAGCTGGTCTTGGGAGAACTTGATGAGCAGGGCTTCTCAAACTTTTGCTGGCACACCTCCCTTGAACAATAAAATAAAATTCCAGGCCCCCCACTGCCCCAAGAAAAAAAAAAACAGATAAAAGCATAGTAGGCATTGAACAGAGACCAAATGTGTGTGTTTTTATTTAGACCAGCCATTCCCAAAGCCAGGAGCATCACGGGCATCTTAAATTGACCAAAATCCCACAGAGAGCCCCAACAATACAACTTCTCTCCATCCCAAATTTTATTTTCATGTTTTTCTCCATATATTTCTATAAAAACATGACAAAAAAACACTGACTATTGGCTAAAAAGTGTTTTAAAGTTATATTTTTAAACAAATACACTGGAAAACTCAATAATTCAAGGCAAAGGATCCCTCAAGATTTTTGGGGCCAACTCAAAATCTGATGTTCATACGTCTAAAAAGTTTTTCTCTCTATCATTATTTTTTACTCATCTTACAGCCAAACTTACAGAGTTCAGAAAAAGTTATTCTTTTGTTAAATGTAGTATATTTAGTTTTTATTATTATCAATAATAGTTTTTCTGAACAGTGGAGTCAGTTGCTGTAAGATGAGCTGGAAAAAATAAAGATAGTGAATAAAACTTAAAATTTCATTTCGTATGAACGTTAAATTTGGTGAGTAAAAAAATGTTAGTTGTTGAAAACTTGAGATTTTGAGTTGATCACCAAACTCAAGGGAGGAATGCCTTTTTTGCAACATTGTTTTTTTACAGTGCATTTCAAGCTCAATTTATTTTCATGTACTTAATATAGACAGCCTCTGGGGCCCCCCCGCAGTGCTTTCACAGCCCACCAGGAGGCCCCGGACCCCACTTTGGGAACCACTGATTTAGATAAATAAATACATCTGAGCAAAGTCTCAGTGTCATTAAAATAACTGGTGAATATTGTAAAGTGGTTTGTGTTTGACTGAGTAACGTGAACATACAGAAACTGTGAAAGGGATGCACACATAGCATTTTTTAGTCAAATATGCTTTAACTAAAAAAGCTTAACAGCTGAGCCTCATGAGGGGAGCGAGAGGAGAGAGGTGCCAGCTGCCAAAGCGGTGGGGTCGTCCTAAAGACGACTCAGAGGCAAATGTGTGTGAGGCAGCCTCCACACCTACGGCTCTCTCTCCTCCGTCTCATCAGTCTGAAGGAATTTCACTGTGCAAGCGTGGGTTGTTCATCGAGTTACCCAAAACGTCAATGTTACGATCATTTCACAGATGGGCAAAACGGAAAAGAAAGAGGAAAAGTTACTGAGCTCCACTTTGCCAAATACTACAAAGGTCACAGTGGACACCATTTTTATTCAGAAGAAGGCTGTGATCTGAGTGTACGTAGATGTTGTATGAGCAGAGTTGAAGCAGGTTTATTATGTAAAAATATTCACTGCGGGAGGTCTCTGTGCCTCTGTCTCATCTGCATTTCAGATTTAACCAGGACAATGCTCAGAATCAGGACAAAACTCACGTCCTCCAAAGCTCGTTCTGTAACGGTGGCATCGTCATTATCACAGTCATTTCATGAATAACTAGCGGAAATCTGTGTTTTTAATGCACTGTTAGCGACTGTAAGTGGTGTTGGCGGGAACGATTGTTGGTGGAGACAATAAAAAACTATGTAAAGGGATGGGAATCTGTGGGATTCAATTCAAATACGATGCATCTAATCTCAGTTATTTTAGTTAATCTAAGCTTTAAAAGAATGACATATGACTGAAAAATGTATTAGTTAACAACAGATTATTTCTCCAACACATTGTATTATAAACATTTTTATTTTTAACTGTATGTTTTATATTTGACACACTCTTTTTAACTCTGAAACAAAACTAACAAAATACTGTATTTTCCAGACTATAAGTGGCTCCGGAGTATAAGTGGCACTCGCCAAAAAATGCATAATGAAGAAGAAAAAAATGTATATAAGTTGCATTTTGGGGGGGAAATTTATTTTACAAAATCCGACACCAAGAACAGACATTTCATGTTGAAAGGCAAGTTATAGTAATAATAGAACAGAGAACAACAGCTGAATAGGTGTGCGCTATGCTAACGTAACACATTGATGGTTATTCAGCTACATGAAGCATAAACAACGAACTGAATAGGTGTCTCGTATGTTAACGTAATATATTAACAGTTATTCACATAACTATAGCATAAAGAACATAATATAACAAGTTCACCAAACTCACCATCTCACTCCTAATCGCTAAATCCTTTAAATTCTTCATCCTCGGTGTCGCTTCTGAACAACTCCGCCAACTCCGGAGGTAGACGAAGCGCCGCTTCCTCCTCTGCGTGGCTGTCGTCAGACTCAGCATCAGTTCCATTTCCAATTATTCCGCTCTTTCTCAGTTGTCTTTATAGCCTAAGTTGTTAGTGGTAATGTTTACATTTTAAATTGTCAGTGGTACAGGTGCAGCAGATGCTGGTACACAAGCCTAGAGCGCCCTCTAACCAACACCTGAAATATTTTAATATATAAGTCGCACCTGAGTATACGTCACACCCCGAGCCAGACGATGGAAAAAAGTGCGACTTATAGTCTGGAAAATACGGTAATGATGATCATGTGTTGGTAGCGAGGTAATGAACCAACAGCGGTTATTGTTAGTCAGTGGATTTCGTGTTTCTGCTTCTGTACAGCTGCTGATATTTAACTCATTTACAGATCAAACTCAGTTTTTGTACTGTGAGAGCATAACATTCATGTCTGCAACAGGCAGCGTAGACCTGTGTTTAACTGAGCTGCCTTTCTTACCGTAACACCGGTCGTGTGTGGCACCGTAAAACATTCTTTGTGTTTTGTTTTGTTGGTAAATGATCACACTTTTGTTAGACGCACCTCGTAACCGCTGCAGCTCTTGTCCAAGTCACTTTTGCCTCAGGTTTTCAGTTTAAAACAAAGTCAAAACACTTCCGGACAGCGGCCTGTAACAAAGAGGGCGTCGCCATTTTAACACGGAGCTCAGAAGTAAACAAACCCACCTGGATCTCCAGCTGATGCGCGCAGAGGCGACGCAACAAGATATTTATCAGACACACTTCAGGGATAATTAATCTTAATTTTGATATTAGCTTTTCTGAATCGATTCAGAATCTTTTTAAAAACACAAATGATGCATACCACCCTTATAAACTGTACAGTCTGTCTTTTATGTGAATGGATGTAAATATGTCTTTCTTTTGTGTGAACTCAGGCCCGAGACGTGCGCAGCAATGAGGTGGTGGCCATCAAGAAAATGTCGTTCAGCGGCAAACAGACCAACGAGGTACAGAGCAAAACCGGTTTTAGAATCAGCCGTCATCCATGGACAGTTTTAGCCTCTCTGACTGTCTCCCTCCCACTCTCTGCCTCTCTCTGCCTCTCTCTGCCTCTCTCTGCCTCTCTCTGCCTCTCTCTGCCTCTCTCTGCCTCTCTCTGCCTCTCTCTGCCTCTGTCTGTCTCTGTCGGCGTCTGCAGAAGTGGCAGGACATCATTAAGGAGGTGAAGTTCCTACAGAAGCTGCGGCACCCGAACACCATCGAGTACAGAGGATGTTACCTCCGCGAGCACACGGCGTGGGTCTGTACCTCACCAAACATAACACGATATTAGGAAATATTCACTGTGCAGTAACTATGGATATCTCTATAAAAAACAGACTTAAATAAGGTTAAGTGTTGACAAATTAAAGATTTTGAAGTGGGAAAAAGTCCATTGTATAAAAATAGATATAAACAGTACAAAATCCTCCCTGCCCTCAGCTGTAGGCGCCCTGTCAGCCGGACACCAGGCGTGTCTTTTTCACTGCAGTTCCCCAGAGCAGCCACTAATCGCATTGGCATCAGGGGAGCTGCAGGTCTTATATACATCCATGGGCAGTACTGACAGTTCTGGACATGTTCTACTTAAATTAAATGGTGTATAATGGAAAGACGTCGTCAGAAAACACTTAGAGAGTCGTGGGTGGACAACGTTAAGAGCTTTTACTGCCCTTCAGTTTTCCTCTGGGGTGATTTTTAGATACAGTGAGGTCTTTAATGCGTCTTGAACGCCTGTGAGTCCCTAACCTCGTCTCGTGTGTGTTTCAGCTGGTGATGGAGTACTGCCTGGGCTCGGCCTCGGATCTCCTCGAAGGTCAGCGCCACTTTGAAACCGACGCACAAACTCCTCCATTACACCTGAGTCTGTTTACTAACCGTCTCCTGTTTGTGTGCAGTTCATAAAAAGCCTCTACAGGAAGTGGAAATTGCTGCTATTACCCACGGTGCACTGCAGGGACTGGCATATCTACACTCTCACAACATGATCCACAGGTGAGCGCTTCACACCTGCAGACGGCGGTGTGATGCTGAGAAGAACGCAGCACTCAGACGTGTTTCCTCTGCTCTGTCTGCAGGGACGTGAAGGCGGGGAACATTTTACTGACGGAGCCAGGTCAGGTCAAACTCGGAGACTTCGGTTCTGCTTCCATCGTGGCTCCAGCGAACTCCTTCGTGGGGACGCCGTACTGGTGAGTTCCACACGTGCGCTCTGCGTCTGGTTTACTGTTCTTTCACCAGGGTTAGGTCTGAATTGTGTCACATACATTTGATGCAACGACCTGCGTTCACAGCTTGTTCTAAAATGCTCACGTTTACCGTCGCTGATTCCAGAGCTCAGATCTTTTCCTACCAAGACCATAATGCTTTGCGGTAAGGCTGCGCGATATGGAGAAAACATGAGATATTCGATAACTTTGTTAAAAATTGCGATAATATTTTTGCGATATTTGAAAATAAAACCTACTTTTGGAACATAGTAAGTTAAATTCACTACATTTCACAAAAATGTAAGTTCCTGTATTTCCAAGTCAAAACAGCGACAAAATCAAAACTTAACACAGACTAAACCAGGAATAAAACAAGGCTAAGCTGTGACTAAATTAATTAAATTACCACTAAAACTGGACTTTTTAAACATTTTTATTTAGTCACAACACATGTTCTTTTAAGGCTCTGCTGGAAAATGATTCTTCAGTGTAAATCTCTGTCAGATGGAAGACCACAGCGTTATTGCGATATATTTAGATTCTTGCGATACGGATATTGCGTTTGCTGATATTGCGATAACGATAGTTTTGCGATATATTGTGCAGCCTCATTGTCGCAGACCGCCGCATTTACAACTCAGCTTTTTGTACACTGTGTGCTTTTTGATTTTCTTAAACAATGGTGTTAAAAAGGTCTAAAAAAGTTTTAAGTTCAAGTTTTGAACTTGCAGCAGCCCTGTTTGACTTTGTGCTTTGGAAAACTAAACACGTAGTGATCAAACATGGCCTTTACAAACTCGCAGCGTCACCCGGACCCGCTCCTGAAATCTTCAGAGCCACCTGTTGTTTGTTTGCATTTATCTGTTAGCTTTGTGTTGCGAGCAGCTTTTGCACACAGACGCACTCAGACCCTCCCCACATCCTACAGACTTCACCCTGAGGTGAGCGGTCAGGAGAAGATGGAGAGGCGCTCTTCCTGGGACGGTCCACAGGTGCTGTGTGTAAAAGGCTTCAGGGACATTCCTCCTCTCACAAAACAGAGAGACTTCTCTTTGTTATGACGAGGAATGTGCAGATTAGAGCTGCGACTAACAATTTTTGTTGGTAATTGATTAATCTGGTGATTATTGTTTTGATTAATGGGATAGTGAAGTGTCTGTGGTTAAAAAGCTGAGGTGTTTTATAGTTCCTGTTAAAAATTTTGAAAATTCAACCAAAAATCACTTAATGTTTACAAAATTTTAACAAGACAAAGCTACAACTATGTCATTGGAGGACATTTGGAGGACATAGGGCAAATACACACAAAGATATTGTTAATCAAAAACACCAAATGTACATTGTTTTTAACAGTTTTTTGTTTTTTGTTTTTTTTTGCTTTACTGCTCTGTCTTTGTAAATAAACCTCCTCTCTCAGCTGATGGCATGCTTTAGAGTCTGTGAATACCCCAGGTAACGATTAAACGATTATTAAATTAGTTGACGATTATTTCAATAATCGATTAATCCAATTAGTTGTTGCAGCCCTAGTGCATATTCTACATTTACTTTTACAGAGTTGAACAGTTTTACAGTTTATTAGTTATTCCTAAACAACATGAATAACCTCACCAGAGCTTAGACTTTATTATCCTCAAAGGGAAATTACACTGCGCTTGTTTGACAGAAATAAAACGATAGACCTGCACGCACAGACTCAGTCGGGTCTGGGGCTCCTCAGCCCTGCGTCCTGAGGGCACAGGGGCCAGATGTTCTGAGTCCTGTTCTGTTGAAATTAAAATGTGTGTAATGGCCTTGTTCTTTAGCTCAGTGAGGTCAGCTGCGGGGAGCCCTGTTGTTTTTGCAGCAGTATTAGTCGTGTTTGTGAGTTTGGTCTAGGGCTGCGCAAAATTATCTTTATCACAATATCAGCAAACACAATATCAGTATCGCAAGAATCTAAATATATCACAATAACACTGTGGTCTTCCATCTGACAGAGATTTACACTGAAGAATCATTTTCCACCAGAGCCTTAAAAGAACATGTGTTGTGACTAAATAAAAATGTTTAAAAAGTCCAGTTTTAGTGGTAATTTCCTTAATTTAGTCACAGTTCAGCTGTGTTTTATTCCTGGTTTATTCTGAGTTAAATTTGGATTTTGTCGCTGTTTTGATTTGTAAATACAGGAACTTACATTTTAGTTTTAAGGGAATTTAACTTTAAAATGAGGGGTGTAACGATACGTTTTTGCAATGATACGATATGTATTGATTAGAAGTGTTTCGATACGATTCAAGAACAATATTGGAATGATTCGATATAATTCAACACCTTCGTATCGATAATCGATGCAGCAATTTTTTGCCAAAAATCATAAAAGTTTACTCTCAAATGTAACACCGCGGCCGAGGTTGATTATGTCCAGCAGACAGAGAGGGAAGAAAAGTTGAATATAACATTTTATTTAATTAAAAACACAAAATTTATCTCCAAAAATCCATATCTGGTTTTAATTTAACATACAAATGTCTAATTTTGATATTTCCGATATTATCGATCGATACTTCCTGTGTATCGATATTCACTTCCTAGAAAACGATACGATTCGATACAAGGTCATGTGTATCGATGCATCGTTACAGTTACTGTATCGTCACACTTCTGTTTAAAATATCGCAATAATATCGTTATCGCAATTTTCAAAGGAGTTATCGAATATCATGCAGCCCTAGTTTGGCCGAGTTTTTGAGAGCATCGTGTTCATGCTTCAGACTGAAACATCTGTGACTGAGGCGGTCTGTGTGCGTCCACAGGAAATGTTTATATTTCAGTCTGGAGCGAGTGTCCTCTGTGTCTCTTTCTGTCCCGTCCTCACTGCTGTGGTGTTGTAGGATGGCTCCGGAGGTGATCCTGGCCATGGACGAGGGACAGTACGACGGGAAAGTGGACGTCTGGTCCCTGGGGATCACCTGCATAGAACTGGGTACGTCCTCCTCATTCAGAGGCGTTTACATACATGAGATTTAACCTGTCTCTGTCTCTGTCCTTCACTCTGTCTCTGTCCTTTACTCTGTCTCTGTCCTTTACTCTGTCTCTGTCCTTTACTCTGTCTCTGTCTCTGTCCTTTACTCTGTCTCTGTCTCTGTCCTTTACTCTGTCTCTGTCTCTGTCCTTTACTCTGTCTCTGTGTCTGTCCTTTACTCTGTCTCTGTCCTTTACTCTGTCTCTGTCCTTTACTCTGGGTCTAACCTGTCTCTGTCCTTTACTCTGTCTCTGTCCTTTACTCTGTCTCTCTCTGTCCTTTACTCTGTCTCTCTCTGTCCTTTACTCTGTCTCTCTCTGTCCTTTACTCTGTCTCTCTCTGTCCTTTACTCTGTCTCTGTCCTTTACTCTGGGTCTAACCTGTCTCTGTCCTTTACTCTGGGTCTAACCTGTCTCTGTCCTTTACTCTGTCTCTGTCCTTTACTCTGTCTCTGTCCTTTACTCTGTCTCTGTCCTTTACTCTGTCTCTGTCCTTTACTCTGTCTCTCTCTGTCCTTTACTCTGTCTCTGTCCTTTACTCTGTGTCTAACCTGTCTCTGTCTCTGTCCTTTACTCTGTGTCTGACCTGTCTCTGTCTCCGTCTCTGTCTCTGTTCACAGCCGAGAGGAAGCCCCCGCTCTTCAACATGAATGCTATGAGTGCCTTATACCACATTGCTCAGAACGAGAGCCCCGTCCTTCAGTCCAACCACTGGTGAGAACAACTCAAGACTTTAATGTGCTCCATCTGTTTCTGTAGTTTTTTTATTTTTATTTTGTTAAACCATAAACGACAAACAAGCCTGCGCTGGTCCTGATTAGACACACACTTTGTAGATCCTGTTGGACATTCAGGGACAAATCCAGAGTTTATTGGAATTAGCTGATTGTGTTTTTGTTTCTTGAAGCCGTCTTTTCAGATTCAGTATAAAAACTTATACAGGAGGAATGTTGTCCTGGTTCATTAAAGGCTAAAGCCAGGTGCACACTGCATGATTTTGGCCGTCTCAGACAAAAGGGACAAATGTCACAGACAGAGCCGCGTTATGTCCAAAGACGAGCTGCAACCGTGTGACCGAACCTCCGATCTGTGGGAGATGTGTAACAATAGGAAAACACCAGATCACCCTCGTAGTAACAACAGTGCCTTTCCTGGCTACAAACATCTCCCAGCTTTTCCCTTTTTGATGCATTTTCTTTTTCATGCACATAAACACAGCTGTAGCAGTCGGCGCTACGATGATGTAAACACTCTGCGTCCAGAGCCTGAAATTAGCTGCGACTGACTTCTGTCATAGTAACGATTCCACAAATGAACCCTCGCACAGTGTGAACAAGGGGCAGTGTACGATTTATGATTTCCACCTCGTGTGACTTTGATGAATCATTTGAGACTAAAGAAGGTGCAGTGTAGGCGGGACTTTAAGCTCATGCATTAGAAGCATGGTCTACATGAGATTCATAATGTAAACTTTCTCATTCAGACGTTTATTTATCCTGTCTGCTCTGCTTTGTCAACCTAACCCCAATTCTTACCAAAGCAGCAACAGCAGTGCGTAACAGCAGCGTCACAACAGACGCGAGTGAACTGCTTTCTGCTTTAATCACTCTGACCGTTCACACCGGGGACGTCTTACGACCGACTCGCCGCGACTCTACGCTCAAATTAGGTTGGAGTTCTATTTTTCAAGCGTCTACGCGGCGATCTGCAGCGCTACAGCCGGGAAACACAGGAAACAGGCTCCAAGTGACAAAATAAACTTTGGCTACACTTTCAAAATAAAGGCTCACTGAAAACAGCGGTAATGTAAACACTGCACACAGAGAAGTTGATTCTTCAGAGGGAGACATGTAACGTAGTTTGCGATGCCAAGCAGCCATTTTACAGACAACCTGCAGAAGTAGAAGCTACAGGGCTCTGTAAAGACAACTTTCTGTTCAGACGGTGAGTCATCTGTAAAACTCAGGGGCAAGAGCCGCTGGAGCAGCGTTACAGCAGCAGCTCTGAGCCCTCGCTGTGCACTGATGCTTTTAAACTGTACGCATGTAAAACGACCTGCTGCTGCGACGCCATCGATTGGTGTGAATTCAGGGTAAGGAGAGAGGCAGGAGGCTCATGGAGCCACTGTAGGCCGGGTCCAGGCCACGCTGTACTGGATTTAAAGAAGTGGTTCACTGCTGTGTTTGCAGTTAATGTAAGGTTTTCTCCTAACTCTCGTTCTTGTCCAGGTCCGATTCCTTTCGTAACTTCGTGGACTCCTGTCTCCAGAAGATTCCCCAGGACCGTCCTACCTCCGACGTGCTGCTGAACGTAAGAAGAACTCTTTATTTCATACAGAAGCACTGAACTGCCGCAGTGAAAGGATAAATACGGGTAGCATTTCTCTTTAATATGAAAAAGGTTCATGTTACAACAAGAGCTTTTTCTCATTAAAACGTGAAATGACGTTGAAACAAGATAACTTGTTGTAACTTATTTGTTAAAACGTGTTTACTTACTCATCGGTGAATAAGAAGTTCCTTATGTACAGTCATTAACGAGAAACACTACCAATATTTTTTTTCACTGTGGCAGTTGAGTTCTTCTGTAATTTCACACTGAAACCAGTTTATTTTTTTTACTTAATCCCTGTTCTTCTGTCCCCGCAGCACCGGTTCCTGTGCCGGGAGCGTCCTCAGACTGTGGTCATGGACCTCATCGCTCGGACCAAAGACGCCGTTCGGGAGCTGGACAACCTTCAGTACCGGAAGATGAAGAAGATTCTGTTCCAGGAGACGCAGCAGAACGGTCCCGTGTCAGAGGGAGGCGAGGACGAGGAGGTGAGAGGGAGTTTTCAGAGAGTATCCGGGTCAGACGGCTCTGGGTGGATCTTTTGTGGTAGACCACGCCTCAATTCTGCCTCCATCTACCCTCATGTCCCGTGTGTGTTTACAGGAGGTGGAGCAGTACCTGCTGCGCTCGGGCACCGTGAACTCGATGGAGAGCTCCCAGTCCGTCCCGAGCATGTCGATCTCGGCCAGTTCCCAGAGCAGCTCCGTCAACAGTTTGGCCGACGCCTCAGACGACAGCGGCAGCGAGATGGCCATGATGCAGGAGGGCGAGCACACGGTGACGTCCAACAGCTCCATCATCCACAGGCCCACGGTGAGACGGATCTCAGTCTGCAGTCGGTTTGTGCGCAGAGAGATCTTACACTGAACTTCTCGCTCTCCTCTTCAGAACCAGGACAACATCTACGACGACCCGTATCAGCCGGAGATGGAGCAGCCACAGGCGCCCTCTGGTGGACGCCGCAGGGCCTACTACAGGAACAGGGACCACTTCGCCACCATCAGGACGGCATCTCTGGTGAGGAACTGTTTTTATACTGGGAGGGTCCTGCAACAACTAATGGAACTAATCTATTCTAATCGATTATTGAAATTATTGTTAGTTTAGTTTATATTTTAGTTTATTCAGTCACATAAAACAAAGACCACAGTAAACAAGGGTTAGGGTTAGCTTACACTTGAAAATATTATAACAACAAAAAGACAACAAAAAATTGTAGTAATTGATTAATCTGGAGTATTCTGGACTCTGAAACATGTTATGTGCTGACAGAGGTGTTTTTTCTTCCAAAACAGAGCAGTAAAACCACAGGAACAGTTAAACACAAAGTCTTTTTTGTGTTTTTGTGAATATTTATGCTGTATCTAAAAGTCTTCAAATAGCAGACTTGAAATTGAAAATTTTGCTAAAATTTTGGGTGACAGTAGAGTAGTCAGGAGAGCTCGCTAACCCAAAGTTTGTTTGAGCCCCGTTGCTGGGGCTTAATGATGAATTATTTTAAAAATTAAGTAATTTCTTGCAGTGTTACTAATTTACAGGAGCAATAAAACCAAAATTTTCTAACCACTTAAAATTCTTACAGCACCCGGTTGTAACACATTTACTCACGATTCACCATCCAGTTATTGATCTTTTAATCATAAAAAATAATCAACAGAAATAATCAATTTTCAAAATAATTAGATTGCAGCCCTAGTTTCTGGGTCCACACAAGCGTCCTGGGACACTCACTGTCAGGACAGCGTCTCTGCTGAGGAACACAGACAGCAATTTTCTGTAGGTTCAATACACGGCATTCAGTGGCAGAGTGGTTAGCGAATGGTCTGTCAGTGTGTGTCTCTAAGTGTCGACCCTGCGACTGACAGGCCACTGTCCAGGATGTGTCCCAGAGCAGGGTTTCTTCCAGAGCCAGGGCTTTACAGTGAAGGCTACAGTCTCTGTTCAGAAATGTCAGGGTTAAACTCCTCCCCTGGTGTCTCGCAGGTGACCCGTCAGATCCAGGAGCACGAACAGGGCTCGGCTCTCAGAGAGCAGATGTCCGGGTACAAGCGCATGAGGAGGCAGCACCAGAAGCAGCTGATGGGTCTGGAGAACAAGCTGAAGGCCGAGATGGACGAGCACCAACTCAAACTGGACAAGGAGCTGGAGAACCAGAGGAACTGCTTCAGCACGGAGGCCGACAAACTGCTGAAGAAACACCAGGCCATCCTCGAGAAGGAGGTGAGCCCTTCACTTCACAGCGGTCACGCTCGGGCCAATCACAAGTGTTTATCTCAAAAGGGGCGGAGGTAGTTTCAGAGGTAGTTTAATCTGTGTACGGTAAACCTCGGCCTGTCTTTCCTCAGACCAAAGCGGCTCTGGCTGAGGAGAAGAAGTTCCAGCAGCACATTCTGGGCCAGCAGAAGAAGGAGCTGACCAGTCTGTTAGAGGCTCAGAAACGCCAGTACCGGGCCCGGAAGGACCAGCTCAAAGAGGTACGACACAAATACTACATAAATACTACTAATACTGCAGTACTTGGACAGTTAAACAACTTGCAGCTCTGGTTTGGGAGTGGGTGCAGCTTGTTCTTCATCACTCTTCATCTGAGCAGAACCTTTTTCTTGCGCAGTGTCCAAGACGTATTGTGAAGTATAAAGAGTCCTGAGAACAATAAAACATTTCTCTGCTCTTGCCGAGTATGTAACACCTTTAAAGGTCTTGTTGCTCTCAGCAAACCTAAAACCTGCCCACTCACCACAGTAATGCCTCACTGTCGATCTATTAATGGCACAGACTTAAACAGATAAACCGCAGCCTGACAAGATGGATTTTTGTGAATTTGTTAACTCAGAAATCTCTTGAGAATCCAGCTGCTGTGCAAGGTAAAGGGGTGCGTCTCACTTTTGTGCTGTTGATCACTTCCAAACGGTGCCAAAATGCAACAAAAACACAAAGCCTGTAGTAGCAGCACACTGTAACATGAAGTGTGAACACAAAACATGGGTCTAACAGAACAAACATATGTCTGTTCAGCTTTTACTCCTGTCACTCTTCTGTCTACTGTGAACCTGTGCGCCCCTAGAGTCCATTTGCAGAAGGCAGCACAAGCGTCTCCTCCTTTATAGATGAACTTAACTTGCATTATTTTTTCCGTCCCAGGAACTGAACGAGAACCAGTCGACCCCGAAGCGCGAGAAGCAGGAGTGGCTGATGCGGCAGAAGGAGTGTCTGCAGCAGATCCAGGCCGAGGAGGAGAACAGCCTGCTCCGGAGGCAGCGGCAGTACTACGAGCTGCAGTGTCGGCAGTACAAGAGGAAGATGTTACTGGCCCGGCACAACCTGGAGCAGGACCTGCTCAGAGAGGTAACGCCACAGACAGCCAGCAAGGGGCAGTGTGGACCAGGTCAAGGTTTATACAGAGCTTTAAACACAGTTACCCATGCCTAGGGTTAGTCATTCAGAATAAACAGAAGAAGTGGTATCATCAGCACAGAGACCCAGGTTAACTTTCTCCTTTGCTGATGGTAAAAGGCAGGCACCAATTTATGTTTTCATTTGATCAGAGATGGTACTCATCAGTCTGTACTCAGGTAAAAGTAGTCACTTCACATCATTAACCTGGGCACACACTAGAGGATTTAAAAACTGTTAAAACGCAGTACACCACAGACCTAACCAGAATTTCAACCGATTTTTAAACTTATAACTTATGACCGCACAGATTACAAGACTTTGCAAACCACCAGACCACACACTCCCGTTTGTAGGAGCGATTTTATTGTCAAAAAGTGGAGACAAAAGAGCAGAAAAACAAAGAAAAACAGCTGTATTCCAAGAGAGGACGGGCCAAAAGTTGTACCAACTTTAAAAAAAAAAAAAGCTAGCTTATGTTAGCAACAGCTGTTTCTGGTTTAGACTGGATTAAACACAAGTCAGAATTGTGCTGTTATATGATGAGTTGTTAAAATGTGGGAAAGTGGAGCAGAGATGTGAGTTAAAGCACAGAAAGCTGGCGGCACAATGGAAGCAGTCTCCTGTTTACTGCAGCTTTACCGCCAGCCTCATACCAGGATTTACTCTCCTCTTTTTATTAAATATTGGCAAGACCTTTATGTCTAAATACTCAGCTTCAAACACAATAGAGGACTGCCATTGCAGGAGACGGCTGTCAGTGCATGCTCTGTAATTTGCAGTAAAAAACAAAAAAGGATAACGAGAATGTGGATAAAAGAGGCGAGGCTTCAGGAGCAGTTTATACTCTTTCAGTGCAAGCTCAAGGTGCCTCCTTTTGTTACTATTTTCTATTTTTGTATTTAGATTTTCTGTTAAGTTTCTACCAGAGGTTCTGCCTGCCTCCTGACGTCTCGCTTGCTGTTGCCGTTTTCGCGTCAGTATAGTCGGGGGTGAAAATCTTAACTATCAAGCATGTTTGCTATTTACAATTTGAGAACAGAGAGGCTACAAATCCTAACCCGACAAACATTTGTGAGAAGGCCGATATTATTGGCCGATATAGCCCATTAGAGAATTATAGGTTATCGGCCGAAATCTTGCCGATGTAAACATTACTATTTTTACTTTGTGCTGTAATAACACCTGTTTACTTGCAAATGATGGCCTTCTGCTATTTGTCCAGCAGAGGGCACTGGCATCAACTCAGAGTGTTTCCCAGCAGTTTGTCTCTGACTCTGCAGTTCATAGGAAATTCCCCAAACCTTCTCATGGCCTGAAAAGCTCAAAATGGCAATAAAAATATTTCACTAATTTCTTTGCCATAAAACCTCATAAAACAGAAATTCATTTTGTAGTTCTCCCCATGCTCTACTTGCACGGCAAGTTTAAATGAAATTTAAGTTAAACAAATTTAGTTAAAGCTAAATACAATAAATAAATATAATATATAAAATATATAATAATACTCCCCACACCAATGCCCACTGCAACCTAAATAACAATCAGCATAAAGAACGATAAGCAGCTTTCTACAACATTTTTAAAAATAGGTTTAGTCTGATAAAGTGGCCTTGGGTGTACACACCTTATTCATGTAAAAGCAGAAAGAAAAATCCTTTAAAATATGTTTTCTTAATATATAATGTATCGGCCGATGTATCGGATATCGGCATGTTTTTGTTGCTTAATATCGGCATCGGCCTCAAAAAAATCTATATCTGTCGGGCTCTAATTCGCACCACACCTCTTCGAGCTCAAGGAGAGGCAGATCGGGCTAAGAGTGTGTCTCGTGTGCATTACAAGTTCAAATATTACTTTCAAAGACTGGGCCTTCTGACAGCAAGGCACCTGGACGACCCACGAGCCACCAAGGTCTAAATACTTGTACATGAGTAGAAGTAACAAATATTACTCAGAAAGTACGTAGTCTGACTGAGCCGCCTCTGACTGAGCCGCCTCCTCTGACTGAGCCTCCTCTGACTGAGCCGCCTCCTCTGACTGAGCCGCCTCCTCTGACTGAGCCGCCGCCTCTGACTGAGCCGCCTCTGACTGAGCCGCCGCCTCTGACTGAGCCTCCTCCTCTGACTGAGCCTCCTCCTCTGACTGAGCCTCCTCCTCTGACTGAGCCTCCTCCTCTGACTGAGCCTCCTCCTCTGACTGAGCCTCCTCCTCTGACTGAGCCGCCTCCTCTGACTGAGCCGCCTCCTCTGACTGAGCCGCCGCCTCTGACTGAGCCGCCGCCTCTGACTGAGCCGCCGCCTCTGACTGAGCCGCCGCCTCTGACTGAGCCGCCGCCTCTGACTGAGCCGCCTCTGTGTGTGTCTCAGGAGCTGAATAAGAAGCAGACGCAGAAAGACCTGGAGCGGGCCATGCTTCTGCGGCACCACGAGTCCACGCAGGAGCTGGAGTTCAGACAGTTAGGCCTGGTCCAGAGAACCAGAGCCGAGCTGATCCGGACCCAGCACCAGACTGAACTCACCAACCAGATGGAGTACAACAAGAGGAGGGAGCAGGAGCTGAGGCAGAAGCACACGGTGGAGGTCCGCCAGCAGCCCAAGAGTCTAAAGGTACATAATACTGACACTACACCACTACGACAGCAGCTGAGGGTCTAAAGGTACATAACACTGACACTACACCACTACGACAGCAGCCCAAGAGTCTAAAGGTACATAACACTGACACTACACCACTACGACAGCAGCTGAGGGTCTAAAGGTACATAACACTGACACTACACCACTACGACAGCAGCTGAGGGTCTAAAGGTACATAACACTGACACTACACCACTACGACAGCAGCTGAGAGTCTAAAGGTACATAACACTGACACTACACCACTACGACAGCACCTGAGGGTCTAAAGGTACATAATACTGCCACTACACCACTACGACAGCAGCCTGAGAGTCTCGTCACCTTTTTTTTTATGACACCTGTAGAGTATTTAAGGGGAGACTCTACAGGCACACTACTTTGTTGAGCTTTTGGACCAGTTTGTTCCATAGATTTCTATTGGAAATATTAATATCAAAGGTCGTTTTCTCACACTCTGGAGTCAGAAATCTCCACTTCAGTAGCACCTACACACACAAGCATTTCCAGTCTTTACTTAACTATATTTTGAAGGCTTTTACATGTAATTCCTACCTTGAATTATTGGTCATAGTACTCCTAAAATCAAGATGAAATTAGATTTTGAAAGACGGTTGTCAGTATTTTCTAATTTACTGAAAGCCCTCTCTAAAACCCTTTTTATGGTATGTGTCACAAAATGAATCAAAAATTTTAAGCCTGGCTCTTTCCAATTTTCAGATCTGTCTTTACGTATATAATGCCTAATTTTTTATATAAACACAATAAATAACTCAAAACGTCCAATACATTTTTATGTTTATGTCACTGATGAACAGCAGAAGCTTCACACTGAGATCTGTGAGTTGAGAAAAATCCTATTCACCTGCAGGGTCTTGCCTTATTAAAAACATTCTCTTTAGTCACACAATGTTTCTGAAATTTGTAAAATGTGCTGCTGTTCTAGAGGAGACCCAGGTTTAAAAATGTGTGAATAAAAGCAGAAAATAGACCCTGGTTTAAGTGTAGCATTAAAACCCAGTCCGTCCAATGTTCTCACTGCCTCTGTTTCTGTTCCAGACGAAGGAGCTGCAGATCAAGCGCCAGTTCCAGGAGACCTGTAAGATCCAGACCCGGCAGTACAAGGCCCTGAGGAACCATCTGCTGGAGAGCACTCCCAAAGCCGACCACAAGGCGGTGCTCAAGCGCCTCAAAGAGGAGCAGACCCGGAAACTGGCCATTTTAGCCGAGCAGTACGACCACTCGGTGAACGACATGCTGTCCACTCAGGCCGTCAGCAAGGTCAGAGACCAGAGACTCAGAGACCAGAGACTCAGAGACCAGAGACTTAGAGACTCAGAGACTTAGAGACCAGAGACTCAGAGACCAGAGACTTAGAGACTCAGAGACTCAGAGACCAGAGACTCAGAGACTCAGAGACTCAGAGACCAGAGACTCAGAGACCAGAGACTTAGAGACTTAGAGACTTAGAGACTTAGAGACTCAGAGACTTAGAGACTCAGAGACCAGAGACTTAGAGACTTAGAGACTTAGAGACTCAGAGACTCAGAGACCAGAGACTCAGAGACTCAGAGACTCAGAGACTCAGAGACCAGAGACTTAGAGACTTAGAGACTTAGAGACTCAGAGACTCAGAGACTCAGAGACACAGAGACTCAGAGACTCAGAGACCAGAGACTTAGAGACTTAGAGACTTAGAGACTCAGAGACTCAGAGACCAGAGACTCAGAGACTCAGAGACCAGAGACTTAGAGACTTAGAGACTTAGAGACTTAGAGACTTAGAGACTCAGAGACTCAGAGACTCAGAGACTCAGAGACCAGAGACTCAGAGACCAGAGACTCAGAGACTCAGAGACCAGAGACCAGAGACTCAGAGACTCAGAGACCAGAGACTCAGAGACTCAGAGACTCAGAGACCAGAGACTCAGAGACTCAGAGACTCAGAGACTCAGAGACTCAGAGACTTAGAGACCAGAGACTTGGAGAGCAGCAGAAGTACTGGAGATGCATTCAGGAGATGGAGAGGAGTCTGAGCTCAGAGACGCGTTTACAGTCAGTTTAACCTCAGTATTTTTGTATATTTTGCAGCTGCGTTTGGATGAGACGCAGGAGGCAGAGTACCAGGTCCTGAGGATGCAGCTTCAGCAGGAGCTGGAGCTGCTGAACGCCTATCAGAGCAAGATCAAGATCCACACGGACTCCCAGCACGAGAGAGAGGCCAAGGAGCTGGAGCAGAGGGTTTCCATCCGCCGGGCGCTGCTCGAGCAACGGGTACGGACTCACTCGCACTAACAACCATAGGCCTGTAGGGGGAGCTGTGTGCGGTTTGTGAGAGAAAATATTTAAAAGTGACACTACCCAGCATCTCCTTACTTCCTTCTCAGAGCTAATGGGTTGTGTTCACACGATGTCAGAGAATTCTAAAGAATTCTTTAAACCTGAGCTCAGTTCTCAGGTAGAATCTGCTGCTGAAGATTCAAAATGCAGTCTTGGTGTGGTTTATCGTTGATATCTCTGCAAGTACTGGGCTTATCCACATGAAACAAAAACTGGCACAAAGTTCATGGTCTTCTTTGACTGTAAAAATGACCTGAAGTGAAGTTCTTCACTACAGCGTCAGAAAGTGGTGGTTATCGAATATCGCATGTTTTCTCCATATCATGCAGCTGTAGTGGTGACATTATTCAAACACAGGCCTGAGTGCTGTCATTAGACTCAGGATTAAGTCACAGGATTATTCTGGTGATGCTGTGGAGCCAACTGCTGACGAAACATGATCAGGTTCAGTATTTGTGGATTTTCTGTTTGGATATTTCTTTTAAAAACAGTCCCTCACCTGTGCATTTATACATCTGAGGTTTAGACATCATCAGATTGTCGGCCGATAGCAGATTGTTAAAGAATCTGTGAAAATACAAGACATCACCTGAAGTTGTTGTTGACCTTTTTGTTGTTTATTTTGTTGCAGATCGAGGAGGAGATGCTGTCGCTGCAGAACGAGCGCTCCGAGCGGATCCGGACCCTCCTGGAACGCCAGGCCCATGAGATCGAGGCCTTCGACTCCGAGAGCATGAGGCTGGGCTTCAGTAACATGGCTCTGGGCGGGATCCCGGCCGAGGCCTACTCCCAGGGCTACGCCTCCTCCAGCCCCGCCCCCTCCGGCTCCGGAGCCTGGCCCTCCCGCCCCGTGCCCCGCTCCGGCAGCCACTGGTCCCACAGCGTCTCCACCAGCTCCGCCCCGTCCTGGAGGAACCACGGCTTCACCCGGGCCGAGACCGTCTCGCACGGTTTCGGACAGCCGGAGCTCAAGTACGGCCAGCTCGAGAAGTACAGGCAGACCGAGCCCAAGTACAGCGACAAGTACTCGCCCCAGGACCTGAAGTACTCGCCCCAGGACCTGAAGTACTCCACACAAGACCTGAAGTACTCCACACAAGACCTGAAGTACTCCACACAAGACCTGAAGTACTCCACACAAGACCTGAAGTACTCCACACAAGACCTGAAGTACTCCACACAAGACCTGAAGTACTCCCCCCAGGACTTGAAATACTCCCAACAGGACCTGAAGTACTCCCCCCAGGACTTGAAGTACTCCCCCCAGGACTTGAAATACTCCCAACAGGACCTGAAGTACTCCCCCCAGGATCTGAAGTACTCCC
The DNA here is from genome assembly GCA_020698575.1 of Bostrychus sinensis. Classification (NCBI taxonomy): domain Eukaryota; kingdom Metazoa; phylum Chordata; class Actinopteri; order Gobiiformes; family Eleotridae; genus Bostrychus; species Bostrychus sinensis. The sequence continues at coordinate 532,922 of CM036253.1, forward strand.
CCCAGGACCTGAAGTACTCCCCCCAGGACTTGAAATACTCCCAACAGGACCTGAAGTACTCCCAACAAGAGCTAAAGTACCGGGAGGACCTCAAGTATAACCGCGATGAGCTAAAGTACCACCGAGAGTACAACCGGGATGACCTGAAGTACCGGGAGGACCTGAAGTACCGGGAGGATCTTAAATACCGAGAGGACATGAAGAGCCGAGCGTCTTCGTCCTCGTCCTCGTCCTCGTCGTCGCAGCACCAGTACCAGTACCAGCACCACCAGAGCACGCCGCAGCTCTACCACGAGTCCGAGGCCAAGGAGGCGCGCGAGAGGAGCCGCGACTGGATGGGCTACCCCTCCCACCAGGCGGCGGCGGGCTCCTCCTCCTCCTCGTCCCACCAGGGGTACGGCCGCGCCCACGTCCTGAGGAACAGCCCCCAGCCCCTGCGCAGGACGGCCTCCGGGGGCCAGACCAGCGACGGCGGGCTGAGCCGGAGCACCTCGGTCACCTCGCACATGTCCAACGGCTCGCACCTGTCCTACTCCTGAGCTGCGCCGCCCACAGTTCAGGCGGACGAGGAACTAGTTCTTATCTAAAAAAAACCTCCACGAGTCTCCTCCAGGTTCAGCTCAGATTCATGAAGGCAGAGAAGTAATGCTGGATTCACACACAGATGGAGTGGAACGTTTTCTCTTCCTGTCGGTTTTATTTCAACACTAAAGCAGCAGCAGCATTATAACATACACACTCACTCACACAGACTCACTGCAGCCGTCAGAGAATACTAAAATACTAAAATACTGAAGGCCCATCTGAAAAGACTCCACTGTTCCCTGTCTGTGAATGCAGCATTTCTTACTCTGGTATTTAAATGACTGAGAAACCCCATTCTCCTTCAAAATCTAGGTCCATTTTAGATAAAACACCTCATTTACAGCGAGTGCGTTGCTTGAGTGCTCCTCGGATCTGACCAGAAGCAGCTCGGGAGACCGCGAGTTTACGGCAGAGTAGAGAGAGACCGCGATAAAAACCCTGTACAGAGAGCTCCGCGTGAACAAAAACCACGTTTGCCACGATCTCCTGCACATCTGGAGATTATGTGACTTTATTGTAGGGCAGGCTGGGTACTGGTAAACGATACCTAAAGTTACAACACTACTGGTATAAAAAAAATACTTTTATTTGCTACCAAGTTTCAATTCCTAGTGGGAGCTTTAATGTTCCTGTCAAGTTTATTTGTACAGCACCTTTCATGTGAAATAAAACCCAAAGTGCTTTACATGAAATTCAACAGTAAAAACAACAAGAATTTAAACGACATATACAATAGAAATAAGCACAAAATGAGGATAAAAATGTCCATATACAATTAAAATACTGTACATACAGTAAAACAAAAGAAAGTATTTTCGGGTGAGTAGTTCCACAGTTGGGACGCATAGACAGTAAATGAAGCTTCCCCATTCACGAGGAACTAACAGAAGCCCAGAGGCAGGGTTCATACAGGGTTAAAGGTCAGACTTATGAACCATCAAAAGAATTTTAAAATAAATTCTTAGACGAACTGAAAGTCAGTGCAATGATCTTAATTACAGGATATTTCCTTTGCATGAATCAAATAAATATCAGAATAAATCATGAACACTACTGGTTTTAACTTACAGCTAAGAATTTAGCTCAGGAAATGTCTTTTATTGAATATTATTGTGTTTTAAGATTGTAGAAGATGAGTTTGCTCACCATAGGAATCAGAAAAGTATCTCTCAAAACCAGTATTGAAAACCAGGGATCGTTTAGGAACTGGTATCAAAAAATCAGACCGGTACCCAGCCTTGGTCGAGAGTCTGCACAGTACGTTTTATTTGGAAATATATGGGTTCTCTTCACTGCTCTCTGTGCTGTGGGATGGATGTGAGCGGCGTGTGTTCCTCACAGGACACGCAGCGCACTCGGAGTGAATGAGGCCTGATTTCTGGTTCGTATAAGTAAGAAATTTCCAGCAGAATTAACATTTTACCTCCAGAAAGATCCACTCGGAGACCCTTGACATGCACCGTCTTTCATTTGAACCAAGATTTTAAATGCTTTTATCATTTCAAGTTTTGTATTATTTTTATTCACTTTGGGTCATTGTAAAAAAAGCCAACACTCCACAAGAGAGAACTACGTAAACATGTCTCAGTTTAAAGCTGGTTTAAGAACTTAGAATTGCACATAACAGTATCGAACGGCGTGGTTAAAACGTGGAGCCGCCTGTAAGAAAAAAGTAATAATAATAAAGTGAATCCAGTGGAAAAGTCGTGGTGCTGGCAGTGTTGGTGCTCCGGAGCCACTGTACATAGTCTGTAAATAAAACCATTTCAAAAGTGAGATTTTAACGAAACAAATTTAGATTTTTTTCGTTTTTAGTGATAAGGTTCGTTATAAAACACTGCCATCGGGTTTGAGCTGGCGACGATCGGCTCCAGAACGCAGCAGGAAACAGCATCAGTTTAGTTAAGTTTGACTAAAAATCTTGCTTATTTTGTTGGTTAAAGGTAAAAGTCGTTGCCGTTTATTATAGAGATTTAATTTTTTTAAACAGGCCAGTGCTGTGTTTTCGTACCTTTACATGTTACTGTGTCTCACCGTTGATTTAAACAGGAAGCGTCGGAAACGTGTAAAGGTACAAAAACACAGCCCCGCTCTGTGTCTCTGTAATAAATCTTTGTTGAAGAACAAATGAACGATTTTGAAACAGTCATCCTCACATTTTTATGATTTTTGGCCATATTTTTAAAGCAGTACTTAAAAATTGTCAGTATTAACAGTTTAGAAGTGCCCTGTCCCGTCAGACCTATTCCCTTCTGAGTGAAGTGGGTCCAAACCCCCTCCCCTTCAAACCTGTTCCCTCCCTGACCAATCATAAGTGGGTATGTCTAAAAAGGGCAGGATTTATGCTCTCCTCTGGATGGTTTAAAGTAATATTTATTACCCAGAGTATAACTGCTCCCTGAGGAACCCCTGCAGTACCTTTGCAGCCCATCAGGGGGCCCCAGACCTCACTTTGGAAACCGCTGGACTCGGAGCCGGTGATCCTTGAGCCTTTCAGAAAAAAACATTTACTTTTCAAAGTGACAGAGGTCTGCAGTCTCTTCCTCTGACCAACTTTTACAGAGCTCTCGTTGATAAAAAACACACAACTTAGACTGGGCAATAAATCCAATTAATTTGATTAATTCACGTTTTTAATTTTGGATGATATTAAAACATCGTCCTCTTAGCTCTGCAATGTAAATACTGACAGTGGAGACTCAAAAAACACTACTTACAGAGAAAGGAGTCCCTTTACCTCTGCAGTGTCCTCGTTTAGAGACGTGGCAGCAAAAACGAACATCGCAGTGCGGTGCACATGGCTCTCACAAACTGTGCACGAGCCATGTGCTCTGGAGTTTTTAGCGTCCTTTAAAGGAACAGGCCACCGTTTTTCCAAACTGAACTCTGTTCCCTGATCTCAGCTGAGTTGATGCGTCCCTCTCTGTCTTTGTGCCCTGTGTGCCCTTTGCCTGGGGAGCCACGCTAATCTGTTAGCATTTAGCTAATCTGTTAGCATTTAGCTAATCTGTTAGCATTTAGCTTTGCCAAGCTTATCCCTATGGAACCAGACGCGGTTCAAGTTAGAAGCAACCAAGCTTTTCCACGTTTTTTTAACCACAGTTACCTGAGCAGTGACATGACCCAGGTACAGTTACATGAAATGAAAAATGCCAATTTTCTAAGTGGATAAAAATAGTACTATAATGTAAGGCGTAATAACACTTTAGGAGCACTTCGGTGTCGGCGCAGTGATATCTTCACTCCTAAAAAATTCTCTCCAGTGATTGGTTCTGTTGACGGAAGGGGGAGGGGAAAGAATTTTTTAGGAGTGAAGATATCACTTCGCCGACATTTTTCATTTTTGTGTAACTGTACTTGTGTCATGTAACTACTCACGTAACTGTATTTAAAAAAACGTGGAAGAGCTTGGTTGCTTCTAACTTGAGCAGCGTCTGGTTCCATAGGGATAAGCTTGGCAAAGCTAAATGCTAACAAATTAGCTAAATGCTAACAGATTAGCTAAATGCTAACAGATTAGCTAAATGCTAGCAGATTAGCGTGGCTCCCCAGGCAAAGGGCACACAGGGCACAAAGACAGAGGCAGCATCAACTCAGCTGAGACCAGGGAACAGAGTTTAGTTTGGAAAAACGGTGGCCTGTTCCTTTAATAAGTATAATAAGTAATAAGAGTATAAATGATAAAAGATCTGGTCTGATTTTTTATTTAATCAGGAAAGTCCCACTGAGATGAAGAGTCTCTTAAACAGGAGACACAGAGAACATGCAAACTCCATTTCTGCTTGGTCAGGGAGGAGATGACGTGAAGGGATTCTGGACCCATTACAGTATTGCAGTAGTCGTATCTGTTGTTTATTCCATACAGTGTTTGATCTTATTTTAGGTTTTTCCTTTTTCGTAACGTGCCGCTGCGTCCTGGAGCCGTTTCCTTCTGAGTCAAGTGGGCGGAGTCTGGCTGTGGAGTGGGCGGGGTCTGGCTGTAGATACAGGTACAGGTGGGCGTGTACAGGCTTCAGAGGCGTGGCTACGGAAACACTGCGAATATTTATATAGAAATGTAATAAAACCTTGTAAAAATGTTAAAGAAACGGCAGGATCTGAAGATTGTACAGAAGCACTGACTGTATAACACCAACCCTCATTATTATTATTATTATTATTATTATTATTATTAGTCACGTGACCCGCGTCGTCCAATAGGAAGCCGGTATTACTACTACTGCAGTTTAGTATTAATTTGTGAGAAGCAGAGAAACGTTGGGGTAAGGACGGTTTGAACGGAGAAAAAGGTTAAGTTCCCCTTCACCGCTGGAGCTGAGAGAGAAGCTTCTGAAGAACCCCAGGCTCTGCTCGAATGTCTTTGGTGCTGCCATTAACGACCAAAAGTCACCTGACATGAAACAGCTCCAGAACTAACATCTGAGTCCCGGCGCCCCCTCCTGGTGAGACAAGCCTGGAAAACTGTCAAAATGTTTTTCTCGACGTTAAACCCGACTCCTCCTCCGTCGTTCTCTGCTTCTGAAAGTCGTAAATACAATAAGATTTTTACTGTTAGTTTTTTAAAAGATGTATTTGCCAATGTTGACCACTAGGTGGAGTAAAAGTTACTGTGAGAGAGAGAGGGCTATAAAAAAGAGCCGGGAAGCCACGCCCCTTTTTATTAGAGCATATTGATGAGTGTTTTTGATGCTGAAGCACTGATGATGATGGAGTTTTTCAGGAGACCTGCGCTGGTATGAGGTCTGCAGAAAACTCTCCTGGCTTTAGAACAGAGTTAATGTCGAGCTAATGGCCTGGGAACAGTAATAATCGTTAAGAAGGGGCCGTCTCTGTCCGGGCCACGCCCGCTTTTCCTCACTGCTCAAGTGTTAACCATGACATTTCTGACTGAAGTGTTTTTTCCTCCTGAGGACAAAGAAAAGCAATGTCTCTTTTAAAAAGTTCCTGAGTCCACAGGAAGAGTCTCCAGGGTCGTCCCAGGAACAGGAACCTAACAGGAAGTGACTCGGTAACGGCGCAGATAAAGTTCGTATCTGTCTTTCTTCTTAATGACCAGAAGTTTAAAGCTCTATCTGACTTTTCTGATCTTTCAGATCTGTTCTAATGTTGTTCCTCGTCAGAAACAGACCTGGAGCTGTGTTCCGTTTGATTAATCCCTTGTTCCCAGAATGCTCGGTTCCACAACAAAAGCCCCGCCCACTCCAGGAAGCACTGACCAATCAACAACAAGCCCTCTACATCCAGGCAGCGCTCAGTCATTTATCCAAAAAACGGAGCTTCCACTGCTTCCTCACTAGGGCAGGGTTCACTTAAACCAACCTCTGCTATCAAAGGAAAACTGAAAATACAACCACTACAAACGTTTTTATTCAGTACGAAGTTTCAGTCCCTACTGGGACCTTTAATGTTCCTTTGCATGAATCAAACAACGCAGTTACTGGTTTAACTCACAGCTGAGAATTTTGCTCCAGAATTGTGTCTTTTATTGAATATTATTGTGTTTTATGATTGTAGATGAATTAGCTCAGCATAGGAATCAGAACAGGTCTTGCTCAGGCACCGGGATTGAAAACCAGAGATTGCTACATCGAAAAAAATCTGAACCATACCCAGCCCTAGTCATAACAGACATTTTTACTTTTGGAGAAAAATGGCAACAGACAAAAATGATGTTCAAAACACAGCGACTCTCTGCTGCCCTCTGCTGGTTTCTTTACGGCTCCAGTAGAGTTCTTATTAAAAACGTTTTATTTTAGTCCCATAATGTTTTTAAAGGCTGCTGCTGTTCCAGAGGAAACCAAGACTGGGTTAGAAAGAGGAATAAAAGCAGAATACAGAGCTTTTAACCTGACGAACATCATCAGTGCATTTCCAACGGCATCAAAAACTCTCCGAGCAACGGATTCTTATATTTTTTGTACAGTGTCGTCCAATCAGGTCAAAGAGAGAGGGCGTGGCTTCCTGTTTCTGCGATAAAAGGAGAGGATGGTGGTGGACTTCGTTTCCCAGCATGCCTCAGGGCCGTGCGTTACGTTTCGAGCCAGTATTAATCCTTGTTTTTCTTTCTGGTGCCATGTTTTGTTTGTAGATATTATTTTAGTTTTATTTCGGAAGGACTCGTATTGAAACACTGTAAGACGAACCTCATGTTTTTGCACAGACTGAATGGGTTTAGAACCACCGCGCTGTCGCCGCCGCCGCCGCCGCCGCCGCCGCCGTGAGTCTACCTCGTTTGCACCGAGAGGAGGAGGTTTTCAGGACGCTTAGAATAAAATAAGGTGCAAATGTTGTTGAACTAATGCAGGGGTTTTATTTTCCATTCTGTGAGATTTCATTTTGCCAACAGTTCCCTTTTTGTTTTTTTCTAAGTGTTTAAGTCGTATTTTTGGACCATTCCTCGGACGGAGTCGAACCGCGGGACCTTTATATAAAACATGGACTCAAGCCAAAACATTTCTTTAAATTTGTTCATGTTTTTTTAGTTTTGTTTTGTTTTTTTGTGTTTTTTTTCTCAGAGACTTGGCTCAAAACTGAAAAACTCTACGTCCAATAAAAGATTCCCAAATGTGGCTCCTGTTGTTTCTGTTTTTTCCAAACGCTCAGTGATCGTTAACGCTGTGTTCAACAGGGTCCTGGACATCTGACGTGGATTTTATCTGTACAAAAAAAATATATAAAAATTACCGTATTTTCTGGACCGTAATTCGCTCCGGAGTATACATCGCACTCGCCAAAAAATGCATAATGACGAAGAAAAAAACGTATATAAGTTGCATTTTTGGGGTGAAATTTATTTTACAAAATGCGACACCAAGAACAGACATTTCATGTTGAAAGGCGAGTTATAGTAATAATAGAATAGAGAACAACAGCTGAATAGGTGTGCGCTATGCTAACGTAACACATTGATGGTTATTCAGCTACATGAAGCATAAACAACGAACTGAATAGGTGTCTCGTATGTTAACGTAATATATTAACAGTTATTCACATAACTATAGCATAAAGAACATAATATAACAAGTTCACCAAACTCACCATCTCACTCCTAATCGCTAAATCCTTTAAATTCTTCATCCTCGGTGTCGCTTCTGAACAACTCCGCCAACTCTTTCCTGCTGGAAAGTTGCATGGTGCATCCTTCATCAGTGTGAAAATAACCAACACCTGAAATATTTTAATATATAAGTCGCACCTGAGCATACGTCGCACCCCGAGCCAGACGATGGAAAAAAGTGCGACTTCTAGTCCAGGTAATACGGTAGTTAGTAATTAGCATGTACTGTATGGAGGCTTTTACAGCAGAACTCTTCTTCCTTAAACAAACAGTTCAGGAAATCATCGCAGTGGCCACCAAATGAATAAAAGTTTAAAACTGAAACCTAAGACGTTTGTTAGAAGTCTGCAGCTGACCCCGCGCGCCGTCAGTGCAGGGGGAGAAAAGTCTTGATTTTTTGCTGATCCTTTCACACAAACGCGCTCTGGGTCACAGTTTTAGTTACGTTTTTCTAGGGCTGCAAAAACTAATCGATTATTAAAATAACCGTCCACTAATTTAGTAATCGCATAATCACCATCTGGAATGGGAGGTTTTAATACCAAAACAGAACAACCACAAAAAACTAAAAAAGAATGTACATTTGTTTTTTGTGATGAGAAAAAAATTAAGTAACTCATGTGGAGCTTTGTCTTTTCAGAATTTTGTAAAAGTCCAGCTCAGCCCAGGAGGTCACACATTTCACTCCCATTATGAATCTATTCATCGAAAAGTAATTGACAGATTAATCGATTATCAAACCTTTGACCCCTGTATGACGTGCTGTTAAAAAAACTTGGTTCTCAAACAGTGGGTCAGGCCCCAAAAGGTAGATGTTTACCTTAGGTCTAGTGGTAAAGGGTTAGAAAAAATGTAAAAAAGAAAATGTAAAACGTTTGACTGGAGCTGGATCACGGCCAAAGGAAACTGACACCAGCTACAGCTGGAAGTAAACAACAAACAACAACAAATAATGTCATTCGTTTAAGTAAAAGCAAGTACGACTCAATCTGTTACCAAGGAAACAGCTCAGGACTGGGGCCCCTGAGCTGAATCCTGCTTAGGGCCCCAGAAACACATCTCTGATATTAACCAAACCCTCTGGACCTCGCTACGTTAACGCTCTGGCTCCGGCCCTGACTGTGGCCCCTGATGTGAGTCTGAGCGTTAATCTGACTGTGGCCCCTGAGCAGAAACAGTTAATCTGACTGTGGCCCCTGAGCAGAAACAGTTAATCTGACTGTGGCCCCTGAGCAGAAACAGTTAATCTGACTGTGGCCCCTGAGCAGAAACAGTTAATCTGACTGTGGCCCCTGAGCAGAAACAGTTAATCTGACTGTGGCCCCTGAGCAGAAACAGTTAATCTGACTGTGGCCCCTGAGCAGAAACAGTTAATCTGACTGTGGCCCCTGAGCAGAAACAGTTAATCTGACTGTGGCCCCTGAGCAGAAACAGTTAATCTGACTGTGGCCCCTGAGCAGAAACAGTTAATCTGACTGTGGCCCCTGAGCAGAAACAGAGCTGGAGGAGGAGGAGGAGGAGGCTATAAATACCCTTCATTACATTTGTGCGGATCGTGATGAAAGAGGCGGAGCGAACGCGTCACGGATCCGTCACGGATCCGCAGCTGCGGACGGCAAAGCTCCGTCAGCGCAGACAGGAAGCGGAGCGGCAGAATTCAAAATAAAAGCACAGTGTTTATGAGCGGGGCCCGGCTGTTTGGCCTGAGTGCATTCATTTTTGTTTTTTTATTCTTTTAAACCTAAAATGACATCATTAGGCTTTTGTTGGGCCCCTACAAAGGCAGGAGCAGCAGTGGCGTAGCAAGGGGCCCCAAAGACCTCAAGAACATTTTTAACTCCATTTAATCAACTTCTTGTTCATTATTTTAGGAAAAAGTCTTGTAAACAATTAATATATTTATATTTTACAGTTGGTGCATTTAGTTATTTATCTTCTAATCTAATAAAATAAAATACAAACCAATAAATTATTTGTCCAAGTTTCACATTTTGTAATTAGGCCTGGTTCTGAAGCACATTTGGCCCTTTCACTGGCCCCATGCTTAAAGTTTCACATTCATCATAAAACAGCAGCTTTAAAAATATTTAGTCCAAAAGTTTCAGAAGTAAAGTTGTTTTACAGGAAACGTGTTCTTACTTTATTTAATCAACTTGTTCATTATCACAAGTAAATACTGTAAATGTAATTATTTTTTCATTTATCTTAAACAAACTGCAGAAAAAATGCTAAAGGAAAAAACTAAACTGAAGCTTCAGATTCATCAACAGCTGCTCAAAAAGAATGTGTCCAAAAATTTCAGATAAAGTTGTTTTACAGGAAATGTGTGTAAGAAAAAAAATGTAAACAAATTATTTTCTTCAATGTTTTACATTTTTTATCTTGAAAAAACATCGCAGAAAAACTTTAATAAAATAAAATACACAAAACTGGAAAAACATCTCTTCACAAAAAACAATGACCATAAATGTACAGGATCACTCTCAGGGGCCCCTAACCTTCCTGGGCCCCAGAGCTGTTGGCCCCAGAGTTGTTGGCCCCAGAGTTGTTGGCCCCTGGCTGCGGCCCCAGAGCTATCGGCCCCTGGCTGTGGCCCCTGGCTGTGGCCCCTGGCTGTGGCCCCAGAGCTATCGGCCCCTGGCTGCGGCCCCTGGCTGTGGCTCTGGCTCTGGCCCCTGGCTGTCGGCCCCTGGCTGTGGCCCCTGGCTGTGGCCCCAGAGCTATCGGCCCCTGGCTGTGGCCCCTGGCTGTGGCCTCTGGCTGCGGCCTCTGGCTGTCGGCCCCTGGCTGCGGCCCCTGGCTGCGGCCCCTGGCTGTGGCCTCTGGCTGCGGCCTCTGGCTGCGGCCCCTGGCTGCGGCCCCTGGCTGTCGGCCCCTGGCTGTGGCCCCTGGCTCTGGCCCCTGGCTGTCGGCCCCTGGCTGTGGCCCCTGGCTCTGGCCCCTGGCTGTCGGCCCCTGGCTGTGGCCCAGAGCTATCGGCCCCTGGCTGCGGCCCCTGGCTGTGGCCTCTGGCTGCGGCCCCTGGCTGTCGGCCCCTGGCTGTGGCCCCTGGCTGTGGCCCTGCTTTAGTCTCGGTTTAAACTCAACTCCACACAGAAATAAATGATATTGTCTTTGTTGTGGAGGAGTCTCTCACACTCTTCACACTCTGAGGGAAGTGTCTGGGGAGGTGGAGGTCTGTTGCCTCTGCTTGGATCAGTGGTGAAGTAAAGTAAAAGTACTTAGTTATTTTACTTAAGTACAGTTTTCATGTATTTACTCTGCATTTCTGAGTTGGTTTGAAGAAAAAAGTATTTAGAGTTTGGTTTAAAATCCTGTGTTTTTGTAGTACACACAGTACTTCAATATAACAGATGCAGTACAGTAGTACACGCAGTACTTCAATATAACAGATGCAGTACAGTAGTACACACAGTACTTCAATATAACAGATGCAGTACAGTAGTACACACAGTACTTCAATATAACAGATGCAGTACAGTAGTACACGCAGTACTTCAATATAACAGATGCAGTACAGTAGTACACGCAGTACTTCAATATAACAGATGCAGTACAGTAGTACACGCAGTACTTCACTATAACAGATGCAGTACAGTAGTACACGCAGTACTTCAATATAACAGATGCAGTACAGTAGTACACGCAGTACTTCACTATAACAGATGCAGTACAGTAGTACACGCAGTACTTCAATATAACAGATGCAGTACAGTAGTACACGCAGTACTTCAATATAACAGATGCAGTACAGTAGTACACACAGTACTTCAATATAACAGATGCAGTACAGTAGTACACGCAGTACTTCAATATAACAGATGCAGTACAGTAGTACACGCAGTACTTCAATATAACAGATGCAGTACAGTAGTACACGCAGTACTTCAATATAACAGATGCAGTACAGTAGTACACGCAGTACTTCAATATAACAGATGCAGTACAGTAGTACACGCAGTACTTCAATATAACAGATGCAGTACAGTAGTACACGCAGTACTTCAATATAACAGATGCAGTACAGTAGTACACGCAGTACTTCAATATAACAGATGCAGTACAGTAGTACACGCAGTACTTCAATATAACAGATGCAGTACAGTAGTACACGCAGTACTTCAATATAACAGATGCAGTACAGTAGTACACGCAGTACTTCAATATAACAGATGCAGTACAGTAGTACACGCAGTACTTCAATATAACAGATGCAGTACAGTAGTACACGCAGTACTTCAATATAACAGATGCAGTACAGTAGTACACGCAGTACTTCACTATAACAGATGCAGTACAGTAGTACACGCAGTACTTCAATATAACAGATGCAGTACAGTAGTACACGCAGTACTTCAATATAACAGATGCAGTACAGTAGTACACGCAGTACTTCAATATAACAGATGCAGTACAGTAGTACACGCAGTACTTCAATATAACAGATGCAGTACAGTAGTACACGCAGTACTTCAATATAACAGATGCAGTACAGTAGTACACGCAGTACTTCAATATAACAGATGCAGTACAGTAGTACACGCAGTACTTCAATATAACAGATGCAGTACAGTAGTACACGCAGTACTTCAATATAACAGATGCAGTACAGTAGTACACGCAGTACTTCAATATAACAGATGCAGTACAGTAGTACACGCAGTACTTCACTATAACAGATGCAGTACAGTAGTACACGCAGTACTTCAATATAACAGATGCAGTACAGTAGTACACACAGTACTTCAATATAACAGATGCAGTACAGTAGTACACGCAGTACTTCAATATAACAGATGCAGTACAGTAGTACACAGCAGTACTTCAATATAACAGATGCAGTACAGTAGTACACGCAGTACTTCACTATAACAGATGCAGTACAGTAGTACACGCAGTACTTCAATATAACAGATGCAGTACAGTAGTACACGCAGTACTTCAATATAACAGATGCAGTACAGTAGTACACGCAGTACTTCAATATAACAGATGCAGTACAGTAGTACACGCAGTACTTCAATATAACAGATGCAGTACAGTAGTACACGCAGTACTTCAATATAACAGATGCAGTACAGTAGTACACGCAGTACTTCAATATAACAGATGCAGTACAGTAGTACACGCAGTACTTCAATATAACAGATGCAGTACAGTAGTACACGCAGTACTTCAATATAACAGATGCAGTACAGTAGTACACGCAGTACTTCAATATAACAGATGCAGTACAGTAGTACACGCAGTACTTCAATATAACAGATGCAGTACAGTAGTACACGCAGTACTTCAATATAACAGATGCAGTACAGTAGTACACGCAGTACTTCAATATAACAGATGCAGTACAGTAGTACACACAGTACTTCAATATAACAGATGCAGTACAGTAGTACACGCAGTACTTCAATATAACAGATGCAGTACAGTAGTACACGCAGTACTTCAATATAACAGATGCAGTACAGTAGTACACGCAGTACTTCACTATAACAGATGCAGTACAGTAGTACACGCAGTACTTCAATATAACAGATGCAGTACAGTAGTACACACAGTACTTCAATATAACAGATGCAGTACAGTAGTACACGCAGTACTTCAATATAACAGATGCAGTAAAGTAGTACACGCAGTACTTCAATATAACAGATGCAGTAAAGTAGTACACGCAGTACTTCAATATAACAGATGCAGTACAGTAGTACACACAGTACTTCAATATAACAGATGCAGTACAGTAGTACACGCAGTACTTCAATATAACAGATGCAGTAAAGTAGTACACACAGTACTTCAATATAACAGATGCAGTACAGTAGTACACACAGTACTTCAATATAACAGATGCAGTACAGTAGTACACGCAGTACTTCAATATAACAGATGCAGTACAGTAGTACACACAGTACTTCAATATAACAGATGCAGTACAGTAGTACACGCAGTACTTCAATATAACAGATGCAGTACAGTAGTACACGCAGTACTTCAATATAACAGATGCAGTAAAGTAGTACACGCAGTACTTCAATATAACAGATGCAGTAAAGTAGTACACGCAGTACTTCAATATAACAGATGCAGTACAGTAGTACACGCAGTACTTCAATATAACAGATGCAGTACAGTAGTACACGCAGTACTTCAATATAACAGATGCAGTAAAGTAGTACACGCAGTACTTCAATATAACAGATGCAGTACAGTAGTACACGCAGTACTTCAATATAACAGATGCAGTACAGTAGTACACGCAGTACTTCAATATAACAGATGCAGTAAAGTAGTACACGCAGTACTTCAATATAACAGATGCAGTACAGTAGTACACGCAGTACTTCAATATAACAGATGCAGTACAGTAGTACACGCAGTACTTCAATATAACAGATGCAGTACAGTAGTACACGCAGTACTTCAATATAACAGATGCAGTACAGTAGTACACGCAGTACTTCAATATAACAGATGCAGTACAGTAGTACACGCAGTACTTCAATATAACAGATGCAGTACAGTAGTACACGCAGTACTTCAATATAACAGATGCAGTACAGTAGTACACACAGTACTTCAATATAACAGATGCAGTACAGTAGTACACACAGTACTTCAATATAACAGATGCAGTACAGTAGTACACACAGTACTTCAATATAACAGATGCAGTACAGTAGTACACGCAGTACTTCAATATAACAGATGCAGTACAGTAGTACACACAGTACTTCAATATAACAGATGCAGTACAGTAGTACACACAGTACTTCAATATAACAGATGCAGTACAGTAGTACACGCAGTACTTCAATATAACAGATGCAGTAAAGTAGTACACGCAGTACTTCAATATAACAGATGCAGTAAAGTAGTACACGCAGTACTTCAATATAACAGATGCAGTACAGTAGTACACACAGTACTTCAATATAACAGATGCAGTACAGTAGTACACGCAGTACTTCAATATAACAGATGCAGTACAGTAGTACACGCAGTACTTCAATATAACAGATGCAGTACAGTAGTACACGCAGTACTTCAATATAACAGATGCAGTAAAGTAGTACACACAGTACTTCAATATAACAGATGCAGTACAGTAGTACACACAGTACTTCAGTATAACAGATGCAGTACAGTAGTACACGCAGTACTTCAGTATAACAGATGCAGTAAAGTAGTACACACAGTACTTCAATATAACAGATGCAGTACAGTAGTACACGCAGTACTTCAATATAACAGATGCAGTACAGTAGTACACGCAGTACTTCAATATAACAGATGCAGTAAAGTAGTACACGCAGTACTTCAATATAACAGATGCAGTACAGTAGTACACGCAGTACTTCAATATAACAGATGCAGTAAAGTAGTACACGCAGTACTTCAATATAACAGATGCAGTACAGTAGTACACGCAGTACTTCAATATAACAGATGCAGTAAAGTAGTACACGCAGTACTTCAATATAACAGATGCAGTACAGTAGTACACACAGTACTTCAATATAACAGATGCAGTACAGTAGTACACACAGTACTTAAATATAACAGATGCAGTGCAGTAGTACACGCAGTACTTCAATATAACAGATGCAGTACAGTAGTACACGCAGTACTTCAATATAACAGATGCAGTAAAGTAGTACACACAGTACTTCAATATAACAGATGCAGTGCAGTAGTACACGCAGTACTTCAATATAACAGATGCAGTACAGTAGTACACGCAGTACTTCACTATAACAGATGCAGTACAGTAGTACACGCAGTACTTCACTATAACAGATGCAGTACAGTAGTACACGCAGTACTTCAATATAACAGATGCAGTAAAGTAGTACACGCAGTACTTCAATATAACAGATGCAGTAAAGTAGTACACGCAGTACTTCAATATAACAGATGCAGTACAGTAGTACACGCAGTACTTCACTATAACAGATGCAGTACAGTAGTACACGCAGTACTTCAATATAACAGATGCAGTAAAGTAGTACACGCAGTACTTCAATATAACAGATGCAGTAAAGTAGTACACGCAGTACTTCAATATAACAGATGCAGTACAGTAGTACACACAGTACTTCAATATAACAGATGCAGTACAGTAGTACACACAGTACTTCAATATAACAGATGCAGTACAGTAGTACACGCAGTACTTCAATATAACAGATGCAGTACAGTAGTACACGCAGTACTTCAATATAACAGATGCAGTAAAGTAGTACACACAGTACTTCAATATAACAGATGCAGTACAGTAGTACACACAGTACTTCAGTATAACAGATGCAGTACAGTAGTACACGCAGTACTTCAGTATAACAGATGCAGTACAGTAGTACACGCAGTACTTCAATATAACAGATGCAGTACAGTAGTACACGCAGTACTTCAATATAACAGATGCAGTACAGTAGTACACGCAGTACTTCAATATAACAGATGCAGTAAAGTAGTACACGCAGTACTTCAATATAACAGATGCAGTACAGTAGTACACACAGTACTTCAATATAACAGATGCAGTACAGTAGTACACACAGTACTTCAATATAACAGATGCAGTAAAGTAGTACACACAATACTTCAATATAACAGATGCAGTACAGTAGTACACGCAGTACTTCAATATAACAGATGCAGTAAAGTAGTACACACAGTACTTCAATATAACAGATGCAGTACAGTAGTACACGCAGTACTTCAATATAACAGATGCAGTACAGTAGTACACGCAGTACTTCAATATAACAGATGCAGTAAAGTAGTACACGCAGTACTTCAATATAACAGATGCAGTACAGTAGTACACGCAGTACTTCAATATAACAGATGCAGTAAAGTAGTACACGCAGTACTTCAATATAACAGATGCAGTACAGTAGTACACGCAGTACTTCAATATAACAGATGCAGTAAAGTAGTACACGCAGTACTTCAATATAACAGATGCAGTACAGTAGTACACACAGTACTTCAATATAACAGATGCAGTACAGTAGTACACACAGTACTTAAATATAACAGATGCAGTGCAGTAGTACACGCAGTACTTCAATATAACAGATGCAGTAAAGTAGTACACGCAGTACTTCAATATAACAGATGCAGTACAGTAGTACACGCAGTACTTCAATATAACAGATGCAGTACAGTAGTACACGCAGTACTTCAGTATAACAGATGCAGTAAAGTAGTACACGCAGTACTTCAATATAACAGATGCAGTACAGTAGTACACGCAGTACTTCAATATAACAGATGCAGTAAAGTAGTACACGCAGTACTTCAATATAACAGATGCAGTACAGTAGTACACGCAGTACTTCAATATAACAGATGCAGTAAAGTAGTACACGCAGTACTTCAATATAACAGATGCAGTACAGTAGTACACACAGTACTTCAATATAACAGATGCAGTACAGTAGTACACACAGTACTTAAATATAACAGATGCAGTGCAGTAGTACACGCAGTACTTCAATATAACAGATGCAGTACAGTAGTACACGCAGTACTTCAATATAACAGATGCAGTAAAGTAGTACACACAGTACTTCAATATAACAGATGCAGTGCAGTAGTACACGCAGTACTTCAATATAACAGATGCAGTACAGTAGTACACGCAGTACTTCACTATAACAGATGCAGTACAGTAGTACACGCAGTACTTCACTATAACAGATGCAGTACAGTAGTACACGCAGTACTTCAATATAACAGATGCAGTAAAGTAGTACACGCAGTACTTCAATATAACAGATGCAGTAAAGTAGTACACGCAGTACTTCAATATAACAGATGCAGTACAGTAGTACACGCAGTACTTCACTATAACAGATGCAGTACAGTAGTACACGCAGTACTTCAATATAACAGATGCAGTAAAGTAGTACACGCAGTACTTCAATATAACAGATGCAGTAAAGTAGTACACGCAGTACTTCAATATAACAGATGCAGTACAGTAGTACACACAGTACTTCAATATAACAGATGCAGTACAGTAGTACACACAGTACTTCAATATAACAGATGCAGTACAGTAGTACACGCAGTACTTCAATATAACAGATGCAGTACAGTAGTACACGCAGTACTTCAATATAACAGATGCAGTAAAGTAGTACACACAGTACTTCAATATAACAGATGCAGTACAGTAGTACACACAGTACTTCAGTATAACAGATGCAGTACAGTAGTACACGCAGTACTTCAGTATAACAGATGCAGTACAGTAGTACACGCAGTACTTCAATATAACAGATGCAGTACAGTAGTACACGCAGTACTTCAATATAACAGATGCAGTACAGTAGTACACGCAGTACTTCAATATAACAGATGCAGTAAAGTAGTACACGCAGTACTTCAATATAACAGATGCAGTACAGTAGTACACACAGTACTTCAATATAACAGATGCAGTACAGTAGTACACACAGTACTTCAATATAACAGATGCAGTAAAGTAGTACACACAATACTTCAATATAACAGATGCAGTAAAGTAGTTCACGCAGTACTTCAGTATAACAGATGCAGTAAAGTAGTACACACAGTACTTCAATATAACAGATGCAGTACAGTAGTACACGCAGTACTTCAATATAACAGATGCAGTACAGTAGTACACGCAGTACTTCAATATAACAGATGCAGTAAAGTAGTACACGCAGTACTTCAATATAACAGATGCAGTACAGTAGTACACGCAGTACTTCAATATAACAGATGCAGTAAAGTAGTACACGCAGTACTTCAATATAACAGATGCAGTACAGTAGTACACGCAGTACTTCAATATAACAGATGCAGTAAAGTAGTACACGCAGTACTTCAATATAACAGATGCAGTACAGTAGTACACACAGTACTTCAATATAACAGATGCAGTACAGTAGTACACACAGTACTTAAATATAACAGATGCAGTGCAGTAGTACACGCAGTACTTCAATATAACAGATGCAGTACAGTAGTACACGCAGTACTTCAATATAACAGATGCAGTAAAGTAGTACACACAGTACTTCAATATAACAGATGCAGTACAGTAGTACACACAGTACTTAAATATAACAGATGCAGTGCAGTAGTACACGCAGTACTTCAATATAACAGATGCAGTACAGTAGTACACGCAGTACTTCACTATAACAGATGCAGTACAGTAGTACACGCAGTACTTCACTATAACAGATGCAGTACAGTAGTACACGCAGTACTTCAATATAACAGATGCAGTAAAGTAGTACACGCAGTACTTCAATATAACAGATGCAGTAAAGTAGTACACGCAGTACTTCAATATAACAGATGCAGTACAGTAGTACACGCAGTACTTCACTATAACAGATGCAGTACAGTAGTACACGCAGTACTTCAATATAACAGATGCAGTACAGTAGTACACGCAGTACTTCAATATAACAGATGCAGTACAGTAGTACACGCAGTACTTCAATATAACAGATGCAGTACAGTAGTACACGCAGTACTTCAATATAACAGATGCAGTAAAGTAGTACACGCAGTACTTCAATATAACAGATGCAGTACAGTAGTACACACAGTACTTCAATATAACAGATGCAGTACAGTAGTACACACAGTACTTCAATATAACAGATGCAGTAAAGTAGTACACACAATACTTCAATATAACAGATGCAGTAAAGTAGTTCACGCAGTACTTCAGTATAACAGATGCAGTAAAGTAGTACACACAGTACTTCAATATAACAGATGCAGTACAGTAGTACACGCAGTACTTCAATATAACAGATGCAGTACAGTAGTACACGCAGTACTTCAATATAACAGATGCAGTAAAGTAGTACACGCAGTACTTCAATATAACAGATGCAGTACAGTAGTACACGCAGTACTTCAATATAACAGATGCAGTAAAGTAGTACACGCAGTACTTCAATATAACAGATGCAGTACAGTAGTACACGCAGTACTTCAATATAACAGATGCAGTAAAGTAGTACACGCAGTACTTCAATATAACAGATGCAGTACAGTAGTACACACAGTACTTCAATATAACAGATGCAGTGCAGTAGTACACGCAGTACTTCAATATAACAGATGCAGTAAAGTAGTACACGCAGTACTTCAATATAACAGATGCAGTACAGTAGTACACGCAGTACTTCAATATAACAGATGCAGTAAAGTAGTACACGCAGTACTTCAATATAACAGATGCAGTACAGTAGTACACGCAGTACTTCAATATAACAGATGCAGTAAAGTAGTACACGCAGTACTTCAATATAACAGATGCAGTACAGTAGTACACACAGTACTTCAATATAACAGATGCAGTACAGTAGTACACACAGTACTTAAATATAACAGATGCAGTGCAGTAGTACACGCAGTACTTCAATATAACAGATGCAGTACAGTAGTACACGCAGTACTTCAATATAACAGATGCAGTAAAGTAGTACACACAGTACTTCAATATAACAGATGCAGTGCAGTAGTACACGCAGTACTTCAATATAACAGATGCAGTACAGTAGTACACGCAGTACTTCACTATAACAGATGCAGTACAGTAGTACACGCATGTACTTCACTATAACAGATGCAGTACAGTAGTACACGCAGTACTTCAATATAACAGATGCAGTAAAGTAGTACACGCAGTACTTCAATATAACAGATGCAGTAAAGTAGTACACGCAGTACTTCAATATAACAGATGCAGTACAGTAGTACACGCAGTACTTCACTATAACAGATGCAGTACAGTAGTACACGCAGTACTTCAATATAACAGATGCAGTAAAGTAGTACACGCAGTACTTCAATATAACAGATGCAGTAAAGTAGTACACGCAGTACTTCAATATAACAGATGCAGTACAGTAGTACACACAGTACTTCAATATAACAGATGCAGTACAGTAGTACACACAGTACTTCAATATAACAGATGCAGTACAGTAGTACACGCAGTACTTCAATATAACAGATGCAGTACAGTAGTACACGCAGTACTTCAATATAACAGATGCAGTAAAGTAGTACACACAGTACTTCAATATAACAGATGCAGTACAGTAGTACACACAGTACTTCAGTATAACAGATGCAGTACAGTAGTACACGCAGTACTTCAGTATAACAGATGCAGTACAGTAGTACACGCAGTACTTCAATATAACAGATGCAGTACAGTAGTACACGCAGTACTTCAATATAACAGATGCAGTACAGTAGTACACGCAGTACTTCAATATAACAGATGCAGTAAAGTAGTACACGCAGTACTTCAATATAACAGATGCAGTACAGTAGTACACACAGTACTTCAATATAACAGATGCAGTACAGTAGTACACACAGTACTTCAATATAACAGATGCAGTAAAGTAGTACACACAATACTTCAATATAACAGATGCAGTAAAGTAGTTCACGCAGTACTTCAGTATAACAGATGCAGTAAAGTAGTACACACAGTACTTCAATATAACAGATGCAGTACAGTAGTACACGCAGTACTTCAATATAACAGATGCAGTACAGTAGTACACGCAGTACTTCAATATAACAGATGCAGTAAAGTAGTACACGCAGTACTTCAATATAACAGATGCAGTACAGTAGTACACGCAGTACTTCAATATAACAGATGCAGTAAAGTAGTACACGCAGTACTTCAATATAACAGATGCAGTACAGTAGTACACGCAGTACTTCAATATAACAGATGCAGTAAAGTAGTACACGCAGTACTTCAATATAACAGATGCAGTACAGTAGTACACACAGTACTTCAATATAACAGATGCAGTACAGTAGTACACACAGTACTTAAATATAACAGATGCAGTGCAGTAGTACACGCAGTACTTCAATATAACAGATGCAGTACAGTAGTACACGCAGTACTTCAATATAACAGATGCAGTAAAGTAGTACACACAGTACTTCAATATAACAGATGCAGTACAGTAGTACACACAGTACTTAAATATAACAGATGCAGTGCAGTAGTACACGCAGTACTTCAATATAACAGATGCAGTACAGTAGTACACGCAGTACTTCACTATAACAGATGCAGTACAGTAGTACACGCAGTACTTCACTATAACAGATGCAGTACAGTAGTACACGCAGTACTTCAATATAACAGATGCAGTAAAGTAGTACACGCAGTACTTCAATATAACAGATGCAGTAAAGTAGTACACGCAGTACTTCAATATAACAGATGCAGTACAGTAGTACACGCAGTACTTCACTATAACAGATGCAGTACAGTAGTACACGCAGTACTTCAATATAACAGATGCAGTAAAGTAGTACACGCAGTACTTCAATATAACAGATGCAGTACAGTAGTACACGCAGTACTTCAATATAACAGATGCAGTACAGTAGTACACGCAGTACTTCAATATAACAGATTGCAGTGTAATCTGAGATTGGTACAACAAAGATTCTTCAGTGAATATAAAAAACTGTGGAAACAGGACATTTGTAGAAAATCAAAACTGAGAAATTACATTTAATACAAAGATGAGAATCAAACAGAATTTATCCAGAAAGCAGCGTCTCTCTGTGCCCAGATCAGAACTGGAGCTGACCTCTGACCTCTGACCTCTGACCTCTGGCAGCTGACCTCTGACCTCTGACCTCTGACCTCTGACCTCTGACCTCTGACCTCTGAGGCTGAAGTGGGTTAAACGTCTTCCTGAAGAGGAGATGAGCATCATTTTGTTCTTCACCGTCCTCTGTTTTCTGATTTAAGACAGGTTTTATTTGAACATAAACAGAAGAAACCCAGCTGTGTCCTGGTCTGAGGAGGAAGTGATGAGTTGTTTTTGTGATGAGGAGGTTTGTGCTTTAGTTGAAGACAGCGAGGGCTGTGTCCTGTCTCATTTAAATGTTCATGTGAAGTATTTTTATTTTTATTATTTTTCTTTCTTTGTTGTGGAGCAGATGATCAGTTTCTGTGGAGTGTGCTGTAAATAAATTCATTCATTTAATTCATACAGCCCAGAGACAGCAGGGGGCGCTGCATTTACCCCACAACTCCTCATTTAACCATCACTGACTCACAAACTGTTTATATAAGGTCAAAAAAGTTCTGCTATCACACATTCATCAGAGAAATATTTTTAATGTTTTACAGTACATTTAAAGGTAACTACCTTTATACTTTTACTTAAGTAGAAATGTTAAGTTTAAACTTGTACTTTTATGTGTAAAATGTTTTTCTTCTTTATCTGTATTCTGTACGCATGAACATGTCCCAGATAAACCTGCAGCGTGATTATCTCCTGTGTTCAGTTCAGTTTTAGTTTGTTTTATTGTTTTCTGTTCTTTTCTAATTCCCGAGGCTAAAATGAAGTTAAGCTTTTATTGTGAAAGTCCAGACCGGATTCTCTGTTCTCTGTGAAAACCGTTGACGTTCTGACGCAGACCGGAAGTGGGCGCCGTTGCGAAAACGTCAGTTTTATTTCCTGGAGCTGAAGTTCAGCTAAAACACAGATTTTTATTATTTTTTTTACATAAATCCAGAAGTTCCGAGTCTGAACCATGTCTGAGGAGAACATTTTTCTGTTCGTGCCAAACCTGATCGGTGAGTTTTACTGAAACTGAGGCGCTAGCGTTAGCATCGAGTCATCTGTAACTGCACCAGGTCACACAGCAGTTTTATTCACAGATAAAGACACGACTGACTTGGATTTAAATATAACCTGGGTTTAATCACGTTTTCTGTCGTAATATTCTGGATGTTTTCTGTTTGACTTTGCCCACGGGGTTTATGTTTATGTTTATGTTTATGTTTATGTTTATGTTTATGTTTATTTACCCTGGAACAGTGCACATTAATTACCTCGTGCTCATCAGTGCAGCTCTGAATGAGTTAACTTTAGCCAAACACATTTTCGTCTGCAGTCAGAGCGATGTCGAGGAAAAAGGACAAATAACAAACTTGACACAGGACGCAGAGACAGAAGTCAGATCAGAAAACAATAATAATATAATAATAATAATAATAATAATAACAATAATACATTTTATTTATAAAAGCGCTTTTTATGACATGAAATATTCTGAAAACACACAGTGTTGATGAGGCGCGAGGACGCAGCGCTGCTCATCACTGCAAAAGCAAAATAAAATGTTTTTACACTGAAATAATGAGCACAAAGATGAACTTGTAGCTCTTTCTTAAAGCTGTTCCTGTCCTCTCTCTGTCCTGTCCTCTCTCTGTCCTGTCCTCTCTCTGTCCTCTCTGTTCTCTCTCTGTCCTCTCTCTGACCTGTCCTCTCTCTGTCCTCTCTCTGTCCTCTCTCTGTCCTTTCTCTGTCCTCTCTCTGACCTGTCCTCTCTCTGTCCTCTCTCTGTCCTCTCTCTGTCCTCTCTCTGTCCTCTCTCTGTCCTCTCTCTGTCCTCTCTCTGTCCTTTCTCTGTCCTTTCTCTGACCTGTCCTCTCTCTGTCCTCTCTCTGTCCTCTCTCTGTCCTTTCTCTGTCCTTTCTCTGTCCTCTCTCTGACCTGTCCTCTCTCTGTCCTCTCTCTGTCCTCTCTCTGTCCTCTCTCTGTCCTCTCTCTGTCCTCTCTGTCCTGTCCTCTCTGTCCTCTCTGTCCTGTCCTCTCTCTGTCCTCTCTGTCCTGTCCTCTCTCTGTCCTGTCCCTGTCCTGTCCTCTCTCTGTCCTCTCTGTCCTCTCTGTCCTGTCCTCTCTCTGTCCTCTCTCTGTCCTCTCTCTGTCCTCTCTGTCCTGTCCCTGTCCTCTCTGTCCTGTCCCTGTCCTGTCCTTGTCTCTGCAGTAGTATTCTGGTGAATGGTGTATGCTGAGACTCGTTCTGATTGTTGTCCTGTTGTCCTCAGGTTACGCCCGTGTGGCCTTCGCCCTCCTGTCTTTCCTCCTGATGCCCTGTTGTCCGTGGACGGCCGTCTTCTTTTACCTGCTCAGCTCTCTGCTGGACTCCTTCGATGGACACGCGGCCAGAGCTCTGAACCAATGTAAGTGTCGACTTTTAGTTTAGGTGTTGTTATGTTTTAGTTTAATAATAATAATAATAATAATAATAATAATAATATCTGTAATAATAATATCTGTAATAACAATAGCTGATAATATTAATAATAATTCTTGTCTGTGTCTGTGTAGCGACTAAGTTTGGTGCGATGTTGGACATGCTGACTGACCGCTGCGCCACCATGTGTCTGCTGGTCAACCTGTCCCTGCTCTACCCCTCATACACCTTCCTCTTCCAGGTCAGAATACTACTACTACTACTACTACTACTACTACTACTACTACTACTGATATGACTACTGCTACTGCTACTAATACTACAAAATAAGAGCGTAACCACTCCTTCACTTCCTCTTCCAGGTCAGCATGTGTCTTGACATCAGCAGCCACTGGCTCCACCTGCACAGGTAAGACACGCCCACCTGCACAGGCCACTCCCACCGGCACAGGCCACACCCACCGGCACAGGCCACACCCACCTGTACAGGCCACTCCCACCGGCACAGGCCACACCCACCTGCACAGGCCACTCCCACCTGCACAGGCCACTCCCACTTGCACAAGCCACTCCCACCTGCACAGGCCACACCCACCGGCACAGGCCACTCCCACCTGCACAGGCCACTCCCACTTGCACAGGCCACTCCCACCTGTACAGGCCACTCCCACCTGCACAGGCCACTCCCACTTGCACAGGCCACACCCACCGGCACAGGCCACTCCCACTTGCACAGGCCACTCCCACCTGTACAGGCCACTCCCACCTGTACAGGCCACTCCCACCTGCACAGGCCACTCCCACTTGAACAGGCCACTCCCACTTGCACAGGCCACTCCCACCTGTACAGGCCACTCCCACCTGCACAGGCCACTCCCACTTGCACAGGCCACTCCCACTTGCACAGGCCACTCCCACTTGCACAGGCCACTCCCACTTCAACAGGCCACTCCCACTTGCA
Organism: Bostrychus sinensis; assembly: GCA_020698575.1. NCBI lineage: Eukaryota > Metazoa > Chordata > Actinopteri > Gobiiformes > Eleotridae > Bostrychus > Bostrychus sinensis. The sequence continues at coordinate 558,580 of CM036253.1, forward strand.
CAGGCCACTCCCACCTGTACAGGCCACTCCCACTTGCACAGGCCACTCTTGGGGCGGCAGTAGCTCAGTTGGTAGAGCCGCTTGTCCAATAACCAGAAGGTTGGCGGTTCAAACCCCACTCCCACTGTTGCATACTGTTGTTGTGTCCTTGGGCAAGACACTTAACCCACCTTGCCTCCGGTGTCTGCGCACACTGGTGTATGAATGTGAGTGTGAATGGGTGAACGGTTCCTTGATGTAAAGCGCTTTGAGTGCCCATGAAGGTAGAAAAGCGCTATATAAATGTGACCATTTACCATTTACCATTTCACTCCCACCTGCACAGGCCACACCCACCGGCACAGGCCACACCCACCGGCACAGGCCACACCCACCGGCACAGGCCACTCCCACTTGCACAGGCCACTCCCACCTGTACAGGCCACTCCCACCTGCACAGGCCACTCCCACCTGCACAGGCCACACCCACCGGCACAGGCCACACCCACCGGCACAGGCCACTCCCACTTGCACAGGCCACACCCACCTGTACAGGCCACACCCACCTGCACAGGCCACACCCACCTGTACACTCCCACCTGCACAGGCCACTCCCACCTGCACAGGCCACTCCCACTTGCACAGGCCACTCCCACCTGCACAGGCCACACCCACCGGCACAGGCCACTCCCACCGGCACAGGCCACTCCCACCTGCACAGGCCACACCCACCTGCACAGGCCACACCCACCTGTACACTCCCACCTGCACAGGCCACTCCCACAGGCCACTCCCACCTGTACAGGCCACCGGCACAGGCCACACCCACCTGCACAGGCCACTCCCACCTGCACAGGCCACACCCACCGGCACAGGCCACTCCCACTTGCACAGGCCACTCCCACCTGTCCATCTATGGACAGAATGTGGAGATAGTTGAGTTTAAATATCTTGGAACATACATAGAGAGCAGGGTAACCTACAAAATACTGATTTTATTTTTAAGAAGTGTTTGTTTGTATTTATTACGTAAAGTGAACAGTTTTGGTATGAGTCGAACTATTCTTGAACCTGTGCAAGAGCCTTGTGGAGAGCATGTTACCCTTTACCCTGCTCATGCGGTCACCTGACCATGCAGAGGAAAACTAACTTCACAGCGTTGTTAATATGAGCTCAGATGTCACAGGGAGGACACAGAGGAACAGCATTTACCAGGAGAAGATGGGAAGGAAAGCTGTGAATATTATAAATGATCCGTCCCATCCCCTACACAAAGAATTTGAATTATTAGCGTCAGGTAGAAGATATCGAATATTATCAGCAAACAAAAACATCTTTAAGAACTCTTTCGCCCCACGGGCTCTGAAAGCACTTAACTATGAATTTTAATTAACATCCAGCTTAGGGCAGTGCTCTTTGATTCTCTGATGCGTGCACTGGCCTGATCATTATATTTTACATTGGCTATAGAGTATTAAATTAATTAACATGAGATGTATTGCCATGGCCATATTTATATTTATATGTATTTATTGAATGCTTTGTACTTTTGTCTTGCCTTCAATGTAAGATGCACATGAGCTGTAGGCTCTGCCAAGTTGTCTCAGGTGTTGTACGCTGTGTGTTTGAGTGGATTTATGAGGAATTTGAATGTATTTTACGGTGAAACTGAAGGCAAACTTCCACATTTGTGGACAATAAAGTTTCGTATTTGTATTTTTATTCATAACAAGTGGACCTCACTTCCTGTGTCCTCAGCTCCACAATAAAAGGCTCTGCGAGTCACAAGACGATCGATCTGTCAGGAAACCCCATCCTCCGGGTCTACTACACCTCCAAAGTAAGAGCATGTACTACTACTGCCACAGTACTATTACTATAATACTGTTACTACAACACTACTACTACACCTCCAAAGTAAGAGCATGTACTACTACTGCTACAGTACTATTACTATAATACTGTTACTACAACACTACTACTACACCTCCAAAGTAAGAGCATGTACTACTACTGCCACAGTACTATTACTATAATACTGTTACTACAACACTACTACTACACTTTCAAAGTAAGAGCATCTGTCATAATAAAACAAACTGAAATAATCTATGTAGGAGCCATAAATAGTTTGTTTGTTTTTTGTCTCTTTGGTTTCTTCCTGATTTAAAATATTATTGTAAAATAAGAGCCTAACTATCTAACCAGTCGATGCCCCTCCAGAATAAGAGCACACTGTTATTGTACTTATTACTTTTCTCATTCCCAGGGCTAAAGTTGTTGTTGTTGTTGTTGTTTTCAGCCGGTGTTGTTTGTGATGTGTGCCGGGAACGAGCTCTTCTACTGTCTGCTCTACATCCTGTACCACGTCCCGGAGCCGGCAGGTAACGCCCCCTGCAGGTCGTTTACATAAACATCGACAGGACATGACACAAACCTGTCTTACTCTGTCCAACGAGTCTCATAGTTGCTAGATTTCACAAAAATCCACCTCTGGATGATGTGCTTGGGTCTGAACCAATGGTGTCGCAGGACACCACAAGTGGGCGGGGTTTATGTTTGCCAACAGCAACACGACATCACGACTAGGGTTTCCAAAAAAAATTATACCAAGATACTAATTGATACTAAAATGAATATCTAAACTAGATATTAATTTAGAAAAGTTTGTATAAAGTGGCGTCTTTAGCTCCGCCCACAGCCCCTCCCCCCAATGTGAGGCTCAGAGTCAGCGCAGCAGTTTACTGAAAGGCGTTCAGTCTCTCGCCTCTGACACCGCTGTGCACAGAGTAGACCTCTGGAGCCGAGCGGACTTTCTGTGGGACGTCCCGAGCGGGGACCGGGGCTCACTGCTCAGCCCCCGGTCTGTCCCGGACTGAGCGGCAGCTCTCCAAACGCACAGGAAACAGCCCAAATGTAACTGCAGCGGAGAAAAGAGAGTGAGCTGTTATTGGCGTTAACAGAGGTTTTATTTTGAAGGAGCCCTGCTGTGGTCCTGCCTCTGTCGAGTCTAAACCGTCTCTGTCCCGCAGTGGAACACAGGAGACTTCACATAAACAACCTGACGTCCTGAAGTCATCCACGAATCACAGCTAAAGGTTTAAACAGAGGTCACATGACTTCCAATAATGTTACTCTGTACTAAATATGACGGGACGAATATGGAGACGGGACAGGGGACGGCTGTGTGCCTCAAACAACGTTCAATGAAAAAATTGACTTTATGAGTCAGAAATGTTAGTATCATGACGACGCGAATCGCAGCAACCAAAAATTCAGTTTTATTCATGTAATCCTATATCATCTTTACAGAGATGTGCATATAAACAAACAAATAAATACATAAACAACAAACAAACAATGAAAACATCATGGTTCCACTGAACATTTACAAAAACATGTTTCTCTCAGTTTTACTGTGGCAGCGGTTTGTTTGTCTCTGAGGTCAGTGCTGAGGTTTAACAACACAACACTACACTTTACTGCTGCTCACACTGTAACCTGTGTTACTGAGGTTTAACAACACAACACTGCACTTTACTGCTGCTCACACTGTAACCTGTGTGTTACTGAGGTTTAACAACACAACACTGCACTTTACTGCTGCTAACACTGTAACCTGTGTTACTGAGGTTTAACAACACAACACTGCACTTTACTGCTGCTCACACTGTAACCTGTGTTACTGAGGTTTAACAACACAACACTGCACTTTACTGCTGCTCACACTGTAACCTGTGTGTTACTGAGGTTTAACAACACAACACTGTGCACTTTACTGCTGCTCACACTGTAACCTGTGTGTTACTGAGGTTTAGTGAGTCTGCTTCAGTTGTGTGTGTTTTTGTTCTACTGGACACTTGATTTTGTCCTAATGGGGATGAATAAAGGATCTGTCCCATCTTTGATCATAGTCCATCCATCTTCTTCCGCTTTATCCGGGGGTCGCGGGGGCAGCAGTCTAAGCAGGGACACCCAGACTTCCCTCTCCCCGGACACTTCCTCCAGCTCTACCGGGGGGACCCCAAGGCGTTCCCAGGCCGAGAGACATAGTCCCTCCAGCGTGTCCTAGGTCTTCCCCAGGGCCTCCCGGTGGGACATGAACACCTCCCCAGGGAGGGACCAGGAGGCTCTGGAACAGATGCCTGAGCCTCAGCTGCTCCTCTCGATGTGGAGGAGCAGCGGCTCTACTCCGAGCTCCTCCCGGGTGACTGAGCTCCTCACCCTCTTTCTAAGGGAGCGCCCTGCGGAGGAAACTCATTTCCTTTCAATCATGACCCAAAGCTCATGACCATAGGTGAGAGGAGGAACATAGGTGAGAGTAGGAACATAGATTGACCAGTAAAGCGAGAGCTTTGCCTTTGGGCTCAGCTCCTTCTTCACCACAACAGAGCGATACAACGAGCGCATTCCTGCAGACGCTGCAGTGATCTCCTGTCAGTCTCAGCTCCATCCTTCCCTCACTGAGAACAACACCTGAGATACTTAAACTCCTCCTGAGGCAGGACTCTCCTCCCACCTGCAGAGGGCGCCACCTTTTCCAGTTGAGACCCATGGCCTCAGATTTGGAGGAGCTGATTCTCATCCCAGCCGCTTCTCACTCAGCTGCAAACCACCCCAGTGCTCACTGAAGGTCCTGGTTCCATGAAGACAACAGGACAACATCATCTGCAAAAAGCAGAGATGAAATCCTGTGGTTCCCAAACCGGACTCCCTCCGGCCCCTGGCTGCACCTAGGAATTCTGTCCATAAAGAAAATGAACAGAACTGGTGACAAAGGGCAGCCCTGCGGGAGTCCAACCTGCACTGGGAACAGGTCTGACTTACAACCGGCAATGCAGACCAAGCTCCTGCTCCGGTCATACAGGGACCGAACAGCCCTTAACAGAGCCCCCCCCAAAGAACGCTATGAGGGACACGGTCGAACGCCTTCTCCAGGTCCACAAAGCACATGTGGACTGTGGGCGAACTTCCATGAACCCTCGAGCCCCCGACAGAGGGAGTAGAGCTGGTCCACTGTTCCACGACCGGGACGAAAACCGCATTGTTCCTCCAGAATCCGAGGTTCGACTATCGGCCGAATTCTCCTCTCCAGTACCCTGGAATAGACTTTCCCGGGGAGGCTGAGGAGTGTGATCCTCCTGTAGTTGGAACACAGCCTCCGGTCCCCCTTCTTAAAAAGAGGGACCATCCCAGTCTGAGTTCAGAGGAACTGTCCCCGACCACCACGCGATGTTGCAGAGATGTGTCAGCCACGACAGCCCCACAACATCCAGAGACTTGAGGTACTCAGGGCGAATCTCATCCACCCCCGGTGCCTTGCCACCGAGGATCTTTTTGACCACCTCAGTGACTTCAGCTTGGGTGATGGATGAGTCCACCTCTGAGTCCCCAACCTCTGCTTCCTCAACAGAAGACGTGTCAGGGGATTGAGGAGATCCTCGAAGTATTCCTTCCACCGCCCGACAACATCCCCAGTCGAGGTCAACAGCTCCACCTTCACTGTAAACAGTGTTGGTGAAGCACTGCTTCCCCCTCCTGAGGCGGCGGACGGTTTGCCAGAATCTCTTTGAGGCTTGACCGATAGTCCTCCTCCATGGCCTCCCCAAACTCCTCCCAGACCCATGTTTTTGCCTCCACAACCGCCCGGGCTGCAGAACACTTGGCCTGTCAGTACCCATCAGCTGCCTCAGGAGTCCCTTGAGCTAACCAAGCTCGATAGGACTCCTTCTTCAGCCTGACAGCATCCCTAACTTCCGGTGTCCACCACCGGGTTCAGGGATTGCTGCCACGACAGGCACCAGAGACCAGAGAATGACAATAGAGGAGGAGACCACTGTCCACTCAGACTCAATGTCTCCAGCCTCCCTCGGGATCTTGTTGAAGCTCTCCCGTAGGTGGGAGTTGAAGACCCCTCTGACAGAGGTTCAGCCAGACGTTCCCAACCTCACAGTACGTTTAGGTCTGAGTCTGTCCGGCTTCTTCCTCCACCAGCGGCTCCAACTCACCACCAGGTGGTGATCAGTAACAGCTCAGCCCCTCTCTTCACCCGAGTGTCCAAGACACACGGCTGAAGGTCAGATGACATGAACACAAAGTCGATCATCGACCTCTGACCCAGGACGTCCTGGTGCCACTGATGGACATCTTGTGTTTTAACCTGGGGTTAGTTATGGACAAACTGTGGCTGCACAGAAGTCCAACAACAGAACACCACTCAGGTTCAGATCAGGGAGGCCGTTCCTCCCAATCACACCCCTCCAGGTGTCACTGTCATTGCCCACGTGGGCACTGAAGTCCCTGGAGTACTAATAATAATAATAGGCCCCTTAGGCCTCTGCCTTCGACCACTGCCCGATCCTCTCTGCACTGGCCCCTTACGGTTCCTCCTGCAGGTGGTGGGTCCAGGCTGGAGGATGGCTGTCATCCGGTTGGGGCCCCGTGGGGAGAGACCCAACCACCCAACCCCAGGCCTGGCTCCAGGGTGGGGCCCCGGCTGCACCGTACCAGGCGACTTAACTGGCCTTGGTTTTTTTTTGTCTTCATAAGAGTTTTGTGAACCGCTCTTAGTCTGGACCGTCACCTAGGACCTGGTTGCCATGGGAGACCCTACCAGGAGCATTAAGGCCCAACAACATGGCTCCTAGGATCATGGGGGCCCTCAAACCCAGTGGCGGTTCAAGGAGGGGCTTTTATCATAGGGTTAGGATAAAAACTATGAAGAATCTGTCTTTCATTTTGGCTCCTGGTTTTACCTTGTCCCCTCCTCTCTGTCCCCCAGGATGGTACTGTGGACAGAGTAAAGTGTCCCCTCCTCTCTGTCCCCCAGGTTGGTACTGTGGACAGAGTAGTGTCCCCTCTGTCTCTGTCCCCCAGGTTGGTACTGTGGACAGAGTAAAGTGTCCCCTCCTCTCTGTCCCCCAGGTTGGTACTGTGGACAGAGTAAAGTGTCCCCTCCTCTCTGTCCCCCAGGTTGGTACTGTGGACAGAGTAGTGTCCCCTCTGTCTCTGTCCCCCAGGTTGGTACTGTGGACAGAGTAAAGTGTCCCCTCCTCTCTGTCCCCCAGGTTGGTACTGTGGACAGAGTAAAGTGTCCCCTCCCCTCTGTCCCCCAGGTTGGTACTGTGGACAGAGTAAAGTGTCCCCTCCCCTCTGTCCCCCAGGTTGGTACTGTGGACAGAGTAGTGTCCCCTCTGTCTCTGTCCCCCAGGTTGGTACTGTGGACAGAGTAAAGTGTCCCCTCTGTCTCTGTCCCCCAGGTTGGTACTGTGGACAGAGTAAAGTGTCCCCTCTGTCTCTGTCCCCCAGGTTGGTACTGTGGACAGAGTAGTGTCCCCTCTGTCCCCCAGGTTGGTACTGTGGACAGAGTAAAGTGTCCCCTCTGTCTCTGTCCCCCAGGTTGGTACTGTGGACAGAGTAAAGTGTCCCCTCTGTCTCTGTCCCCCAGGTTGGCTGTATGGACTCCTGGCTCTCTGTGCCCTCATCTCCGTGGCAAAGTCCGGCATCAGCGTGATCCACCTCATCACCGCCTCGCAGAACATGGCCGCCCTGGACGTGGCCGAGAGAGAGGCGTCCTCCAAGAGACACTGAGACTGGACCCGGAGACAGGGAGGGCCGGGTCCAGGTCTGAGGAGCAGAGCCATGAAGCGGCCCTGAGACGGTTTCCAGGGACGGCCCTGGGTTTCCTGAAGAGTCTCTGCTGTACAGGCTCGGAGGAGCAGACAGGAGCAGGGACATGTGTCCCATACGTCTGTAATGTGTCCAGAGAAAACCCACTGTTAGGACTAAACCAGGACTAAATCAGGACTAAACCAGGACTAACCCAGGACTAAACCAGGTCTAAACCAGGTCTAAACCAGGACTAAACCAGGACTAAACCAGGACTAACCCAGGACTAAACCAGGTCTAAACCAGGTCTAAACCAGGTCTAAACCGGGACTAAACCAGGTCTAAACCAGGACTAAACCAGGACTAAACCAGGTCTAAACCAGGACTAAACCAGGACTAAACCAGGACTAAACCAGGTACTAAACCAGGTCTAAACCAGGTCTAAACCAGGACTAAACCAGGACTAAACCAGGACTAAACCAGGACTAAACCAGGTCTAAACCAGGTCTAAACCAGGACTAAACCAGGTCTAAACCGGGACTAAACCGGGACTAAACCGGGTCTGAACTCCTGCAAGTGTGTGCTCCATAGAATAGACCAAGTCTAAGCCAGTAGTAGTACCAATTCCAGTAGTAGTAGTAGTAGTAGTAGTAGTAGTAGTAGTAGTAGTAGATCTGACACATTCCTCAGCAGCAGATAGTGTGGAGTATCTATGGAGCACATGGTTTTAGTTTAGTCTCTGTGGTGTTGCTCCTGTCTGCTCCTCCGAACTGGGAGCCTGACAGATTCCACTGAACCCCGGGCCGTCCCTTTAACCGTCTCAGCCTCACACCCCGGGCCGTCCCTTTAACCGTCTCAGCCTCACACCCCGGGCCGTCCCTTTAACCGTCTCAGCCTCACATCACTGAAGGAGCTGGAGTCTGAGTCAGGACCAAACCCAGCACATGGGGGCAGCTCGGGCTGAACCGAGAGGAAACAGAGTGAAACAGAGCAGACGCTGCACAGGGCCCCATCAGCCACCAGGGGCCCCAGAGTGTTCAGCCTCACCTGGGGAGGTTTGTTGTTGTGCAGAAGTCTGAAGCTGTTTCTCAGATGTTTAAAGGTGTGCTGCTTTAGAGAAGTCGCTGTTTATTTAGAGACCAATATGAATATAACCAGGGTTCCTGCGGAGCCTTAAAAGGCATAACATTTGATTCCAACAGGCAGTCAAATTTTTAATTATTTTTTAATTGTTTTATATGATTCAAGAACGGTATCGGCTAATTTCGAACGATACGATTCAGCGCCTTCATATCGATAATCATTACAGCAACTTTTTGCCAAAAATGATTAAAGTTTCCTCTAAATCCCCAGCATCACAGCCGGGGCTGATTACGTCCAGCAGACAGCGAGCGACGCAGTGTTGAATATAACATTTTCTTTCTTTAAAAACACATAAAGTACATCTAAAAAGACATATCTAGTTTTATTTTATCTTGCAGATTTCTAATTTCAATATTTCCGATATCGATCGATTTCCCATCAATACACACTTCCTAGAAAACGATACGACTCCATACAAGGTCATGTGTATCGATGCTGTTACTTGGTAGGTTACTGTATCGTTACAGGACTCATTATTAGTTTTATTTGTGAATATAAATATGTATTTATGAATAATAATTTACCATTTTCATAGCCGACACAGCGTGACAGACGGCAGAACGAGTTTGTTTCCAGTAGAGCCACATTACCAAAAGATCAGCTTTCAACATTTATTGGTTCTTTATGAACTGTATTTTTACAAAACATGCAGTTAAGTTTTGACATTTAAGCTGCTGCAACTGTAAGTTTGTGGCATTAAAAATGTCATTAAAAAGCATTAAATGAGACCTGCTGATACCTGCAGGAACCCTGGGTAATATAATCTTATTATTAATGAGTTTGGACGTTTGTGGCTCAACCTGAGATGTTTAATTGTAAAAGGTTCTCATGACTGTGACGTGTGCGTGAATATGTTTTATAGTTAGGGGCCCCCTCAGTGCTGGGAACGGCCCTGGCCGTGACCAACAGCTAAAGAAATAAAGCCAGGGACACCAGGGGGCGCTGCAGGGGCTTTATTCACCTGCAACACCTTTAGTCATCACAGGCTCTGTCACTGTTTATTTAAAGAGAAAAAGTTGCATAGCCCTCCTTTAACAAACTTTACAGAGATTTAGTCCAAAGCTGAGTTTAAAGGAACATTATTATTATTAAAGTGTTAGAAATGTTTTAAGCTATAAATAATGAAATGTGTGAGTAATGTGAGTTATTACACAGGTCACCGCTGCTTACTGACATGTTTCCTTATATGGTCCTCACTTCCTGCTCCACTCTGTTTACACCAAACGTTTACCTCGCCGCCTCCTTGTTCATGGCTCAAAACTACAAATCTGTAACAACCACAGTTAAAGCAGAACTCAGTGACTTCAGAAGTGACAGAGTTCTGCTTTAAGTGACGTTTCCACAGTTTTAAAGAGACCTAGAGTTAGTTCTGTGTTAATTTATTCTGAAGCTGAATATATTAGAGCAGATTAATGTAGACGAGCAGCTGTTTGTTTATGTTTTGTGCTGTTTTTTATGATTATTTCCAGATGATTCCAGCTGTTTTTGTTGTTCAGAGGTGCATTAGAGACGTGCTTTTCTGTGTTATTCCATATTAAACCTCAGAGAACAGACTCAGGTCTCTACGGGCTCTGAGGGTCTGGACTCGGCCTCCTTTGGACCTCGAGTTTCAGGACTAAAGCAGGACTAAAGCAGGACTAAAGCAGGACTAAAGCAGGACTAAAGCAGGACTAAAGCAGGACTAAAGCAGGACTTGATAACCAGACAAGGATTATGTTGATGTTGGAAAAAAGCTCTGCACGCAGGACTAACTCCGGGACTAAACTGGATCTAAACCATGACTAAAGCTAGGCCCAAACCAAGACTCGGCTTTGAACAACTAGACAAGGACCAACCCCTGAACCTAAATCAGGTCGATCATTTTCTCTTTAATGGTTTTCATCTTCAGAGTTAGCCTGAGTACCACCAGTGGGACCATACCCACACATTGAGAAGCACTGACTCCAGGTCTGAAGGAGGCGGGACACTGCAGGACTGTGAGAGTCCCCCAGAGACCTCAGAGTCCCCCAGAGACCTCAGTCTGACCCCAGAGGCCTCAGTCTGACCCCAGAGGCCTCAGTCTGACCCCAGAGACCTCAGTCTGACCCCAGAGACCTCAGTCTGACCCCAGAGACCTCAGTCTGACCCCAGAGACCTCAGTCTGACCCCAGAGACCTCAGTCTGACCCCAGAGACCTCAGTCTGACCCCAGAGACCTCAGTCTGACCCCAGAGACCTCAGTCTGACCCCAGAGACCTCAGTCTGACCCCAGTATTAAACTCTGATGTGAGTGAGCCTCATGTTTCCTGTGAATGTAGTAAATATTGAAAGTTTATGGAGCTGCAGTGAAACCAAGTCGTATTTAAGGCTTATTATTTATAACTGTGTTTTTACTGATTTTACTGTAAAAATAAAGACAATAAAAAGCTTTGGTTGGACTCTGCCTCAGGCGGACATCTTGGTTTCTCTTCTGTAAATGTTCTGTATAAAATGAATCTGTGTCTGTATCTCAGAGAGGACAGAGAGGGACAGGACAGAGAGGACGGGACAGAGAGGACGGGACAGAGAGGACGGGACAGAGAGGCAGAGAGGGACAGAGAGGACGGGACAGGACAGAGAGACAGGACAGAGAGGACAGGACAGAGAGGATGGGACAGGACAGAGAGACAGAACAGAGAGGACGGGACAGAGAGGACGGGACAGAGAGGACGGGACAGAGAGGACGGGACAGAGAGACAGAGAGGGACAGAGAGACAGAGAGGGACAGAGAGAGAGAGAGAGCTTTAAAATAGTTTTGCAGTTGGCGACACCTGGTGGTAGAGACTGGAACTTTCTGCAGTCTGCTCATTTATCTGTTAGCCTCATGTCGCTAACAGCCGTGCTAAATGGCTAGTTTATGCTCTGTCCAGTCCCCAGCGTTGCCAGCAGTGGGCGACAGTAACATTATTTTAACAAATGCTAATGTACGGAAGCCCCGAGCAGCCATGGAGTCACTACTTCTTTTTTCTCTTGTTTTAATGATTTAATTTGCCATTATTTTGGGAAAACAAACTGTTTTCTTGTTATAATGAGAAAAATATGTCGTTACCTCGGGAAAAATAAAGAATTAAGTCGTTATGACTAAAAAACAGGAGAAAAAATCCATGGCTGCTGAGGCTCCGCTCAGTGTTTCTCAAACACTGAGCTTTAATAAAACTGCACTGTAAAACCTCAGCGCGCTCGGTTCAGTTCAGGGTGAAGCACATCTCACAGTTAAAGATCTAACCAGGCTTTAATGCTGTAAATATCTCAAATATGTTTTTCTTTGAGATAAAGGCTCCAGGTTAAAGGTTTTCTGTGAGAGGAGAAGACGCAGCCACTTCCTCTTTGATCAGGAAAACACGGTACAACACTGAAGAATCATTTATTCCATGAGTTATTTAGAAAACTGTAATGTCCCGCAGCGTGGGTTTGGACCCGGGCCCGGCGCAGTGACCTCCGCGGCTCCAGATGTTGCAGCTGTTGCGTTTGCGCGCCGTTACCTTTAAGATGCGGAGGATAAAGCGCTGTTTTCGCTAAAGCCCGACACCATTTTAGCGCAGCGTCCGCCGAACGCGAGGCTTCCGCGCGGCTCGGCGTCCCCTCTGCGACCGGCGGAGGAGCTAAGGCCCGGGGCAGTCTCTGAGCGCGTGCGGGGGGGTTTTGTGCGAGTTTGGGGGTCGGCCCACGGAGAGAGGAGCCGCGGCGGGGGCGAGCGGAGCGGCGAGCCCGGGGTCCGTGTGACGAGGAGCGGGGAGGGCGCCTGCACCAAAGACTTTCCCTTTAAAGCGCGGAGAGGGGCTGAAGGAGCGATAAAAAAAGAAAACGGAGCCCGTGAAGGAGGGGAGGGCGCGCGGAGAGGCGCGAGCTGAAAAAAACTGAAAAAACATGTCACCGCGTCGAGCGAAGCGCCGGGGCGGAGCCACGGGACGCGGCCGGCCAGCGGCGCTCTAGGCCCGGGGACGAGAGTCACGCGACGCCGAGGCTGGGACCTGACGTGTGGGCCTCTCCGGAACTAGCGCCTAAATAAAAGAAACCCAGCAGCTTCTGTTGATTTATTTAAACTTTTGAGTACATGTTATCGTTGCTAACATAGCCTGCATGTTGTTCACCAGTAGACATAAGCAGAAGCTGAACATGAACCGTCAGAGCAGCGGTTTGTCGCATTTATTCTCCCGTAGAGCTCCATATTAACAATAACTCTGCGGAATATTCACATTATTACCATTATTACTATTATTATTATTATTATTATTATTACTGGGCTGATCCGTGTTGAACTCTGCTCGGGCTCCGGTACCGGGCCCGGGTGTTGGAGGTTTTCTCGGCGGCGCTCGGAGCCTCGCCGTAGCCGCTCTCCGCGCACCGCTCCCCGGCCGCGGCGCCCAGCCCGAGCCGCTCTGCCCTCGCTGCTCCCCGGCCTCAGCCTCCTGCCTCCTCCCGCCCCGAGCGCCATGGACACCTCGTGGAGTAATTTCCTGTTCCAGGTGAGTGTTCCCGGGACCGGCGGGGCTGGAGGGTTTGGGGGGGACACGGGGGTTTGGTGTGTGTTTAAGGCGGGAGGGGGGAGGTCAGACCCGGGTCAGACTTTGGCCTCTGTCCTGCCCAGGTCCTCTTCATCTCTCTTCTTTTTAATCTGCTCTTTTATCTGCACAAATATCAGATTAAAGGCCTTTTTATTAATAATACATAACACTCCGCACACAGCTGCAGGCCTCTCTTTGTGCTGCAGATAAAGTGAAGCTTACTTTACTTTCACCAAAAATCTCCTGTCACTTTGAATTTAGTGCAAACCCAGCCGTGATCCATGAGCCACATTCTTTTTTCCTGTTACATTAATTATCTACAGTTTAATAAGCTGTAATCAAGCTTCTTTGTTTGCAGGGCCGGTGCTATATATTTGGGGGCCCTAAGCCAGATAGGTTTGGGGGCCATACGTAATGATTAACACCCAAAGTTTTCACAGACTTGAATGGAAAAAGTTTGTAATTTAACAAAAATGACATGTTTTTAAAGATGTGACAGCAGATCCACAGAGACGAGCTTTATTCTGGCTAAACCTGTTTTTTTTTTTTTTAATATTTGATAAATGTCAGTCCTTGCAAAAAAAAAAAAAAAAAAAAAAAAATTACATTTCATTCATTCATCTTCTTCAGCTTATTCCCTTCAGAGGTCAGCAGGGTGACTGGAGCCTGTCCCAGTAACTTTGGGCTTTAGGCGGGGTCCAGCCTGGACAGGGGCCAGGTTGTTGTTTCTGTAAACTTATTGTATTCTAGAAAATAAACACAAAAACTCCACTAATTACATTGTGGCTCGTAAAAATCACTAATTGGCTGCTAACTTTTGACAAAGATTAACTACGGTGGCCAGAGAGGAAAACAGTAAACGCCAAGCCCTGCGTGTGCTTCTGGGGACGACCTCCGGCCACCGGCCCCTGCCCCTCGGTGTGGACGAGGTTTAGAACATTTACATTACTCTTTAAGGAGAGAATTATTAAATGTATCTGCAATTTCATTTATTAAATTTTAAATTAAAAGAGCATTTATTAATGATAAAATATTTGCTGTTTGTAAATCAATATAGAACATTTAATATTAAGCAGTATTAGTAAATGTATTTTTAAATTAAGTTTTAAATGGACAATTAAATTGTTCAACAAATATTTTAACAATTATCCTTTTAATTTCATTGCAAATACATTTATCATTCTTTATTTAAAGTGTAATTTAAATGTTCTTTTATTAAATGCTTTATTTTTATTTACGTGGTCCTAAAAATCCTCCATACTTCAAACAACTTCAAACCTGTAGAATTAACTTATTACTAAACATGAATTAGCTGCATTTGAGTGGGTTTGTAACCTCAGGCTGTAGGATTATTTACCCCTGGGTTAACACCGCAGTTTGGGAACCACTGCGCTATAACATACTGTAATCTGAGATTAAAAAGGAGTATACATTTGAAAAATACTTATTTTCTGAAAATCTTAAAAACAGACAGGCCATGTGTAACTTCAGGACTAATAACAGCAGGATTCCTAAGCTTACTGCAGATACAAGGGGAAGTTTAAGAATTTGTCATTTATGTGACAAAAACTGTGTGGGAGATGAATCTCATGTTCTTTTTGATTGTATAAACAGTGAGGTGGTGAAATTAAGACAAAAGTATATTCCCATGTTTTATTTAGAAAGTCCATCCAGACATAAGTTTGTATTACTGCTTCAAGCTGAAAAGAAGAAAGTCACGCACAGACTCTTGCTTTATATTCATCCATACAAAGATGTTTTCTAGATTTTTATTCTGTCAAGAATGAAACTGTTTATGTTTGTGCTCCATACCGAGTATATGGGAATGAGCAAATAAATAAATGAAATGAATAATCTGTTTTTATTTTTTATCAGTGCTTTCATTGTTTATTTGCAAACTTTACCAACTCTAGCAGAGGGGCCCCTGGTAAACGGTGAAAGCCCCAGGTTCAGATTAAAAATGACAGGAAGCCACAAGGACACAGGCAGCCAAAAGAAAACTCAAGTACAGTTGCAGAATCAGTCAAAACAGTGCTTAAGTATGGGGGCCCTATAACGCTTGCGGGGCCCTATGCAGTTGCTTAGTTTGCCGGCGCTGATTGTTAGCTGTGTAGAAAAAAAAGTCACTGTGGTTTTAAAGGGTTCCTCAGATTTTGTTGCATCCTGAGAGTCTTGGGCTTCTCTAGGACTGGGTCCGGTTTAACGATACCTTTGTGGTATCAAAATAAAAGTTACAATGCTAACGATACCTTTGTGGTATCAAAATAAAAGTTACAATACTAACGATACCTTTGTGGTATCAAAATAAAAGTTACAATACTAACGATACCTTTGTGGTATCAAAATAAAAGTTACAATACTAACGATACCTTTGTGGTATCAAAATAAAAGTTACAATGCTACTGCTATGAAAACAAATCCTTTTATTCAATACCAAGTTTGAATCCCTAATGAGGCCTTTATTGTTCCTTTCCATGAATTAAATTCCTGTAAATTTCACGCAGATTATTGTTCTGTTGTTGACGATGCTGACATTACATTTCAATCGAAATGGCTTTTAAAGTTTAAAAAAGGTCTTAAATTTGACTTCCAAACCTGCAGCTGCCCGGTGTGAGCTCCTTGTAAGTTTTTTGTAACATCCAGTGGTGATGTGACAATGAGACGGACGTTGCACCATCAAACACTCTCTCCCTATAATCCTATAATCAAACGTGATCCGTAGAACTCGTGGTGCGTTTCTGCTGCAGCCTCAGTACAGACTCATGTTTTATCAATGAAAAACTCAATAAAAGTTAATAATTTACATTAAAGATCAATTAATTAGGACGGCAAAATGAGGCCCAATAATTACACAAAATTATGTTAAATCATGTCCTTACACTTATTCCATTGGCGGTCACAGGCAGCAGTGGTTCTCAGGGTTAACACCAGTTTAACTCAAAGATAAGGATTCTGTGTCTTTTATTGAATATTATTGTGTTTTATGATTGTAGAAGATGAATTAGCTCAGCACAGGAATCAGAAAAGTATCTGCTCTCAGGTATCATGTAAGAACTGAAAATCTGAGCTGATGAAGTCTTGTTGTGTCCCCGTGTCCCCCCCTGCAGACCCCCTCGTCCCAGTCCCAGACCGAGACCCCGCTCCAGGCCGAGCTGCTCCCGGAGCTGGACCCCACTCAGACCCCGCCCGAGGAGCCGCTGGTCAGCCCGCCCTCCACAGTGGACACGGCGGCTCTGAGCGAGGAGCCGCTGCCCGGTGAGACGCTCTCAGGGTTTACAGTGTGTCAGGGGTTTATCCCATCTCAGACCTGGGTTAGACCTGGGTTAGACCTGGTTTAGACCTGGTTTAGTCCTGGTTTAGACCTGGTTTAGACCTGGGTTAGACCTGGGTTAGACCTGGTTTAGTCCTGGTTTAGACCTGGTTTAGACCTGGGTTAGACCTGGGTTAGACCTGGTTTAGTCCTGGTTTAGACCTGGTTTAGACCTGGGTTAGACCTGGTTTAGTCCTGGTTTAGTCCTGGTTTAGACCTGGTTTAGTCCTGGTTTAGTCCTGGGTTAGACCTGGGTTAGACCTGGTTTAGTCCTGGTTTAGACCTGGTTTAGACCTGGTTTAGTCCTGGTTTAGACCTGGTTTAGACCTGGTTTAGTCCTGGTTTAGACCTGGTTTAGTCCTGGTTTAGACCTGGGTTAGACCTGGGTTAGACCTGGTTTAGATCTGGTTTAGACCTGGGTTAGACCTGGGTTAGACCTGGTTTAGATCTGGTTTAGACCTGGGTTAGACCTAGTTTAGACCTGGTTTAGATCTGGTTTAGACCTGGGTTAGACCTGGGTTAGACCTGGTTTAGACCTGGGTTAGACCTGGTTTAGACCTGGTTTAGACCTGGTTTAGACCTAGCTTAGATTCCTCTAGTCCAAATCTGATCTGTCTCTGCTCTCTTGTTATAAACTAACCTCCTCCTGACTGCTGTCCCCTGTTCTCTTCCTCCTCCTGTCTCGTGTCCTCCTCCTCCTCCTGACCCCTGTCCCATGTTGTCCTCCTCCTCCTCCTGTCCCCTGTCCTCCTCCTCCTCCTGTCCCCTGTCCTCCTCCTGTCCCCTGTCCTCCTCCTCCTCCTGTCCCCTGTCCTCCTCCTCCTCCTGTCCCCTGTCCTCCTCCTCCTCCTGTCCCCTGTCCTCTTCCTCCTCCTGTCTCGTGTCCTCCTCCTCCTCCTGACCCCTGTCCCATGTTGTCCTCCTCCTCCTCCTGTCCCCTGTCCTCCTCCTCCTCCTGTCCCCTGTCCTCTTCCTCCTCCTGTCTCGTGTCCTCCTCCTCCTGACCCCTGTCCCCTGTCCTCCTCCTGACCCCTGTCCCCTGTCCTCCTCCTGCCTTCTGTCCCCTGTCCTCCTCCTGATCCCTGTCCTCTTCCTGACCCCTGTCCCCTGTCCTCCTCCTGACCCCTGTCCCCTGTCCTCCTCCTGCCTTCTGTCCCCTGTCCTCCTCCTGATCCCTGTCCTCTTCCTGACCCCTGTCCCCTGTCCTCCTCCTCCTGCCTCCTGTCCCTTGTTCTCCTCCTCTTCCTGACCCCTGTCCTCCTCCTGACCCCTGTCCCCTGTCCTCCTCCTCCTGCCTCCTGTCCCCTGTTCTCCTCCTCTTCCTGACCCCTGTCCTCCTCCTGACCCCTGTCCCCTGTCCTCCTCCTCTTCCTGACCCCTGTCCTCCTCCTGACCCCTGTCCCCTGTCCTCCTCCTCTTCCTGACCCCTGTCCTCCTCCTGACCCCTGTCCCCTGTCCTCCTCCTCTTCCTGACCCCTGTCCCCTGTCCTCCTCCTCCTCCTGCCTCCTGTCCCCTGTTCTCCTCCTCTTCCTGACCCCTGTCCTCCTCCTGACCCCTGTCCCCTGTCCTCCTCCTCTTCCTGACCCCTGTCCTCCTCCTCCTGCCTCCTGTCCCCTGTCCTCCTCCTGACCCCTGTCCTCCTCCTGACTCTTGTCCCGTGTCCTCCTCCAGTGAAGCCCGTCCCGAAGCCGTCCCGTCCCGCTCACATCTGTGCCACCTGTAACAAAGAGTTTAAGAACAGCTACAACCTGCGGCGGCACCAGTCGGTGCACACGGGGGTGAAGATGAAGGACCGCGCGGCTCGGGAGAAGGAGGACGTCCTGAAGCCCCGCCCCGAGAAGCAGACCGTGCCCCTGTCCCTGCTGCAGCTCACCCTGCCGCCGCCGCACGCGCAGGCCCCGCCCCCCACCGTCACCGTCGCCATGGAGACCGTCCCCGTCTCCGTGGAGGCGCAGCCCGTCTCCGTGTCCATCGCCCCGGCGACCGTCTCCATGGCCCCGCCCCCTCAGCCCATCCAGGCCGCCGTGGTCGTGGTGGGCTCCATGGAGCAGGTAAGATGGCCGACGCTAACTCAGTCACATGATGTGGTCAGGTTATACAGAATAATACCTTTATACATTTATATAACTGTGTCAGGTTATACAGAATAATACAGTTATACATTTATATAACTGTCAGGTTATACAGAATAATACCGTTATACATTTATATAACTGTCAGGTTATACAGAATAATACCGTTATACATTTATATAACTGTCAGGTTATACAGAATAATACCGTTATACATTTATATAACTGTGTCAGGTTATACAGAATAACACAGTTATACATTTATATAACTGTGTCAGGTTATACAGAATAATACCGTTATACATTTATATAACTGTGTCAGGTTATACAGAATAATACCGTTATACATTTATATAACTGTGTCAGGTTATACAGAATAATACCGTTATACATTTATATAACTGTGTCAGGTTATACAGAATAATACCGTTATACATTTATATAACTGTCAGGTTATACAGAATAATACCGTTATACATTTATATAACTGTGTCAGGTTATACAGAATAACACAGTTATACATTTATATAACTGTGTCAGGTTATACAGAATAATACCGTTATACATTTATATAACTGTGTCAGGTTATACAGAATAATACCGTTATACATTTATATAACTGTGTCAGGTTATACAGAATAATACCGTTATACATTTATATAACTGTGTCAGGTTATACAGAATAATACCGTTATACATTTATATAACTGTGTCAGGTTATACAGAATAATACCGTTATACATTTATATAACTGTCAGGTTATACAGAATAACACAGTTATACATTTATATAACTGTGTCAGGTTATACAGAATAATACCGTTATACATTTATATAACTGTGTCAGGTTATACAGAATAATACCGTTATACATTTATATAACTGTGTCAGGTTATACAGAATAATACCGTTATACATTTATATAACTGTGTCAGGTTATACAGAATAATACCGTTATACATTTATATAACTTATACTTTATATAACTGTCAGGTTATACAGAATACACACAGTTATACATTTATATAACTGTGTCAGGTTATACAGAATAATACCGTTATACATTTATATAACTGTGTCAGGTTATACAGAATAACACAGTTATACATTTATATAACTGTGTCAGGTTATACAGAATAATACCGTTATACATTTATATAACTGTGTCAGGTTATACAGAATAATACCGTTATACATTTATATAACTGTGTCAGGTTATACAGAATAACAGTTATACATTTATATAACAGTGTCAGGTTATACAGAATAATACCGTTATACATTTATATAACTGTGTCAGGTTATACAGAATAATACCGTTATACATTTATATAACTGTGTCAGGTTATACAGAATAATACCGTTATACATTTATATAACTGTGTCAGGTTATACAGAATAACAGTTATACATTTATATAACAGTGTCAGGTTATACAGAATAATACCGTTATACATTTATATAACTGTGTCAGGTTATACAGAATAATACCGTTATACATTTATATAACTGTGTCAGGTTATACAGAATAATATCGTTATACATT
>CM036253.1:583759-633759 GCA_020698575.1 Bostrychus sinensis
CACCGATCTCGCCCCACACACCGATCTCGCCCCACACCGATCTCGCTCCATACACCGATCTCGCCCCACACCGATCTCGCCCCACACCGATCTCACTCCACACGATCTCGCCCCACACCGATCTCGCTCCACACCGATCTCGCCCCACACCGATCTCGCCCCACACCGATCACCAAACCAGAGACTGAACGAGTGCAACATCCAGATTTTCAAAGTAGAAAGTGAAACTGTACACAGAGTATCATATTTTTATAATAATAGGCTGTATATTCACATGTGAGCTTGTTTAAATACATTACGCGTGTATATTTCTCATTAAAATGTTAAAATAAAGTGATTTCAGGTTAAACTCAGTGCTCACACCTGCCGTGGAAACCAGGGTCAGACCCTCAGAGCTTCAGAGTCTCAGAGCTAATGGTGTCTCCTCCTGTCCTCCTCCTCTACTCCTCATGTCCTCCTCTCCTCCTCCTGTCCTCCTCCTGTCCTTTTCCTGTCCTTTTCCTCTCCTCCTCCTATCCTCTTCGTGTCCTCCTCCTCTCCTCCTCCTGTCCTCCTCCTGTCCTCCTCCTGTCTTCCTCCTCTCCTCCTCCCCTCCTCCTCCTGTCCTCCTCTCCTCTTCGTGTCCTCCTCCTCTCCTCCTCCTGTCCTCCTCCTCTCCTCCTCCTCTCCTCCTCCTGTCCTCCTCCTCTCCTCCTCCTCTCCTCCTCCTCTCCTCCTCCTGTCTCAGACCTGTACCTCGGCCTTCGCGACCCGGGACCGGCTCAGGGCCCACCTGATCCGTCACGAGGAGAAAGTTCCCTGCCACATCTGCGGCAAACTGCTGTCGGCCGCTTACATCACCGACCACATGAGAGTCCACAACCAATCACAGCACCACGCCTGCCACCTGTGCAACCGCAGTCAGTAACACAACACACACACAACACACAACCAACACACAACCAATCACAGCACCACGCCTGCCACCTGTGCAACCGCAGTCAGTAACACAACACACACACAACACACACACAACACACAACCAATCACAGCACCACGCCTGCCACCTGTGCAACCGCAGTCAGTAACACAACAGACACACAACACACACACAACACACACAACACACAACCAATCACAGCACCACGCCTGCCACCTGTGCAACCGCAGTCAGTAACACAACACACAACCAACACACAACCAATCACAGCACCACGCCTGCCACCTGTGCAACCGCAGTCAGTAACACAACAGACACACAACACACACACAACACACACAACACACAACCAATCACAGCACCACGCCTGCCACCTGTGCAACCGCAGTCAGTAACACAACACACAACCAACACACAACCAACACACAACCAATCACAGCACCACGCCTGCCACCTGTGCAACCGCAGTCAGTAACACAACACACAACCAACACACAACCAATCACAGCACCACGCCTGCCACCTGTGCAACCGCAGTCAGTAACACAACAGACACACAACACACACACAACACACACAACACACAACCAATCACAGCACCACGCCTGCCACCTGTGCAACCGCAGTCAGTAACACAACACACAACCAACACACAACCAACACACAACCAATCACAGCACCACGCCTGCCACCTGTGCAACCGCAGTCAGTAACACAACAGACACACAACACACAACCAACACACAACCAATCACAGCACCACGCCTGCCACCTGTGCAACCGCAGTCAGTAACACAACAGACACACAACACACAACCAACACACAACCAATCACAGCACCACGCCTGCCACCTGTGCAACCGCAGTCAGTAACACAACAGACACACAACACACACACAACACACAACCAATCACAGCACCACGCCTGCCACCTGTGCAACCGCAGTCAGTAACACAACACACACACAACACACAACCAACACACAACCAATCACAGCACCACGCCTGCCACCTGTGCAACCGCAGTCAGTAACACAACACACACACAACACACACACAACACACAACCAATCACAGCACCACGCCTGCCACCTGTGCAACCGCAGTCAGTAACACAACAGACACACAACACACAACCAACACACAACCAATCACAGCACCACGCCTGCCACCTGTGCAACCGCAGTCAGTAACACAACACACAACCAACACACAACCAATCACAGCACCACGCCTGCCACCTGTGCAACCGCAGTCAGTAACACAACAGACACACAACACACACACAACACACACAACACACAACCAATCACAGCACCACGCCTGCCACCTGTGCAACCGCAGTCAGTAACACAACACACAACCAACACACAACCAACACACAACCAATCACAGCACCACGCCTGCCACCTGTGCAACCGCAGTCAGTAACACAACAGACACACAACACACAACCAACACACAACCAATCACAGCACCACGCCTGCCACCTGTGCAACCGCAGTCAGTAACACAACAGACACACAACACACAACCAACACACAACCAATCACAGCACCACGCCTGCCACCTGTGCAACCGCAGTCAGTAACACAACAGACACACAACACACAACCAATCACAGCACCACGCCTGCCACCTGTGCAACCGCAGTCAGTAACACAACACACACACAACACACAACCAACACACAACCAATCACAGCACCACGCCTGCCACCTGTGCAACCGCAGTCAGTAACACAACACACACACAACACACACACAACACACAACCAATCACAGCACCACGCCTGCCACCTGTGCAACCGCAGTCAGTAACACAACACACACACAACACACACACAACACACAACACACAACCAATCACAGCACCACGCCTGCCACCTGTGCAACCGCAGTCAGTAACACAACAGACACACAACACACAACCAACACACAACCAATCACAGCACCACGCCTGCCACCTGTGCAACCGCAGTCAGTAACACAACACACACACAACACACACACAACACACACAGAGTAAACACTAACACACACGACACTAATACACAACCGCAGTCAGTAACACAACACACACACAACACACAACCAACACACTAACACACACGACACTAATACACAACCGCAGTCAGTACCACTCTGACGCACACACGACTACAACACAAACACAGAGTAAACACTAACACACTTCTCCAACAGACAACACAGTAAGCGGCCGTTTAGTCGACAACGCCTTTCGCCGAATCCGCAGAGGTCTGACGGTGTTTGGTTCTTTTGTTTGTTTCCGTTTCGTTTAGAAAACTCCGGAGGTGTTTTGGTCTCACAGTGGGAGCCGCTCGGAGCCGCTCTGCTCTCTGTAAACAGCGACTCACTGAAAACGATGACGTCACGGCCCCATTCTGAACTGTGATTGGCTGTCTGTTGGTCACATGTCGGCTGACCCACGTTTTTTTTTTGTTGTTGTTTTGTTTATATCAACAGTTAAACTTACAGGCTCACAGTAAAACATTATTTCAAAATTAGCAGGTTTAACAAGACAAACAAACAGTGAAAGCCAAAATAAATAAAATATATATATATACAGTAAAAACAAAACAACAAAAACATAAATCAATGCACCATGGGAGTAACAAAGGCCCTGTCCCAATTCTCGCACTTGCACACTCACGCTGAGGGGCGCAAGTGCGTAGTGTGTCACACTGCACACTTCCAGTCAGTGTGGATCAGAGCGGACTTCGCTTAAGTATATTACCCATAATGCATTTCATTGTGACGTTTTCCAACGATGCTGCGTTTGTTTATTAGCAACTTAGCAGCGAGCGCTATCTGGCAAAATGAAAAGCAATGCATTAACCCTAAACTGATGAAAGTGCCTATTGTCCAGGTAACAGCTGTTAAAACGTTAAACCCGAATGATCCTTTTATTAACTGTTATTAACTTCCAGATAAATCCAGCAGCAGTGTAGCAAACACAAGTGCTGTTTACTCTATTAAATGTTTTTACCTGAAGTGTGGCCTGTCCCAGTCCATCCTTGTGCACTAACACACTTCATGCACTTTCAGAAAATGCACACTTCAACCAAGTGTGTAGTGCGTAGTGCGGGTATTGGGACAGGCCAAGTTCCGAAAGTAGTTGGAAACAGATGCTATCACTTCCTCTGCTGTTTACTCACTGTGTGGTGCAGAGCATTTGCTGGGCCCACAGCGCCATTTGCTGAACAAACACAGGTACTACAGTTTACTTTAGTTTTTTCACCCTAAAGCGTTTTTGTGTAAATGTGAATCACAGGCGGCAGGACTGTTGTGTTTTCCTGGCCAGCGTTGACGTCTAATCGCCCCCTAACGCACCAAAAACTAAAGACGGTAATGTGTGCATACTAAAGACTCTCCTCTCTCCTCCTCTCCCCTCCTCTGTCCCCTCTCCTTGTCTCCTCCTCTCCCCTCCTCTGTCCCCTCTCCTTGTCTCCTCCTCTCCCCTCCTCTGTCCCCTCTCCTTGTCTCCTCCTCTCCCCTCCTCTGTCCCCTCTCCTTGTCTCCTCCTCTCCCCTCCTCTGTCCCCTCTCTTGTCTCCTCCTCTCCCCTCCTCTGTCCCCTCTCCTTGTCTCCTCCTCTCCCCTCCTCTGTCCCCTCTCTTGTCTCCTCCTCTCCCCTCCTCTGTCCCCTCTCTTGTCTCCTCCTCTCCCCTCCTCTGTCCCCTCTCCTTGTCTCCTCCTCTCCCCTCCTCTGTCCCCTCTCCTTGTCTCCTCCTCTCCCCTCCTCTGTCCTCTCTCCTTGTCTCCTCCTCTCCCCTCCTCTGTCCCCTCTCTTGTCTCCTCCTCTCCCCTCCTCTGTCCCCTCTCTTGTCTCCTCCTCTCCCCTCCTCTGTCCCCTCTCCTTGTCTCCTCCTCTCCCCTCCTCTGTCCCCTCTCTTGTCTCCTCCTCTCCCCTCCTCTGTCCCCTCTCCTTGTCTCCTCCTCTCCCCTCCTCTGTCCCCTCTCTTGTCTCCTCCAGGCTTCACCACGCTGACGTACCTGAGGGTGCACGCTCAGAAGCACCACGGTCAGGAGTGGAAAGAGAGTGGGGGGGCCCGGGGGCCCTTTGGGGGCGCGGCCGGGGGGGTCCTGCTCTGTCAGCTGTGTGGGGTCCAGTGTAAGACGGCTACGCAGCTGCAGGGTCACATGGGCACGCACGCGGCCAATCAGACCGAAGCTCCGGGCGGAGACGGCGGCGCCGTGGGGGGCGTGGCCGTGGGGACGGTGCCGGTGGGAGCGGTGCCGGTGGGGGCGGTGCCAGTGGGGGCGGTGCCGGTGGGGACTGTCGCCGTAGGAACAATGCCTGTAGGAACTGTCGCCGTAGGAACAGTCTCCATGGGAACGGTGGCCGTGGGAACCAGCAGCGAGTCGACCGTCGCCACCAGCACCGTGGGGCTGCTAGTGACCGACTGCTCCTCCATCACCCCCCAGACCCACAGCTAACACCTGCACAGGTGAGACACAGGTGAGACACAGCTAACACCTGCACAGGTGAGACACTGCTAACACCTGCACAGGTGAGACACTGCTAACACCTGCACAGGTGAGACACAGGTGAGACACTGCTAACACCTGCGCAGGTGAGACACAGGTGAGACACTGCTAACACCTGCACAGGTGAGACACTGCTAACACCTGCACAGGTGAGACACAGGTGAGACACTGCTAACACCTGCACGGGTGAGACACAGGTGAGACACTGCTAACACCTGCACGGGTGAGACACAGGTGAGACACAGCTAACACCTGCACAGGTGAGACACTGCTAACACCTGCACAGGTGAGACACAGGTGAGACACTGCTAACACCTGCGCAGGTGAGACACAGGTGAGAGACTGCTAACACCTGCGCAGGTGAGACACAGGTGAGAGACTGCTAACACCTGCACAGGTGAGACACAGCTAACACCTGCACAGGTGAGACACAGGTGAGACACAGGTGAGACACAGGTGAGACACAGCTAACACCTGCACAGGTGAGACACAGCTAACACCTGCACAGGTGAGACACAGGTGAGACACAGCTAACACCTGCACAGGTGAGACACAGGTGAGACACTGCTAACACCTGCACAGGTGAGACACTGCTAACACCTGCACAGGTGAGACACAGCTAACACCTGCGCAGGTGAGACACAGCTAACACCTGCACAGGTGAGACACAGGTGAGACACAGCTAACATACTGTACTACTGTACTACTGTCTAATCCATACTGTACCTCATTTTTGGATAATATGGCATATTCATTGTTTTTGCTAACTAAAAAACTGTGTTTTTGTTGACAAAAAGGTCATAAAAATATTAATAAATTTAATTCATGTGGTTACGTCTGAAACTGTAGAAAAGAGTTCATGCATAAAACGTAAACAGAATATTTCTGTTTTCAATAAGACCCAAGGTTAAGGTAACTGTGAGTTAATTTTTAAGGTGCCTCAGAGGTTAAATAAAACAAAATGTCCGCCTCCTTCACCCTTTGATTTCTCTCTGTTTCTCCAGGTGACTCCTGACAGACTGCCTCCTCCGGGACTCTCTCTGAAGAGCTCTGTCCTCATGAACTCTGTACATATTCACGCAGACGAGTCCACCGCGTTTGGACGACAGACTCAGAATATTCTGTATTTTTAACCCTCTCCTCCATCACGCCATCCTTCTCCTTGGTTTTTTGTTTTGTTTTGTTTTTTTGCACAGCCGATTATGATTTTGTAAGACTTTTTTTTTTTTTTTTTTTTATACTCCAGCAGTTCATAAACTTTTGGATTTTTCACTAATTTATTCCTGAGCGGGACGTTTCCAGCGGGACGTTTCTGGCGCAGACGACGGTGGTTCTGTAAATTCTCCATTGGACGTTTGAATGTGCATAACTTTTCGATATTATTGGTTCTGATGCTGATTTGTATTTCTGATGTAAGTCGTAGCTTCTTCTGTGACTCATGTCTGTGGCTGTGCAGACTGTACTCGGCGCATAGTGCATAGAGTTAATTACTGTATTAAACCGATCCAAAACTCTGACGTCTGCTCCTGTTTTTAAAAATAATGTTATTGTCCTCTGCATTTCATCCTTCAGCGTCTCTGGCGTAAACCCGGAGCAGAGGACCAGGTGAGGTTGATGGGGAAAACCCAGTCACAGGGAGAACATGTAAACTCCACACAGAAAAGCCCCACGTGGTCCAGGGAATCAAACCTGGGACCTTCTTGTTGAGGGGCGACAGTGCTAACCACTCTGCCACCGTGTTGCCAAATGGAAGTGTGCTCCTAATTTTGCAGGTTCATCAACAGCAAGGAACCTACACAGAGGTGGGAAAAGTACTCAAAATATGTACTGCAAAATAAAATTACTATTATGAAGTAGAAGTCAAATCAACATAACTGCTACTTAGGTAAAAATAATAAAATAAGGAGAAAAGTAGAGTGTAAAGTACTGCTTCTATTACTACTACCTACTTTGCCCCCAAGGTTAAAAAAATACTTTTACTCTTTGAGAGATTTTTATAAAGTGTTTGAGTTAAGGAACTTCCTTTGAAATGTAAAGGTTTTCTTGACTTTGAACAACCCACACATTTTTTACAGTAATCAAGCCAAAAGTGAAAAAACACTTAAAAAATAGTGGCAATGATGTGTAACGTGAAATACTACGTCCGCTACAAAGAAGTACAATAACGGAGTGGACCATGTTCTCCTCCTCTGTTGTCGATGCGGCCGTTCGGAGCTGTGGCCCTAAGGTCTCTGGTGCCTGTCGTGGCAGCAACCCCTGAACCCGGTGGTGGACACTGAAGTTAGGGATGCTGTCAGGCTCTCACCTATGTTCCCGCTCTCACCTATGTTCCTCCTCTCACCTATGTTCCTCCTCTCACCTACGTTCCTACTCTCACCTATGTTCCTACTCTCACCTACGTTCCTACTCTCACCTATGTTCCTCCTCTCACCTACGTTCCTCCTCTCACCTATGTTCCTCCTCTCACCTACGTTCCTCCTCTCACCTATGTTCCTCCTCTCACCTATGTTCCTCCTCTCACCTATGTTCCTACTCTCACCTACGTTCCTACTCTCACCTATGTTCCTCCTCTCACCTATGTTCCTCCTCTCACCTATGTTCCTACTCTCACCTATGTTCCTCCTCTCACCTATGTTCCTCCTCTCACCTACGTTCCTACTCTCACCTATGTTCCTACTCTCACCTACGTTCCTACTCTCACCTATGTTCCTCCTCTCACCTACGTTCCTCCTCTCACCTATGTTCCTCCTCTCACCTACGTTCCTCCTCTCACCTATGTTCCTCCTCTCACCTATGTTCCTCCTCTCACCTATGTTCCTACTCTCACCTACGTTCCTACTCTCACCTATGTTCCTCCTCTCACCTATGTTCCTACTCTCACCTATGTTCCTCCTCTCACCTATGTTCCTACTCTCACCTATGTTCCTGCTCTCACCTACGTTCCTACTCTCACCTACGTTCCTACTCTCACCTATGTTCCTCCTCTCACCTATGTTCCTACTCTCACCTATGTTCCTCCTCTCACCTATGTTCCTCCTCTCACCTATGTTCCTCCTCTCACCTATGTTCCTACTCTCACCTATGTTCCTCCTCTCACCTATGTTCCTCCTCTCACCTATGTTCTTACTCTCACCTACGTTCCTCCTCTCACCTATGTTCCTCCTCTCACCTACGTTCCTACTCTCACCTATGTTCCTCCTCTCACCTATGTTCCTCCTCTCACCTATGTTCCTACTCTCACCTATGTTCCTCCTCTCACCTATGTTCCTCCTCTCACCTATGTTCCTACTCTCACCTATGTTCCTCCTCTCACCTATGTTCCTACTCTCACCTATGTTCCTCCTCTCACCTATGTTCTTACTCTCACCTACGTTCCTACTCTCACCTATGTTCCTCCTCTCACCTACGTTCCTCCTCTCACCTATGTTCCTACTCTCACCTATGTTCCTCCTCTCACCTACGTTCCTCCTCTCACCTATGTTCCTCCTCTCACCTACGTTCCTACTCTCACCTATGTTCCTCCTCTCACCTACGTTCCTCCTCTCACCTATGTTCCTCCTCTCACCTACGTTCCTGCTCTCACCTATGTTCCTCCTCTCACCTATGTTCCTCCTCTCGCCTATGTTCCTCCTCTCGCCTACGTTCCTACTCTCACCTATGTTCCTCCTCTCACCTATGTTCCTCCTCTCGCCTATGTTCCTCCTCTCGCCTATGTTCCTCCTCTCACCTATGTTCCTCCTCTCACCTACGTTCCTCCTCTCACCTATGTTCCTGCTCTCACCTATGTTCCTCCTCTCACCTACGTTCCTCCTCTCACCTATGTTCCTCCTCTCACCTATGTTCCTCCTCTCACCTATGTTCCTACTCTCACCTATGTTCCTCCTCTCACCTATGTTCCTGCTCTCACCTATGTTCCCGCTCTCACCTACGTTCCTGCTCTCACCTACGTTCATGAGCTTTGGGTCATGACTGAAAGGACTCTGCAGGGAGGCTGGGCGCTCCCTTAGAGACGGGGAGGAGCTCAGTCACTCAGGAGGAGCTTGGAGTAGAGCCGCTGCTCCTCCACATCGAGAGGAGCAGCTGAGGCTCGGGCATCTGTTCCGGATGCCTCCTGGACGCCTGGATAAGCAGTAGAAGACAGATGGATGATGGAAGGTTGAAGGTGTGTAAGATGGTCACTACAGTCCGTTTCACAGTTTGACAGCTCGAGGGAAGAAGCTGTTTTTCTTCTTGTAGTGTGGGCCGTGATAACCCTGAGTCTCCTCCCAGAGGGTAGGCCCTGACGAGGTGGTGGTCATTTTAGAGCAAGTATCTGTACTTTTTACTCCACTA
The DNA here is from genome assembly GCA_020698575.1 of Bostrychus sinensis. Classification (NCBI taxonomy): domain Eukaryota; kingdom Metazoa; phylum Chordata; class Actinopteri; order Gobiiformes; family Eleotridae; genus Bostrychus; species Bostrychus sinensis. The sequence goes on from CM036253.1 coordinate 593,521, forward strand.
CGTTTTTTCTTGAATTGGTTTGAAGTAAAAAGCATTTTGAGTTTGGTTTAAAATCAATAGTTTTTGTTGTGTTGTCATTGTAAAGACAGTACTAAAGTATAAAAGATGCAGTAAAGTCTTCAGAAAAACCTCACCAACAGATCCAGGCTCTTCTGTTGCACTGGTTAATCATTAGTTTTCAGGAAAATCCGTCACAATTATGAGTTCTTGAATCTGTGTGAAATATTTTTACTGTTTTACTCACAAGTACATTTGACAGAAAGTACTTTTATACTTTTACTTAAGTAGAATTTTTCATGTGATACTTTTGCTTTTACTTGAGTACATTTTTGCTCCTTTTATCTGTACTTTTATTTAAGGAAAACAAAATTGAGTACTTCATCCAGCCCTGGATAAAGTATCCAAAAACAAAAATATATGAATAACTCAATTTTGACAAAAATGTGAAAAAATGTGAGAGATTCGTGTCCTGAGGCTGTGGGGGAGGAGCAGGAGGAGGAGCAGGAGGAGGAGCAGGAGGAGCTTTGTTTACAGTGGAGTGCGGGCTTTAACCCTCCCCCACCCGGGCTCAGCCTCAGCTCCTCCCCCGCCGTTAGCCTGTTAGCCTGTTAGCCCCGGCTGCCTCTGCGGGGAGAAAAAAAAAGGGGGCTCATCACCACCGACAAATCCACCCGGACTGCACCGACATCCGGCACCGGGAGGCCGCCGGGGGACTCTCTGGCCTGGAAACATTAAGAAAAAAACAAAAAAGAGAGGATTAAAGCCTGAGTTTTTAACGCAATAAAAGCGGCTAACGATGGGGGAGCTAGCCGCGGAGCTAACAGGCTAACAATCCGGTGACGAAGCTACAAACGAAGTGTTTTTAGGGTTTTATTCAGAGCTGATGCGTGCCATAAAGACGTCTGTTTAACCGCGCTTAGTTTGCACTTTGGTTGAGCCAAATTAACATAAAAATAGGATCTTTCTGCGGTATGTAGGTCACTGCAGCGGCCGGGGCTGGTATATGGGTCAGAGGCAGCAGCGGGTTAACTCCGCCGCTTAGCATCAACAGCTGGTTAGCTCCGATGCTAACTAACGCTCTCGAACTGTTCTCCTAAAGATTTCTCCGCTAACATTAATTTATCTTTAAGGAAACTTGTTGGTGCGACTGCTGTGAGCTTACTTTCAGAGTGGCTTCTTGGTTTTATTCGTATTTTTATAAAACGACAACATAGCTGGTTCTGTGCTAACTCGGCTAACAGCTGCTGCTACAAACAAAGATAACTTGTCTGATAAAAAAAAAAAAGTGAACGTTTGCAAAGGCCACGCTCAGGACCGGGATTTTACTGCGTTTTTTTACACGTTTCAGTTAAAGGTTTTGAGGGACTTTAGCTGCTGTAGAGGGGCATGCGGAGAGCGGTGATCCCTGCGCCAGTGGCCGGGCTGCAGTAGCTTTTCCTCGGCCGTGGGACTGAGCAGGACCCCCTCACCCTCCTCGGGTCTGGATGAGTTTTTAAGAAAACTGAGCCGGACTTCACCAACAGCAGGTAAGGCCCACTGTGCATTCTCAGAAAATGTTTAATGTTTAAACACTTTTTAAGAATTTAATGCAGTGTTTAGCCCGATAGACATCAGCAGGCTGGAGTATTACTGTGATCCTCTGCATCCTCTCTCACCACAGCCATAATCCTCCTCTGTGGTCTTCCTCTAGGCCTCCAGCTCTAACCTTTATATTCCAGTTTTACCCATATAATAACTCTTTATTGTTTCTTATTGGAAACCTCATTAGCTGTGATTTACAGCCAGCTTCTCTTCCTGAGGTCCTTACTTAAAAACATACACTAAACAATACATATCTTATTCATAAATATAAGTGACAGAGGACAAGTATAGCAAAAAATACATTTCCATGAAATTACAGTTCATACTACAATACTGTTAAAATATATTTCATGATGACCTCATAACTTACAATAACACTTACAATTACAAACCATTTCATTTAAAGATAAGGTGCTTCTAAAAACCTCTGATTGCATTTTAAAAACAAATTTCTGTTTGTTAGTTTTTATCAAAAATAATGTCAGAGTTCCATTCTTTCATTGCTCTGTAAACAAAACTGCCATTGAGAAAGTTTTAGTTTTTACCCTAGGAATAAAAACCGTCCCTCAGATGCATTTCCAGCGGCAGATCCATGTGAGTCTGAGTTGTTCCTAAAGTGACTGAACAAAAACAGTGGACTTTGTAGTTTAATGTCTTCCAGGTTGAGAATAATAAAGAAGCTGATGCCCTGCTGTGAGCCCAGATCTGAGGGCCTCGAATATTCACTGTTCCTCCTCTGTACATTTCACAACCATCTCAGTCTGGAAACCACAACATGCTGCTCCTGTCTGCTCCTCCTGTCTGCTCCTATCTGCTGCTCCTCTCTTCTCCTCCAGCTCTCCTCCTGTCTGCTCCTCCTGTCTGCTCCTCCAGCCCTCCTCCTGTCTGCTCCTCCTGTCTGCTCCTCCAGCCCTCCTCCTGTCTGCTCCTCCTCTCTTCTCCTCCAGCTCTCCTCCTGTCTACTCCTCCTGTCTGCTCCTCCTGTCTGCTCCTCCAGCTCTCCTCCTGTCTGCTCCTCCAGCCCTCCTCCTGTCTGCTCCTCCAGCTCTGCTCCTCTCTGCTCCTCCAGCTCTGCTCCTTTCTGCTCCTCCAGCTCTCCTCCTCTCTGCTCCTCTCTGCTCCTCCAGCTCTGCTCCTCTCTGCTCCTCCAGCTCTCCTCCTCTCTGCTCCTCTCTGCTCCTCCAGCCCTCCTCCTGTCTGCTCCTCCTGTCTGCTCCTCCAGCTCTCCTCCTGTCTGTTCCTCCAGCCCTCCTCCTGTCTGCTCCTCCTGTCTGCTCCTCCTGTCTGCTCCTCCAGCCCTCCTCTCTGCTCCTCTCTGCTCCTCCAGCTCTGCTCCTCTCTGCTCCTCCAGCTCTGCTCCTCTCTGCTCCTCCAGCTCTGCTCCTCTCTGCTCCTCCAGCTCTCCTCCTCTCTGCTCCTCTCTGCTCCTCCAGCCCTCCTCCTGTCTGTTCCTCCAGCCCTCCTCCTGTCTGCTCCTCCTGTCTGCTCCTCTCTGCTCCTCCAGCTCTGCTCCTCTCTGCTCCTCCCTGCTCCTCAGCATTAAAACCCTTTCAGACAGATTGGATCTAACTTGGCCAGACACAGGGAGTGATGTTTTCTGAACGTGCTCCAACAGCGATCAGAGGGAGGGTGTTTGTCTTTACAGAGCTGCACAGTGAGGAAAACGTCTTCTGCAGGGCTGTAACTACAAGTTTTCGCAACGATACAATACATATCGATTAGATTTGTTTTGATCCGATTTGAGAATTATATTAGCTGATTTAGAACGTTACAATTCAATACGATTCAGCGCCTTTATATTGTTACAGCAGCTTTTTGCCAAAAATGATAAAAGTTTACTCTCAGGATTGATTATGTCCAGCAGACAGAGGGCAAAGAAAAGTTTAATAGAACATTTTATTTCATTAAAAACACATAAATTACATTCAAAAAGCTCTATCTGGTTTTATTTTAACATGCACATTTCTAATATTGATATTTCCGATATTATCGATCGATATCCATGTCTATAGATATACACTTTTTAGAAAACGATACAATTCGATACAAGGAAATACGTATTGATATAGTTGTATTATTGGAATTAAAAAAAAATTGATACTTCAATAAAGTTACTGTGTCATGACACTCCTAGTCTTTTCGTGTGTTTAGTTCCACACAGAAGTCCACATCTCTCCAGCGTCCATCCCCATCTCTCTCTGTGGTTTCCTGTCGGTTTAACTGTTTCTGTCTGATATCTGTCAGTGGGTGGGATTAATCAGGCAGTGAGTGACCTTTTAGTCCTCAGAGCGGATGTGTTAGAAGCAGGAGAACTATAGGGTGCCTGGCTGTGAGCGTCTCCAGAACTGCAGCTCCTGTGGGGCGTTCCCGGTCTGCAGCTCCTGTGGGGCGTTCCCGGTCTGCAGCTCCTGTGGGGCGTTCCCGGTCTGCAGCTCCTGTGGGGCGTTCCCGGTCTGCAGCTCCTGTGGGGCGTTCCCGGTCTGCAGTGGTCAGGATCTGTCAGAACCCGTCCCAGGGAAGGTACAGAGGTGAACCACAGGGCTGTTAGCGGAGACATGGCAGAAAGTCAAGACAGAAAGGAGACTATAACAGACTTGGTTTATTTTATATTTTGCATTTTTGTATGTGTGTGCTAAGAATATATTTTATGTTGATTTGTTAAAAAAATAATCATTTTTTTAATGAATAATCATTGAATAATCATGATTTCAATTATGACTAAATTAATTGAGATGATTTTTTTCCCAAAATGGAGCAGCTCTAGTGAACCGGTGACAGGTGAGGCTCGTGGGAAGTGAAGGCTAGGGCTGGGTACCGTTCAGATTTTTCTTAAACGATACCTGGTTTTTGATATCGGTGCCTGATACTTTTTGTGATACCTGTGGTGAGCTAATTCCTCTTCTACAATCATAAAACACAATAATATTCAATAAAAGACCTTAGCTCTGAGTAGGGATGTCAAGATTAACTGATCATACAATTATTCACGATTTAAAACGTCAGGGTAGGATAACTGTATGAAGAAACCACGGTATCTGGCAGGGAGCTCTCTTGGGTCACTTCTTGGAGCCCCTGGTACGTTTTATTTCGTGCTTTAAGGAAACGGAGCGGCTCCTCTGCGTCTCCGAGCGCTGTACGCGCCCCACATCATCCCACCGCGAGTCAGACTCAGGTTTAAGCCTGCACTCGTTCACAGCGCTGCTCCCTCCCGCCTCGTACGCTCGACTGCTCCGTTACGCGCTAAATAGATGCGGAAACTCTGAGCTAAACTCCAACAGAAACTGACTGAAACACTGGGACACTGTCCTCTGCTGGGACACAGCGCGTGTGGACACTTGTCTGCCCAATAAAAGTTGCCTACAGCCGCTTTGATAACTTTACTTTGCTAACAAGGGGAGGCTGTGCTGTGTGGATGGAGCTGTGCTGTTATCTCACTGCTGTCTGACGCAGTACCATCAGAAAAAAAATATCTAAACAGTATTAGTTATAGTAATGGCCAAATAAAAGCATATCATAAACTGGACCTCAGCTGGTACAGGTTTATATGATCACTGTAGCTAATCTGTAAAATAAAAAAGTAATAAAAACATCTAAAGAATGGGCCAGACAGGTTTAGCAGCATTTAATAAAAAATTATTGTGAAAATTGCATAATCGCAATATTTCATCTCACAATAACTGACACAAAAATTTGACATCGTGACATCTCTAGCTGTGAGTAAAACCAGTCGTTTGTATGGTGTTTTCTTTTTTATTTATTTGATTCATACAAAGGAAGTGAAACTTGGTACTGAATAAAGTAACGTCAGGAGTTAGATCTGTTCCTGAGAGGAGTCAGGATACAAGGCCAGAGTCTGGGGCTCTACAGTGGCACTAACACCACTCCTCCCTCTCTCTGCAGTCTTCAGTCCTGTTTTCGGAGGATGGCGTTCCACGGCGGGGCGGCCCGGCAGACCGTCTGCAGCGACATGTTCCCGGGCTCGGACCTCGGCCCGAAGTACTTCTGCGTGAACTCGTCGTGCGCGGCGCCGAGCTCCGCGCTCACCGCCAGCCTGACGGGGTCCGCGGCCCCGGCCCCGACCCCGAGACACCCCGCCGCCCTGGGGGGCAGCGCCGGGGGAGGGGCCGCCGTCCCGCAGCCCTACACCAACCCGGCCAGCGAGGTCCCCAGCCCGGCGGAGATGGAGCCGGACCGGCCCATCGGATACGGAGCGTTCGGAGTCGTGTGGTGAGAGGACGGCACTTATTTGAGTTTGTGATAAAAAAGAGATGGAGCATTGTTGTACAGTAGAGGCCAACAGCAGACTCACTGTTACTCTGATGAAGGACTCGGGGAGGCAGTAGCTCAGTAGGTAACCTGAAGGTTGGCAGATTGATCCCGACTACCAGCATTGCATGTACTGTTGTTGTGTCCTTGGGCTAAACACTTGCCTCAGCACCACCACACACAGTCACACAGGCGAGGTGGGCGGTTGGTGGGTGAACGTCTCTGCCACGAGGCGGCCCAGAGCCGTGGACGTTCTTAAACCTGAGTTATTGTTCCTCCCGCTCAGGTCGGTGACTGATCCTCGAGACGGACGGAAAGTGGCTCTGAAAAAGATGCCCAATGTCTTCCAGAACCTGGTGTCCTGTAAACGGGTTTTCAGAGAGCTGCGGATGCTCTGCTTCTTCAAACATGACAATGTAAGTACTACTACTGTTACTACTGCTACTAACGCTATAGTTACAGACAATGTACAGGCAATTACGCAAATATTGGATTAAATGTGAAATTGTTTTCAATTGAAATAAATAAACATTAAAATAATAGCATCCTTATAGCTGTTAACATTAATAACAATACATTTTCTAATTAACGTTTTACAATTTCTCCATAAAATTTAGGAGTAAAAATGTTACAATTTTAATGATTGGGTGTTTGTATTTACAGAACTGTAAAGCTGTAAAACTTCAAGCCCCAAATCAGCTAAATGTCACTTTTTCCTTTAGTGTAGACGAGGCCCAGGAGACAGAGTTTGACAGAAGATCAGGTTTATGTGATGTGTTCAGTCGCAGAAGCTCAGGGCTTGGGGATTTACCAAATACCCCACGTATCTGTTTTTAATGAGCCTTTTTTATCTGTGCTACTGAGATCTGCTTCAGCGTTGACTACAACAGCGCTAAACGTGACTTATGCAGAGGCATTGCTCACATTTATATAAACTGAGTAGAAATGACCGTGTTCTCAGGGCTCAGGCCGCTGTGTCCCCTCTGACCTGCAGCGGTGTCTGCGGCTGGGGCTCGGTCACAGTGGAAGACTCACAAACTGAGGGACTGTAGTCTTCTCCTGTAGCCCAGGCTTCGCGTCTTGTTAGGAGTTTGTAGGGTTCATTACTCGCACTTGTTTAGTGAGACGGCTGCACACAAATAAAAACTGTGATCCCACTGAACTCGCGCTGCAGCTGCTGCTGTGGAGGAGCGGCCCTGAACACAGCAGGCACCAGATACTTCACAGGTTTATTACAGCAGCAGCACAGCACTGCTCACTCCACAAATGCCACAGCTCTAACTTTCACTCGCACTCTCTAAGAAAACAGTCGCACATGCAACCATTGCAGTTTAGAACCCTGTACTTCTACTACTACTACTACTACTACTACTACTACTACTACTACTACTACTACTACAGCACAGTGAGGAGCTTGTACTGCAGGAGTGCTAAGCTCTGCAGGTTGTATAAATGAGGAACTGGTTTAGTCCTGGTTTAGACCTGGGTTCTTGCACTAAAAGGACTTTTGGAAGTTGTTTGGGCTGCAGCTAACGATTATTTTGATACTTGATTAATTTGTCGACTATTGTTTTATTAATAGTACAGTGAAGCATGAGTGGAGTGGTTTAAAACTTGGAGGTGTTTTTTAGTTCCCATTAAAACAAATGTGATAATTCTACCAAAAATCACGTAATTTTTACAAAATTGGAACCAGACAAAGCCATGAGATTTACCACTGGAGGACGTTTGGATCGAGGAAATGCACAGATATTTTTAATGAACAGTTTTTAACAGTTTGTGTTGCTTTCCTGCTCTGTGTTGGTAACAAACCTCTCTCAGCTCAGGTTTCAGAGTCTGTTACTGCTCAGGTAATCATTAAACCACTACTAAATTAGTTGATGATTTTTTCTATAATTGATTAATTGATTAATCTCATTAGTTGTTGCTGCACTAGAAGTTGTAGAAGCTGAAGTTAGTCCCTGCTCCTGTCTGCTCCTCCGAACCAGGCGCTCGCTGATCTAAAGTTTCTTCTTCTTTTGTTTTCCCAGGTTCTGTCTGCGCTGGACATTTTACAGCCTCCTCAGATCGACTGCTTCGAGGAGATGTATCCTTCTGTTCACACGCTTTACTAAACCAGGACTAAACCAGGACTAAACCAGGACTAAACCAGGTCTAAACCAGGACTAAACCAGGACTAAACCAGGTCTAAACCAGGACTAAACCAGGACTAAACCAGGACTAAACCAGGACTAAACCAGGACTAAACCAGGTCTAAACCAGGACTAAACCAGGTCTAAACCAGGTCTAAACCAGGACTAAACCAGGACTAAACCAGGACTAAACCAGGACTAAACCAGGTCTAAACCAGGTCTAAACCAGGTCTAAACCAGGACTAAACCAGGACTAAACCAGGACTAAACCAGGTCTAAACCAGGTCTAAACCAGGTCTAAACCAGGACTAAACCAGGTCTAAACCAGGACTAAACCAGGTCTAAACCAGGTCTAAACCAGGACTAAACCAGGACTAAACCAGGTCTAAACCAGGTCTAAACCAGGTCTAAACCAGGTCTAAACGAGGTCTAAACCAGGACTAAACCAGGTCTAAACCAGGTCTAAACCAGGTCTAAACCAGGACTTAACCAGGTCTAAACCAGGACTAAACCGGGTCTAAACCAGGACTAAACCGGGTCTAAACCGGGTCTAAACCAGGTCTAAACCAGGTCTAAACCAGGTCTAAACCAGGACTAAACCAGGACTAAACCAGGACTAAACCAGGACTAAACCAGGTCTAAACCAGGTCTAAACCAGGTCTAAACCAGGACTAAACCAGGTCTAAACCAGGACTAAACCAGGACTAAACCAGGTCTAAACCAGGTCTAAACCAGGACTAAACCAGGACTAAACCAGGACTAAACCAGGTCTAAACCAGGACTAAACCAGGACTAAACCAGGTCTAAACCAGGTCTAAACCAGGACTAAACCAGGTCTAAACCAGGACTAAACCAGGACTTAACCAGGACCGAACCAGGACTAAACCAGGACCAAACCAGGACCAAACCAGGACCAAACCAGGTCTAAACCAGGTCTAAACCAGGTCTAAACCAGGACTAAACCAGTGTATTCTTTGTGCCGGTCTCAAGCCCGGATAAAGGCTCTGACCCTGTCCTCAGTATCTCAGATGTGTTGTGTTGTTGTTTGTTTCCTGACTCTGGACAGCAGCAGGTTATGTTCTGGGTTAGGTTCTGGGTTAGGTTCTGGGTTAGGTTCTGGATTAGGTTCTGGGTTAGGTTCTGGATTAGGTTCTGGGATAGGTTCTGGGTTATGTTCTGGGTTAGGTTCTGAGATATGTTCTGGGTTATGTTCGGGGTTATGTTCTGGGTTCTGTTCTGGGTTTTGTTCTGAGTTATGTTCTGAGTTATGTTCTGGGTTAGGTTCTGGGTTATGTTCTGGGTTATGTTCTGGGTTATGTTCTGGGATAGGTTCTGCGTTAGGTTCGGGGTTAGGTTCTGGGTTAGGTTCTGGGTTATGTTCTGCGATAGGTTCTGGGTTATGTTCTGGGATAGGTTCGGGGTTAGGTTCTGGGTTAGGTTCTGGGTTATGTTCTGGGATAGGTTCTGGGTTATGTTCTGGGTTATGTTCTGGGTTAGGTTCTGGGTTATGTTCTGGGTTAGGTTCTGGGTTAGGTTCTGGGTTATGTTCTGGGATAGGTTCTGGGTTATGTTCTGGGTTATGTTCTGGGATAGGTTCTGGGTTATGTTCTGCGTTAGGTTCTGGGATAGGTTCGGGGTTAGTTTCTGGGATATGTTCTGGGTTAGGTTCTGGGTTATGATCTGGGTTAGGTTCTGGGATAGGTTCTGGGATAGGTTCTGGGTTAGTTTCTGGGATATGTTCTGGGTTAGGTTCTGGGTTAGGTTCTGGGTTAGGTTCTGGGTTATGTTCTGGGTTATGTTCTGGGTTAGGTTCTGGGTTAGGTTCTGGGTTATGTTCTGGGTTAGGTTCTGGGTTATGTTCTGGGTTAGGTTCTGGGTTATGTTCTGGGATAGGTTCTGGGTTATGTTCTGGGATAGGTTCTGGGTTAGGTTCTGGGTTATGTTCTGGGTTAGGTTCTGGGATAGGTTCTGGGTTAGGTTCTGCGATAGGTTCTGGGTTATGTTCTGGGATAGGTTCTGGGTTATGTTCTGGGTTATGTTCTGGGTTAGGTTCTGGGTTATGTTCTGGGTTATGTTCTGGGATAGGTTCTGGGTTATGTTCTGGGTTATGTTCTGGGATAGGTTCTGGGTTATGTTCTGGGTTAGGTTCTGGGTTAGGTTCTGGGTTAGGTTCTGGGTTAGGTTCTGGGTTAGGTTCTGGGTTATGTTCTGCGTTAGGTTCTGGGTTATGTTCTGGGATAGGTTCTGGGTTATGTTCTGGGATAGGTTCTGGGTTAGGTTCTGGGTTATGTTCTGCGTTAGGTTCTGGGTTATGTTCTGGGATAGGTTCTGGGTTAGGTTCTGGGTTATGTTCTGGGTTATGTCCTGGGTTATGTTCTGGGTTAGGTTCTGGGTTATGTTCTGGGATAGGTTCTGGGTTATGTTCTGGGATAGGTTCTGGGATATGTTCTGGGTTAGGTTCTCGGTTATGTTCTGGGTTAGGTTCTGGGTTATGTTCTGCGTTAGGTTCTGGGATAGGTTCGGGGTTAGGTTCGGGGTTAGTTTCTGGGATATGTTCTGGGTTAGGTTCTGGGTTATTTTCTGGGATAGGTTCTGGGTTAGGTTCTGGGTTAGGTTCTGGGTTAGGTTCTGGGATATGTTCTGGGTTAGGTTCTGGGTTATGTTCTGGGTTATGTTCTGGGTTAGGTTCTGGGTTAGGTTCTGGGTTAGGTTCTGGGTTAGGTTCTGGGTTATGTTCTGGGATAGGTTCTGGGTTATGTTCTGGGATAGGTTCTGGGTTATGTTCTGGGTTAGGTTCTGGGTTAGGTTCTGGGTTAGGTTCTGGGATAGGTTCTGGGTTATGTTCTGGGTTATGTTCTGGGATAGGTTCTGGGTTATGTTCTGGGTTATGTTCTGGGTTAGGTTCTGCATTAGGTTCGGGGTTAGGTTCTGGGATATGTTCTGGGTTAGGTTCTGGGTTAGGTTCTGCGATAGGTTCTGGGTTATGTTCTGGGATAGGTTCTGGGATATGTTCTGGGTTAGGTTCTGGGTTAGGTTCTGGGTTAGGTTCTGGGATAGGTTCTGGGTTATGTTCTGGGATAGGTTCTGGGTTATGTTCTGGGTTATGTTCTGGGTTAGGTTCTGCATTAGGTTCGGGGTTAGGTTCTGGGATATGTTCTGGGTTAGGTTCTGGGTTAGGTTCTGCGATAGGTTCTGGGTTATGTTCTGGGATAGGTTCTGGGTTATGTTCTGGGTTATGTTCTGGGTTATGTTCTGGGATAGGTTCTGGGTTATGTTCTGGGTTAGGTTCTGGGTTATGTTCTGGGTTAGGTTCTGGGTTATGTTCTGGGTTATGTTCTGGGATAGGTTCTGGGTTAGGTTCTGGGTTATGTTCTGGGTTAGGTTCTGGGATAGGTTCTGGGTTATGTTCTGGGTTATGTTCTGGGATAGGTTCTGGGTTATGTTCTGGGTTATGTTCTGGGATAGGTTCTGGGTTAGGTTCTGGGTTATGTCCTGGGTTATGTTCTGGGTTATGTTCTGGGTTATGTTCTGGGTTATGTTCTGGGTTATGTTCTGGGTTAGGTTCTGGGTTAGGTTCTGGGTTATGTTCTGAGTTAGGTTCTGGGTTAGGTTCTGGGTTATGTTCTGAGTTAGGTTCTGGGTTAGGTTCTGGGTTAGGTTCTGGGTTATGTTCTGGGTTATGTTCTGAGTTAGGTTCTGGGTTAGGTTCTGGGTTAGGTTCTGGGTTATGTTCTGGGTTATGTTCTGGGTTAGGTTCTGGGTTAGGTTCTGGGTTATGTTCTGAGTTAGGTTCTGGGTTAGGTTCTGGGTTAGGTTCTGGGTTAGGTTCTGGGTTATGTTCTGGGTTAGGTTCTGGGTTAGGTTCTGGGTTATGTTCTGGGATAGGTTCTGGGTTAGGTTCTGGGTTATGTCCTGGGTTATGTCCTGGGTTAGGTTCTGGGTTATGTTCTGGGTTATGTTCTGGGTTATGTTCTGGGTTATGTTCTGGGTTAGGTTCTGGGTTATGTTCTGGGTTAGGTTCTGGGTTAGGTTCTGGTTATGTTCTGGGTTAGGTTCTGGGTTAGGTTCTGGGTTAGGTTCTGGGTTAGGTTCTGGGTTATGTTCTGGGTTAGGTTCTGGGTTAGGTTCTGGTTATGTTCTGGGTTAGGTTCTGGGTTATGTTCTGGTTATGTTCTGGGTTAGGTTCTGGGTTAGGTTCTGGGTTAGGTTCTGGTTATGTTCTGGGTTAGGTTCTGGGTTAGGTTCTGGGTTAGGTTCTGGGTTATGTTCTGGGTTAGGTTCTGGGTTAGGTTCTGGGTTAGGTTCTGGTTATGTTCTGGGTTAGGTTCTGGGTTATGTTCTGGTTATGTTCTGGGTTAGGTTCTGGGTTAGGTTCTGGGTTAGGTTCTGGTTATGTTCTGGGTTAGGTTCTGGGTTAGGTTCTGGGTTAGGTTCTGGGTTATGTTCTGGGTTATGTTCTGGGATAGGTTCTGGGTTAGGTTCTGGGTTATGTTCTGGGTTAGGTTCTGGGATAGGTTCTGGGTTATGTTCTGGGTTATGTTCTGGGATAGGTTCTGGGTTAGGTTCTGGGTTATGTTCTGGGTTATGTTCTGGGATAGGTTCTGGGTTAGGTTCTGGGTTATGTCCTGGGTTATGTTCTGGGTTATGTTCTGGGTTATGTTCTGGGTTATGTTCTGGGTTATGTTCTGGGTTAGGTTCTGGGTTAGGTTCTGGGTTATGTTCTGAGTTAGGTTCTGGGTTAGGTTCTGGGTTATGTTCTGAGTTAGGTTCTGGGTTAGGTTCTGGGTTAGGTTCTGGGTTATGTTCTGGGTTATGTTCTGAGTTAGGTTCTGGGTTAGGTTCTGGGTTAGGTTCTGGGTTATGTTCTGGGTTATGTTCTGGGTTAGGTTCTGGGTTAGGTTCTGGGTTATGTTCTGAGTTAGGTTCTGGGTTAGGTTCTGGGTTAGGTTCTGGGTTAGGTTCTGGGTTATGTTCTGGGTTAGGTTCTGGGTTAGGTTCTGGGTTATGTTCTGGGATAGGTTCTGGGTTAGGTTCTGGGTTATGTCCTGGGTTATGTCCTGGGTTAGGTTCTGGGTTATGTTCTGGGTTATGTTCTGGGTTATGTTCTGGGTTATGTTCTGGGTTAGGTTCTGGGTTAGGTTCTGGGTTAGGTTCTGGGTTAGGTTCTGGGTTAGGTTCTGGTTATGTTCTGGGTTAGGTTCTGGGTTAGGTTCTGGGTTAGGTTCTGGGTTAGGTTCTGGGTTAGGTTCTGGTTATGTTCTGGGTTAGGTTCTGGGTTATGTTCTGGTTATGTTCTGGGTTAGGTTCTGGGTTAGGTTCTGGGTTAGGTTCTGGTTATGTTCTGGGTTAGGTTCTGGGTTAGGTTCTGGGTTAGGTTCTGGGTTATGTTCTGGGTTAGGTTCTGGGTTAGGTTCTGGGTTAGGTTCTGGTTATGTTCTGGGTTAGGTTCTGGGTTATGTTCTGGTTATGTTCTGGGTTAGGTTCTGGGTTAGGTTCTGGGTTAGGTTCTGGTTATGTTCTGGGTTAGGTTCTGGGTTAGGTTCTGGGTTATGTTCTGGGTGAGTTAGTTTCAGAGCGGATGATGATCCTGTGGATGTGGAAGCATCCATAAAGCCTTGAAGTGACAGCAGTGAAAGTTGTTCATTTAGAATTAGACTGTATCTAAAAATTGGAATAAGTACACAGTGGTAAACATTTCAGTGAGTCACTGTGGTGAGAGAGCGATGAAGTGGCCCCAGGAACGCCATCGACCACTGGTCGCCCTTTACTCAGGGACAGAGCTAACTCCTCAGCCTGGGGTGAGGGGAGGTGGCCCTCAGCAGTGGGACGGGCCCCAGCCTTCTTTCTATCGGCTACATGACAGAAAGAATGTACTAAAAATGACTTAATAGGCCTACATAGCTCCAGTAATTATTTTATTTCATTATTACCTTTTTGGAGAAAGTTTTTGTGTTTTGACTTGGGACAGAGTTCTTCTGGCTCCAGAAGGATTATATCTTATCAAACAAGAGGCCAATAATTATTTTAAGTCAATGTACAATATTATAATATTATACATTATAAGAAACTAGTGGCAGGAAAAAAGTAATACTTGAATAGTAATACAACATATTCAAAATAATTTTTAATTTTACATTATAATAAAAATGGCGAGTGTGTTCAGTTTGGGAGTGAGTTATGATGTTTTTAAACTTACGCATTTACTCTGTCGGTTATTTTTTGCCAAGCCAACTCTTTCTTTCGCTGATGCAGCTGCATTGCCTTTTTTCATGATAATGGACATGAATTCTTCATAAGCCAGCAGTAAAACGTCCAACTCTGCTTCTGTGAAGTCTGCTGCCCGTTTCTTCTTCAGTTTCCATTGTGACTCCTGAATCCATTGAAAGGGTTTTTATGTTTTCAGTGCGCGCTCATTAACTCTGGGTCACCAGCAGGGGGCGGATTGGACTCAGAGTAAGCAGGTTCTGAGTTAACCGAGAGTTCAGTGTTTACCAGACTCTGCTTTCCAGAATACACACAGATGTGGCGTTGTTGTTGTTTGTTCCGACTCTGGAGCTCAGGTGTTGTTGTTGTTGTTGTTGTTGTTGTTGTTGTTCCCTGACTCTGGAGCTCAGGTGTTGTTGTTGTTGTTGTTGTTCCCTGACTCTGGAGCAGATATGTGATCACTGAACTGATGCAGAGCGACCTCCACAAAGTCATCGTCTCCCCTCAGCCTCTGACCACCGACCACATCAAGGTCTTCCTCTACCAGATCCTCAGAGGTACGCACCGCTGTCAACATCTGCAACATCTGTATACACCCAACAACATCTGCAACATCTGCATACACCCAACAACATCTGCAACATCTGCATACACCCAACAACATCTGCAACATCTGCATACACTTACAGGCTCTATATTCTGCTTTTATTCATGTTTCTAACCCAGTCTTGGTCTCTTCTAGAACAGCAGCAGCCTTTAAAAACATTAAGGCTAAAAGAGAACGTTTTCAATAAGAACTCTACTGGAGCCATAAAGAAACAGGAGAAGAGACCAGCAGAGGGCAGAATGTTGCATCTTTTGTACATAATCAAAGAAAAAAAGCTGTTTACTTACTGGATCCGTTTTCCTCCCAAAGTAAAAATGTCTGTGAGGAATCAGTGGAAACAGAGCTGGGCACCGGTTTTTGGATAAATGACTGAATGCAGACTGGATGTAGAGGGCTTGTTGTTGATCGGTTAGTGCTTCCTGGAGTGGGCGGGGCTTCGTGGGAGTGGGCGGGGCTTTGCGGTGGGGCTGAGCGTTCTGAGGCCTCAGGTCTGTTTGTGCTCAGTTCTAATATTTCTCTGGTGTTCATGTGTTTCAGGTCTGAAGTACCTCCACTCTGCTGGGATCCTCCACAGAGACATTAAACCTGGAAACCTCCTCGTGAACAGCAACTGTCTGCTCAAGGTAACGCCACAGCAGACCCATTCTCTTAATCAGCGAAGTGGGTCTGATCCCCTCCCGTTCAGACCTGATCCCACCCAAACCCGTCCCCCCTGACCTTCCAGAGCTGCTGTTTATCTCCCTTCTGTCTGCTCTGCTCCCCTCAGATCTGTGACTTCGGGCTGGCCCGCGTGGAGGAGCCCGACCCGTCCCGCCACATGACCCAGGAGGTGGTGACCCAGTACTACCGGGCCCCAGAGGTCCTCATGGGCTGCCGGCACTACGGCTCCGCCATCGACGTCTGGTCCGTCGGCTGCATCTTCGCCGAGCTGCTGGGACGGAGGATCCTCTTCCAGGCCCAGAGCCCCATCCAGCAGGTGGGTCATCCTTCTGCCCTCACGTCCACTGTCCCGCCTCCGTCTCTCTGACCGTGTGTTTTTGGGTGTCCTGTCTCTCTGACCGTGTGTTTTTGGGTGTTCTGTCTCTCTGACCGTGTGTTTTTGGGTGTCCTGTCCTTCTGACCGTGTGTTTTTGGGTGTCCTGTCTCTCTGACCGTGTGTTTTTGGGTGTTCTGTCTCTCTGACCGTGTGTTTTTGGGTGTTCTGTCTCTCTGACCGTGTGTTTTTGGGTGTCCTGTCTCTCTGACCGTGTGTTTTTGGGTGTTCTGTCTCTCTGACCGTGTGTTTTTGGGTGTTCTGTCCCTCTGACCGTGTGTTTTTGGGTGTCCTGTCTCTCTGACCGTGTGTTTTTGGGTGTCCTGTCTCTCTGACCGTGTGTTTTTGGGTGTCCTGTCTCTCTGACCGTGTGTTTTTGGGTGTCCTGTCTCTCTGACCGTGTGTTTTTGGGTGTCCTGTCTCTCTGAGCGTGTGTTTTTGGGTGTTCTGTCTCTCTGACCGTGTGTTTTTGGGTGTCCTGTCTCTCTGACCGTGTGTTTTTGGGTGTTCTGTCCCTCTGACCGTGTGTTTTTGGGTGTCCTGTCTCTCTGACCGTGTGTTTTTGGGTGTCCTGTCTCTCTGACCGTGTGTTTTTGGGTGTCCTGTCTCTCTGACCGTGTGTTTTTGGGTGTCCTGTCTCTCTGACCGTGTGTTTTTGGGTGTCCTGTCTCTCTGACCGTGTGTTTTTGGGTGTCCTGTCTCTCTGACCGTGTGTTTTTGGGTGTCCTGTCTCTCTGACCGTGTGTTTCTGGGTGTCCTGTCTCTCTGACCGTGTGTTTTTGGGTGTCCTGTCTCTCTGACCGTGTGTTTTTGGGTGTCCTGTCTCTCTGACCGTGTGTTTTTGGGTGTCCTGTCTCTCTGACCGTGTGTTTTTGGGTGTCCTGTCTCTCTGACCGTGTGTTTTTGGGTGTCCTGTCTCTCTGACCGTGTGTTTTTGGGTGTCCTGTCTCTCTGACCGTGTGTTTTTGGGTGTCCTGTCTCTCTGACCGTGTGTTTTTGGGTGTTCTCTCTGACTGTGTGTTTTTGGGTGTTCTCTCTGACTGTGTGTTTTTGGGTGTCCTGTCTCTCTGACCGTGTGTTTTTGGGTGTCCTGTCTCTCTGACCGTGTGTTTTTGGGTGTCCTGTCTCTCTGACCGTGTGTTTTTGGGTGTTCTCTCTGACCGTGTGTTTTTGGGTGTTCTGTCTCTCTGACCGTGTGTTTTTGGGTGTTCTGTCTCTTTGACCGTGTGTTTTTGGGTGTTCTGTCTCTCTGACCGTGTGTTTCTGGGTGTCCTGTTGCAGTTGGACCTGATCACAGACCTGCTGGGGACCCCTCCTCTCTCGGCTCTGTCCTCGGCCTGTGAAGGAGCCAGGGCCCACATCCTCAGAGGACCTCATAAACCTGTGAGAAACACTCGAGTACTCAACCGTAATAACCTGATGTAGAGAGAAAACCGGCTTTCAGACCGGCTGTGTCCTGGTTCAGCTCGTGCCTCACTGCTCACTTCACACGTGATTCTCAGTCTTAGGTGGTTTTCAGGTGACGCTTCAGAATAGTGATGTCCCATAGATAATGTGGGCGTGTCTCTGACCGTGCAGCAGAGTGTTTACAAAGACAAAGCCTGACTCAGAGGAGAGGTCTTCTACACATGAGTAGTGTTTCTTACACACTGGAGACTCCCTTTACATCAGGGGTGTCCAAACTTTTTCCCAAAAAGAGCCAGATTTGAAGATCTGCAAATGTTCAAAGGTCGACAGTCCCTCCTGATGTTTTCTAGGAACGCACATACAGTATTAATTAAATGCACACTGTTAAGTATGTTTTTTTTATTCAAAAGCCAAATAATTATAAATTACAAAACAAAATCTTAAACAGGTCCCAACAAAATGACATCTTTGAACATAAACACTCTAGCTGCAACTTATTAGAAAACAGAAGGCAACCCTACTGTACATGCATGGAATGTTTTTTTCACATATCATACTCATGTCTTATCCTGTCTGACAGCATGGGCACAAGCAGCTCCCACTGCAACAAAACGCCTTGGTTCATTGTACGATCAAGCAATAAAAATTATGGATAAAAAGCCAATCCGCTACCATCATTGTACCATCTTTAAGAAATATATTTTTTTAAGCTTTGAAAGCTTCAGTAATTCCATCCATCCATCTTCTTCCGCTTATCCGGAACCGGGTCGCGGAGGCAGCAGTCTAAGCAAAGATGCCCAGACTTCCCTATCCACAGACACTTCCTCCAGCTCTACCGGGGGGACCCCAAGGCGTTCCCAGGCCAGCCGAGAGACATAGTCCCTCCAGCGTGTCCTAGGTCTTCCCCGGGGCCTCCTCCCGGTGGGACATGCCCGGAACACCTCCCCAGGGAGGCGACCAGGAGGCATCCGGAACAGATGCCCGAGCCACCTCAACTGACTCCTCTCGATGTGGAGGAGCAGCGGCTCTACTCCGAGCTCCTCCCGTGTGACAGAGCTCCTCACCTTATCTCTAAGGGAGCGCCCAGCCACCCTGCGGAGGAAACTCATTTCGGCCGCTTGTATCCGGGATCTTGTCCTTTCGGTCATGACCCAAAGCTCATGACCATAGGTGAGAGTAGGAACGTAGATCGACCGGTAAATCGAGAGCTTCGCCTTTCGGCTCAGCTCCTTCTTTACCACAACAGACCGATACAACGACCGCATTACTGCAGACGCTGCACCGATCCGCCTGTCGATCTCGCGCTCCATCCTTCCCTCACTCGTGAACAAGACCCCAAGATACTTGAACTCCTCCACTTGAGGCAGGAACTCTCCCCCAACCTGGAGAGGGCAAGCCACCCTTTTCCGGTCGAGAACCATGGCCTCGGACTTGGAGGTGCTGATTCTCATCCCAGCCGCTTCACACTTCAGCTTCAGTAATTTGTTTTCTTAAATGAACATCATTCAAGTGCATTAATAATTTAGGCCCTGAGCCACTCGGTACATTTATAAAGAGACCAAACAGCAACAGAGAGCTGTCGCACAAAATCAGACACCAGTCACATGGGCAAAAACGTCAGATTTGAGTCACTTTTCTGAACGTAGTCCAAGAGACATGATCTTAATATTGGTCTGTATGTTGCAGCCCTTTCTGTCGGGGCACTACATGCTGCCGTAGACCTATAACAGTGTATTTATAATGTTTTCCTCTCATGTTGCAGCCCTCTCTGTCGGTGCTGTACATGCTCTCTGATGGAGCCACTCACGAGGCGGTGCACCTCCTGTGTCGGATGCTGGTCTTTGATCCGGTCAGTACTTCTGTCTTTTACTCTGTCAGCGCCGTTAGTAGAGAGCCAAAGACTGTCCCATTAATATGTTGACGCTGTTAACAGTATATTTTCTCTCTTCTCCCAGTTAGGGTTTAGATTTTAAGCCCAAGCCGAGGGTAGGGCCGGGTTGGTCTTTGCAGCAGCAGCAGAGCTAGTTCTTGTGTGAATAAAATCCTGTGGCCAATGTGCGGTGTTTAAGATCGAGTGGAGGGGATAAGTTTACCTGAGCGGGGCTGGTTAGTCGCTACAGGTTCAAAATGTAGAGAGATATTAAAGTGCAGCACAGCAGTAAAGGCCCAAACTCTTCAGTGACAGATGAGGTCTGCTGTGAGCCCCGCTGCTTCAGGAAACAAAGAGAGTTAACCCTGAAGGATGAACAGCGTCTGTCCTGGAGAAAACTACTGATCTCCTCTGTGCCCCCCCCCCCCCCTGGTTAAAAGACCAAAGCAGGGAAGGTTATGCTGCTTTCACCGCACATCGGAATCTCAGCAGTCCCAATATAACAAAGCCCAACTTCTGAAAAACGTCTATTTATGAGATCAATTCAGAAAACACACATCATCACGAATAACAACATAACAGTAGGATTTCCTTGTTGTTTTATAGTAAACAAATAATTATGTAATTAGTGCTGCTGCTGTGATACACAGTTATATCTAGTTTGGTCATTCATGATAATTGTCAAAGGTGTTTTTGCAGAGCTTTAGCACTGATAACTTCATTCATTATATAAAGATAAGTACATTTTTGTGTTTATGTTTAAAAAAACTCTTTCCCCGTCCTCCTGTCACCAAGGGAGTCCCCAGGATTGTGAACTCGGGAACTTGGAGTCCAACACTTCCGCACGAGTTCCTGAGCAAAAATCCCGACCCGACACGGTGTTCAAGGCCATTATTCTGAGTCGGAGCTTGGATTTTACGGGATTCCAATGTATCATGAATGCAGCATTAGCACACGTATTTCACTAGAGCAGCAGCACATGCTTCGGCAATCAAACGAGTCGGGATTGTGCCCTGGCTCGGGTCAGGCCCATAATTGCAGGTAATAGTTTGGGTTCGGGTCAGTTTGGATGTTTTGGTCCCGATCTCAGCTCTGCTCCCAGTAAAGTTTTCTCCCTAGGATGGTCCTGTCCCTCCTGTACCTCCTGCAGTTTCCTGACGTTGTGTGTCGTCTCTTCTCTCTTCAGTCTAAGCGGATCTCGGGCTCAGACGCCCTGTCCCACCCGTACCTGGACGAGGGGCGTTTGAGGTACCACACCTGCATGTGCCAGTGCTGTTACTCTGTGCCGAGCGGGCGGGTCTACACCAGGGACTTCGAGCCGGTGGCAGAGAGGCCCTTCAGCCACAGCTACGAGAACAGCCTGCTGTCCGTGTGGCAGGGCAAAGGTAGGACTCTGCAGTCTGAACCCGGCTCTGGACCCGGCTCTGGACCCGGCTCTGGACCCGGCTCTGGACCCCTGGAGGTCTGCTGCTGAAACCGTGTTGTGTTTGTTCCAGAGCTGATCCACCGCTTCATCACGGAGCACCAGCAGGGGAAGAGAGTCCCTCTGTGCATCAACCCTCAGAGCGCCGCCTTCAAGACTTTCATCAGGTACGGCTCCTGGTCCTGGTCCTGGTCCTGGTCCAGCTCAGGCCTCAGCTTCAGACCAAACCTTTTTAAACAGCGCCTCCAGGTGGTCTCCAGGCACATTCCTCCGCAGGAGTTTAGGGAGGAGCAGACTCCTGAGTTTAGTTTAAGAGAGGAAACCCAACACTGTCCCCATGAGCTGCTCTTGGTGACGGCCAGTCCCAGTTTTAGGTACCTTGTCCCATGTCACAAATCTGTAAAAACACTCATATCTCCCTGTTGTCCCCATTTTAGCCAATCAAAAAGCACAGGAAACTTACAAAAAACAATGACTGATCCCTGTCCTGACTGACCCCTGTCCTGACTGATTTCTTTCCTGACTGACCCCTGTCCTGACTGATTTCTTTACTGACTGACCCCTGTCCTGACTGACCCCTGTCCTGACTGACCCCTGTCCTGACTGACCCCGTCCTGACTGACCCCCGTCCTAACTGATCTCTGTCCTGACTGATTTCTGTCCTAACTGACCCCTGTCCTGACTGATCTCCGTCCTGACTGACCCCTGTCCTGACTGACCCCTGTCCTGACTGACCTCTGTCCTGACTGATCCCTGTCCTGACTGACCCCCGTCCTGACTGACCCCCGTCCTGACTGATTTCTGTCCTGACTGATCCCCGTCCTGACTGATCTCCGTCCTGACTGACCCCCGTCCTGACTGACCCCCGTCCTGACTGACCCCTGTCCTGACTGATCCCTGTCCTGACTGACCCCCGTCCTGACTGATTTCTGTCCTGACTGATCTCTGTCCTGACTGATCCCTGTCCTGACTGATCCCTGTCCTGACTGATTTCTGTCCTGACTGATTTCTGTCCTGACTGATCTCTGTCCTGACTGACCCCTGTCCTGACTGATTTCTGTCCTGACTGATCTCCGTCCTGACTGACCCCTGTCCTGACTGATCCCTGTCCTGACTGATCCCTGTCCTGACTGATTTCTGTCCTGACTGATTTCTGTCCTGACTGATTTCTGTCCTGACTGATTTCTGTCCTGACTGACCCCTGTCCTGACTGATCCCTGTCCTGACTGATCCCTGTCCTGACTGATCCCTGTCCTGACTGATCTCTGTCCTGACTGATTCCCGTCCTGACTGATCTCCGTCCTGACTGATCCCTGTCCTGACTGATCCCTGTCCTGACTGATCCCTGTCCTGACTGATTTCTGTCCTGACTGACCCCCGTCCTGACTGACCCCCGTCCTGACTGATTTCTGTCCTGACTGATCCCTGTCCCGTGCGTCCTCAGGTCGACGGCGTGGCACTCGTCTAAAGTGTCCCGTAAAGAGGAGAGATGAACCTGTGCTGCTGCTGCTCTCAGACCTCCCCGGTGTCTCAGGACCACCGCTCGCCCGTGGGTCCTCCTCCTGTACAGTCCTCCTCCAGATCCCAGTACCTGGACCCCGCCGGACCCCCGGATCTGGACCCGCTGGACCTGACGGTGCTGTGTGTGTACAGAGAAAAAAAAACGCTGCTGAAAAGAAGAAAAAATAGGAAAAAAACAGACTCGGTACAAGTTTCTGGATGTTTCTGGATGTTTTTCGCTTGTAAAAAGACTTTAAGGAAAACCCGGTTTGGTTGTTTTTGGTAGATTTAGTTGGATTTTTGAAGTCATTCCAGTTCTGTGCAATACGCCTCTGTTTGAAATACCACTGAGCGGCCGCGTCCACACTAAACATAGCTTCAACCTCACAAAAGGTCCAGTAAAACCTGTCGTGAAAGGCTTTTAAAGGTCAGAAAAGAGACTTGTGTGAACGCTGCCAACCACGTTTTATCTTAAAATTTATTCTTTTCAAGTGTGGACAGTTTCATTCAGAAATATCACACAGGCCACACTGAAGCCTTCAGCTTTAAATTCACAAAATGTCCAGTAAGGCCGAAAAAAAAAAGACTTGCTACTGATCACTGATTTTATTTTGAAAATTAATGAATTTTAATTAAACTAATATAATAATAAATAACGTATTTGAATATTTAAAAAAAAAAAAAAAAACTTGTGCAAAAGCTGCCAACCACAGTTTTATTTTGAAATTCATTCTCCTCCAGTGTGGACAGTTCCATTCAGAAATATCACTCTGAGGCTCCGTCCACACTGAAATATATTTAACTTTAGCTTCCACTTCACAAAAGTCCAATAAAACTCGTCACGTAAGGCTCTGAAAGTCAAAAGAGGACTTAAGTCTTATTTTGAAAGCTATTCTTTCTTCTCAAGTGTGGACGGTTCCATTCAGAAATACCACTCTGAGGCTCCGTTCACACTAACTCACAATTATTTCAGGAGTTTTAAAAATCCTAAAACCAAATTAAAGTGAGGGCTAATTCGCTCAGAACATTTATTTTATTGCTGTAGTGGTTTCCATTAACATTATTGTTTAAAATGATATATCGTAATAAAATTGAGCATAGAGAGAATGTCGGATTTACACGACAACGCGTTCTGCCAAATCTGCAAAGCTCTGATAGTGTTTTGTCCTTTCGTTTATTCAAGGACAGGGTTTGCGTTTTGTGAATCTGCGATGTTTCTAAAACTCTGGAGGTGTTTTGGTCTCAGTGGGAGCCGCTCAGAGCCGCTCTGCTCTCTGTAAACTGAAGCGCTGTCGTGTAAACAGCCTCTTCTCTTCCCAGGAACCATCCTACTCCAACATTTAAGGCTCAAATAGTAAAACAGAGACTCGTGCGAACGCTGCCGACCTCAGCGAACCTTGGAGGCAGCATCCGCTCTGAATTTAATCACATTTTGGCTTTTTTTTCTCATAGTAGCAAGTCACATTAAAACTAAAATATGATTTGTACGACCCTTGCCACCCACATTTTAGTTTGATTTGAGTTTTTTCCAAGTGTGCACAGTCCCTGGTCTGTACAATAAGCCACACTACAACTTTTACGACCGTTTAAGTCTCTAAGCGAGATTTTATTTTGAAATCCTATTTTTTCTCCTGTTCCCTTCTTTTTTTTTTTTATATGAAAACGCTTTAGTGTGGACGCAGCCTGTTGATAAACTTCAGGATCCCAAACTTTTGCCAAGGTTTACTCTTCACAAACCGCCCTCAACTCTCACTGTGTTATTGTTCATAATAATAATAATATTAATAATAATATTAATAATGATGAAGATAATGCAATGTCTCCTCATGTAGCAGGCCTCGCACACTTCCTGGTTCGTTCCGTTCTGTTCTCTTTTAAACGCGATGTCAGTGATGTTTGTGGTTTTTATTAAGTGTTACAGCCGAGAGCCGCTGGGGCCGAGCAGTCTGAGGTTTTACAGGAGAACCTCGAGTCTTTCAGAGGAACCAGAGGGACACAAGGGTTACATATGAACTGCTTTTAATGGAGAGGATAATGAGCTGGTTTAGACCTGGTTTAGTCCTGGTTTAGACCTGGTTTAGACCTGGTTTAGTCCTGGTTTAGACCTGGTTTAGACCTGGTTTAGACCTGGTTTAGACCTGGTTTAGTCCTGGTTTAGTCCTGGTTTAGACCTGGTTTAGACCTGGTTTAGACCTGGTTTAGTCCTGGTTTAGACCTGGTTTAGACCTGGTTTAGACCTGGTTTAGACCTGGTTTAGTCCTGGTTTAGACCTGGTTTAGACCTGGTTTAGACCTGGTTTAGACCTGGTTTAGACCTGGTTTAGACCTGGTTTAGTCCTGGTTTAGTCCTGGTTTAGACCTGGTTTAGACCTGGTTTAGACCTGGTTTAGTCCTGGTTTAGACCTGGTTTAGACCTGGTTTAGACCTGGTTTAGTCCTGGTTTAGACCTGGTTTAGACCTGGTTTAGACCTGGTTTAGTCCTGGTTTAGACCTGGTTTAGTCCTGGTTTAGACCTGGTTTAGACCTGGTTTAGACCTGGTTTAGTCCTGGTTTAGTCCTGGTTTAGACCTGGTTTAGACCTGGTTTAGACCTGGTTTAGACCTGGTTTAGTCCTGGTTTAGTCCTGGTTTAGTCCTGGTTTAGACCTGGTTTAGACCTGGTTTAGTCCTGGTTTAGACCTGGTTCAGACTTGGTTCAGACCTGGTTTAGACCTGGTTTAGTCCTGGTTTAGTCCTGGTTTAGACCTGGTTTAGACCTGGTTCAGACCTGGTTCAGACCTGGTTTAGACCTGGTTTAGACCTGGTTTAGACCTGGTTTAGTCCTGGTTTAGACCTGGTTTAGACCTGGTTTAGGCCTGGTTTAGGCCTGGTTTAGGCCTGGTTTAGGCCTGGTTTAGTCCTGGTTTAGACCTGGTTTAGACCTGGTTTAGTCCTGGTTTAGTCCTGGTTCAGTCCTGGTTTAGTCCTGGTTTAGACCTGGTTTAGACCTGGTTTAGTCCTGGTTTAGTCCTGGTTTAGTCCTGGTTTAGACCTGGTTCAGACCTGGTTTAGTCCTGGTTTAGACCTGGTTCAGACCTGGTTTAGTCCTGGTTTAGGCCTACAGTTGAACCCTTCTCTCTGTTGATCCCTGAGGCCGCTCTAAAGACCAGGGTTTCCTCGGTCTCGGTCTCGGTCCCTGGTCTCCTCGGTCTCGGTCTCGGTCCCTGGTGTCCTCGGTCTTGGTCTCGGTCTCGGTCCCTGGTCTCCTCGGTCTCGGTCTCGGTCCCTGGTCTCTGGTCTCCTCGGTCTCGGTCTCGGTCCCTGGTCTCCTCGGTCTCGGTCTCGGTCCCTGGTCTCCTCGGTCTCGGTCTCGGTCTCGGTCTCGGTCCCTGGTCTCCTCGGTCTCGGTCTCGGTCCCTGGTCTCCTCGGTCTCAGTCTCGGTCCCTGGTCTCCTCGGTCTCGGTCTCGGTCCCTGGTCTCCTCGGTCTCGGTCTCGGTCCCTGGTCTCTGGTCTCCTCGGTCTCGGTCCCTGGTCTCCTCGGTCTCGGTCCCTGGTCCCTGGTCCTTGGTCTCTGGTCTCCTCGGTCTCGGTCCCTGGTCTCCTCGGTCTCGGTCTCGGTCCCTGGTCTCCTCGGTCTCGGTCCCTGGTCCCTGGTCTCCTCGGTCTCGGTCCCTGGTCTCTGGTCTCCTCGGTCTCGGTCTCGGTCCCTGGTCTCCTCGGTCTCGGTCTCGGTCCCTGGTCTCCTCGGTCTCGGTCTCGGTCCCTGGTCTCCTCGGTCTCGGTCCCTGGTCTCTGGTCTCCTCGGTCTCGGTCCCTGGTCTCTGGTCTCCTCGGTCTCGGTCCCTGGTCTCCTCGGTCTCGGTCCCTGGTCCCTGGTCCTTGGTCTCTGGTCTCCTCGGTCTCGGTCCCTGGTCTCCTCGGTCTCGGTCCCTGGTCCCTGGTCTCCTCGGTCTCGGTCCCTGGTCCCTGGTCTCCTCGGTCTCGGTCCCTGGTCTCCTCGGTCTCGGTCCCTGGTCTCTGGTCTCCTCGGTCTCGGTCCCTGGTCTCCTCGGTCTCGGTCCCTGGTCTCCTCGGTCTCGGTCCCTGGTCTCTGGTCTCCTCGGTCTCGGTCCCTGGTCTCGGTCCCTGGTCTCTGGTCTCCTCGGTCTCGGTCCCTGGTCTCCTCGGTCTCGGTCTCGGTCCCTGGTCTCCTCGGTCTCGGTCCCTGGTCTCTGGTCTCCTCGGTCTCGGTCCCTGGTCTCCTCGGTCTCGGTCTCGGTCCCTGGTCTCCTCGGTCTCGGTCTCGGTCCCTGGTCTCCTCGGTCTCGGTCTCGGTCCCTGGTCTCCTCGGTCTCGGTCCCTGGTCCTTGGTCTCTGGTCTCCTCGGTCTCGGTCCCTGGTCTCCTCGGTCTCGGTCTCGGTCCCTGGTCTCCTCGGTCTCGGTCTCGGTCCCTGGTCTCCTCGGTCTCGGTCCCTGGTCCTTGGTCTCTGGTCTCCTCGGTCTCGGTCCCTGGTCTCCTCGGTCTCGGTCTCGGTCCCTGGTCTCCTCGGTCTCGGTCTCGGTCTCGGTCCCTGGTCTCCTCGGTCTCGGTCCCTGGTCCCTGGTCCCTGGTGTCCTCGGTCTCGGTCCCTGGTCCCTGGTCCCTGGTCCTTGGTCTCTGGTCTCCTCGGTCTCGGTCTCGGTCCCTGGTCTCCTCGGTCTCGGTCTCGGTCCCTGGTCTCCTCGGTCTCGGTCTCGGTCCCTGGTCTCCTCGGTCTCGGTCTCGGTCTCGGTCCCTGGTCTCCTCGGTCTCGGTCTCGGTCTCGGTCCCTGGTCCCTGGTCCAGTGTTAGTTTCTGAAGTTCTGACTTTAATTTATTGCGTGACTGCGAGAAAAGTGAAGCGAATGTTTTGTTTATTTTGTGTTTTTAGAAGAACCCCTTTTGTTTTGACTTCAGATCTTTTTCTCGGCGTTTGATCCTGGACCGTTTTACCTCGAAGTCCTGACGGAGGCCGAGGTCTGGACTGAACCACTGCTGCTCTGATCATAAAAACCTGAGATGAAGTTGTGTCTTGTATCTGAGGAGTCGAGCTCCCACTGGTGCTTAAAAATAAGCCCCATAATGAATTTCCAGGTGTAAAAAGTGCTTAAAAAATACTAAAAGTCTCGGTTATGGAGCCGACCTTAAACCTCGAGCTCTGAGTATTTCTGCGTCTCGCGCTGTGCTTTAACCCCAAAGATAAAATGTAAATTATTTAAACATTTCTGTGCATGTTTGGTGAAATGGTGATTAAAGGAATGACAAGATATACAGTAAAGCAGTTAAAATTGCATTAAAAAATTATACTAAACTGAAATAAAATACATTAGATTATAAAAAATAAATAAATATAATGTAAATATTGGATTTTATTTTATTTTTTTCTCTTTCAGCGTCTCCCTTTTACTCGGGGCTGCCACACAGCGACTGGAGCAGGCTGTTGCTGGGCTTAACCCTCCACTGTCGCCCCTGGAAACTAAAATTACAATAAATGTCAGGAAAAAAATTTACTTTTTTACTGTCCAAAAATGCAATTGCAGTTTCCTCACTGAGGGACTAAAAAGCTTTTCTTATTGGTATTATTCAAAATTGCCAAATTTCAAATTTTAAAATTATTGTACACAACGATTATGTATTTTACTTTCTCTAAATCTAAAAAATGACAGGAATTATTATTTGCAGCGGGTTAACTCAGTGATCCTGAGGTCCTGAAAGAAACACAAAAATTATCTAAATTATCTAATAAAAAATAAATTAAAACTGTCCAGGCTTTGACACCAAGTTTCAAAGTTTAGCAGCTTAAATATATTTTTAAAAACAATAATTCACTTCCATGTTCCAAAGTGACAGGAGTCTGGATCTGTTCCTGATCCCTGGATCCACCTCAGGTACAGGGCACAGTGATCTCTCCACGTGTCTCCAGTCCAGACCTCCACCAGGGGGCGCTCTGTGAGGCTCCTCCTCCTGCAGGGGGCGCTCTGTGAGGCTCCTCCTCCTGCAGCAGGGGGCGCTCTGTGAGGCTCCTCCTCCTGCAGCAGGGGGCGCTCTGTGAGGCTCCTCCTCCTGCAGCAGGGGGCGCTCTGTGAGGCTCCTCCTCCTGCAGCAGGGGGCGCTCTGTAAATGTGCATGTTGTTTTCTGCTCATGTTATCTCTGCGTTTCCACGGCGACGGGAGCAAGCCCGCCATGGTTCTGTTGTCGTGGAAACTGATTAGGAATTAATTTGGATCATTTTGTTTTTTGTTTATTTTTGTAAAGTTTTTGAAACGAGTTAAACACTGCCCCTGGTCCTGACCCGGCCCGGACCCGGTCCTGACCCGGTCTGGTATTGACCCGGTCCTGACCCGGCCCTGACCCGGTCCTGACCCAGTCTGGTCCTGACCCGGCCCTGACCCGGTCCTGACCCGGCCCTGACCCGGTCCTGACCCGGTCCTGACCCGGTCTGGTCCTGACCCGGCCCTGACCCGGTCCTGACCCGGCCCTGACCCGGTCCTGACCCGGTCTGGTCCTGACCCGGTCTGGCCCTGACCCGGTCCTGACCCGGCCCAGACCCGGCCCTGACCCGGCCCAGGCCCGGCCCGGACCCGGCCCAGTGTCTCGTTCCTCTGTGTTGCTGATATAAAGTGCTGTCTGGTCTTGTTTTAGAGAATCCCGGTCGTGTTCTGGACTCGTGCTCCGATGATACTTGAATTTCTTAAACTGTTTAAACTTTAGAGAAAAGTAGTGATGAATAAACACTGGACTGAACTCAGAGTCGGACTTTTATTTGTCCCAGGTTCACCCCGCGCTGTCAGAACCGGGTCCTGGGGGAATTCAGACAGGTCTTAAAAACCATCTCTGCTTTTATTGACAGTAACTTTCCCATAAGGTTCATCACTGTCAGCCACACAAACTCAACTTAAAATACATTTCATTACATAAAAAAATATATCAAATGTAAATTTATATTAGAAAAAATGTCAGGAAAAACATGACTTTTGTATGTCCAAAAAATTAAATCAAAAATGCTAAATTGTCAAATAAAAATGTCAAACTGAGAAATTATTCTACACATGAACACATGAAGGACGTCTCGGTCGTTTGTTTGTAGTTATTATTTAAAGTTACTGAAAGCAGCAGCACTCCTTCTGGTTTAAAACGGTACTGCAGTCTAAATCAAACAAAGGTCTGTGGGTTGCTTCCTGCTTCTCTGATTGGACGATCAGCGACGAAGGTTTAGAACTTAACAATTATGTAAATTATTTTTAACTGTGAATAAATCAGCTGTTTCATTATCAGTAAAACTAAGATTTAAACATGTTTACCTCATATCTTGAACACATGTAGGTCATTTTTATGCATTATAAAAAATATATACTGCTCATAGTATCATAAAAATTGTATTAAAAAAATAATAATTCACTGAACTAAAAATTTCTTATTTAAAAATAAACAGACCTATATAATGGAAAATATGTCAACTTTTTTATGTCCAAAAATGAAAAACTGTCAAATAAAAAATAGACAAATTTAAAAATAATTCTATGTAAGTGGCGTCTATGTAATTTGAATATTTAATTTTACTTAATCTAAAAAAATAATGTTAATTTTTTATAGTTTATTGTGTTGTATTCAGAGTGGGTTAACCCAGTGATGCCAAGGCCCTGAAAGAAAATGTCCAACAATTATTAACAAAAACATGAACACAAGTAGCACTTTTATTATGTGCCAGAAACATTGTGCCGATCCCAAGCCTGGATAAATGAAAGGGCCTTTTATTAAGTCCGCTCCAGTTTTACTCCACCACTTCCTGCCGCGTCTGTATAAGGACGGTATGCAAATGTATGCAAATGAGCCGCCCCCACACTCACCTCAGAGACAGGTGACGCTGGCCCCGCCTCCTTCTTTGTGTGTGTCTCCATGATGACAGGTGGCACTGGCCCCGCCCCCCTTTCTGTATATCTCCATGGTGACAGGTGGCACACAAGCCCCGCCCCCTTTCAAGCTTCATCCGACTTAAGGCAAATCTCTGCTGCTCACGGTCAGCTCTGGACGGCTCACACTCTGGATTTATGGACGCAAACCGCTCTGAGGACTGAGTACATTTTATTATTTTATTTTTATTTTTTATTTTGTCTTTCTTTAAATTTGAAGGATTTATATTTTTTTTTCCATTTGGCCCTGCGTAAAAATGAAGGCAGGATTTTTAAGTTAAACATTTCCCACTGACTGGGCTAATTCACCTGGGTCAGACTTGAGGAAAACCAGCCGTGAGTCCGAGTCCTGACGTCTAGGTTGGACCAGTGGGACCAGGGGGCGGAGCCAGGTTGAGGGTGAGATGACCGCGCTGCTCGTGGCCGGATCCGTGTTCTTCCCCGCAGCTCTGTTCTGGTCCAAACGCTGCCTGAAGAGGATTCTGGGATGCAGCGAGTCGGACGCAGTCATCGCCTCCACAAGGTGAGACTTAGTCCTGGTTTAGTCCTGGTTTAGACCTGGTTTAGACCTGGTTTAGACCTGGTTTAGACCTGGTTTAGGCCTGGCTTTGACCTGGTTTAGCCCTGGTTTAGTCCTGGTTTAGACCTGGTTTAGTCCCAGTTTAGTCCCAGTTTAGTCCCGGTTTAGCCCTGGTTTAGTCCTGATTTAGTCCTGGTTTAGTCCTGGTTTAGGCCTGGTTTAGACCTGGTTTAGTTTTGGTTTAGTCCTGGTTTAGTCCTTGTTTTAGTCCCGGTTTAGGCCCGGTTTAGGCCCGGTTTAGTCCTGGTTTAGTCCTGGTTTAGTCCCGGTTTAGTCCCGGTTTAGCCCCGGTTTAGTCCCGGTTTAGCCCTGGTTTAGTCCTGGTTTAGTCCTGGTTTAGTCCTGGTTTAGCCCCGGTTTAGTCCCGGTTTAGCCCCGGTTTAGTCCTGGTTTAGCCCTGGTTTAGCCCTGGTTTAGTCCTGGTTTAGACCTGGTTTAGTCCTGGTTTAGACCTGGTTTAGTCCTGGTTTGGCCCTGGTTTAGTCCTGGTTTAGTCCCGGTTTAGCCCTGGTTTAGCCCTGGTTTAGTCCTGGTTTAGGCCCAGTTTAGTCCTGGTTTAGGACCGGTTTAGTCCTGGTTTAGACCTGGTTTAGTCCCGGTTTAGTCCTGGTTTAGACCTGGTTTAGTCCTGGTTTAGTCCTGGTTTAGTCCCGGTTTAGTCCTGGTTTAGCCCTGGTTTAGACCTGGTTTAGTCCTGGTTTAGCCCTGGTTTAGACCTGGTTTAGTCCTGGTTTAGACCTGGTTTAGTCCTGGTTTAGCCCTGGTTTAGCCCTGGTTTAGTCCTGGTTTAGTCCCGGTTTAGCCCTGGTTTAGTCCTGGTTTAGTCCTGGTTTAGGCCCAGTTTAGTCCTGGTTTAGGCCCGGTTTAGTCCTGGTTTAGGCCCAGTTTAGTCCTGGTTTAGGCCCGGTTTAGTCCTGGTTTAGTCCTGGTTTAGGCCCAGTTTAGTCCTGGTTTAGGCCCGGTTTAGTTCTGGTTTAGTCCTGGTTTAGGCCCTGTTTAGTCCTGGTTTAGGCCCAGTTTAGTCCTGGTTTAGGCCCGGTTTAGTCCTGGTTTAGTCCTGGTTTAGGCCCGGTTTAGTCCTGGTTTAGTCCTGGTTTAGTCCCGGTTTAGTCCTGGTTTAGACCTGGTTTAGTCCTGGTTTAGTCCCGGTTTAGTCCCGGTTTAGTCCTGGTCTAGCCCTGGTCTCAGTCTGGCCTCTGTCTCGTGTCTCAGTCTGGTCTCTGTCTCGTGTCTCAGTCTGGACTCTGTCTCGTGTCTCAGTCTGGTCTCTGTCTCGTGTCTCAGTCTGGTCTCTGTCTCGTGTCTCAGTCTGGTCTCTGTCTCGTGTCTCAGTCTGGTCTCTGTCTCGTGTCTCAGTCTGGTCTCTGTCTCGTGTCTCAGTCTGGTCTCTGTCTCGTGTCTCAGTCTGGTCTCTGTCTCGTGTCTCAGTCTGGTCTCTGTCTCGTGTCTCAGTCTGGACTCTGTCTCGTGTCTCAGTCTGGTCTCTGTCTCGTGTCTCAGTCTGGTCTCTGTCTCGTGTCTCAGTCTGGACTCTGTCTCGTGTCTCAGTCTGGTCTCTGTCTCGTGTCTCAGTCTGGTCTCTGTCTCGTGTCTCAGTCTGGACTCTGTCTCGTGTCTCAGTCTGGACTCTGTCTCGTGTCTCAGTCTGGACTCTGTCTCGTGTCTCAGTCTGGTCTCTGTCTCGTGTCTCAGTCTGGACTCTGTCTCGTGTCTCAGTCTGGACTCTGTCTCGTGTCTCAGTCTGGTCTCTGTCTCGTGTCTCAGTCTGGACTCTGTCTCGTGTCTCAGTCTGGACTCTGTCTCGTGTCTCAGTCTGGACTCTGTCTCGTGTCTCAGTCTGGTCTCTGTCTCGTGTCTCAGTCTGGACTGTCTCGTGTCTCAGTCTGGTCTCTGTCTCGTGTCTCAGTCTGGTCTCTGTCTCGTGTCTCAGTCTGGTCTCTGTCTCGTGTCTCAGTCTGGTCTCAGTCTGGTCTCTGTCTCGTGTCTCAGTCTGGACTCTGTCTCGTGTCTCAGTCTGGTCTCTGTCTCGTGTCTCAGTCTGGTCTCTGTCTCGTGTCTCAGTCTGGACTCTGTCTCGTGTCTCAGTCTGGTCTCTGTCTCGTGTCTCAGTCTGGTCTCTGTCTCGTGTCTCAGTCTGGACTCTGTCTCGTGTCTCAGTCTGGACTCTGTCTCGTGTCTCAGTCTGGACTCTGTCTCGTGTCTCAGTCTGGTCTCTGTCTCGTGTCTCAGTCTGGACTCTGTCTCGTGTCTCAGTCTGGACTCTGTCTCGTGTCTCAGTCTGGTCTCTGTCTCGTGTCTCAGTCTGGACTCTGTCTCGTGTCTCAGTCTGGACTCTGTCTCGTGTCTCAGTCTGGACTCTGTCTCGTGTCTCAGTCTGGTCTCTGTCTCGTGTCTCAGTCTGGACTGTCTCGTGTCTCAGTCTGGTCTCTGTCTCGTGTCTCAGTCTGGTCTCTGTCTCGTGTCTCAGTCTGGTCTCTGTCTCGTGTCTCAGTCTGGTCTCTGTCTCGTGTCTCTGTCTCGTGTCTCAGGCTGGTCTCTGTCTCGTGTCTCAGGCTGGTCTCTGTCTCGTGTCTCAGGCTGGTCTCTGTCTCGTGTCTCAGGCTGGTCTCTGTCTCGTGTCTCAGTCTGGACTCTGTCTCGTGTCTCAGTCTGGTCTCTGTCTCGTGTCTCAGTCTGGTCTCTGTCTCGTGTCTCAGTCTGGACTCTGTCTCGTGTCTCAGTCTGGACTCTGTCTCGTGTCTCAGTCTGGTCTCTGTCTCGTGTCTCAGTCTGGACTCTGTCTCGTGTCTCAGTCTGGACTCTGTCTCGTGTCTCAGTCTGGTCTCTGTCTCGTGTCTCAGTCTGGTCTCTGTCTCGTGTCTCAGTCTGGTCTCTGTCTCGTGTCTCAGTCTGGACTCTGTCTCGTGTCTCAGTCTGGTCTCTGTCTCGTGTCTCAGTCTGGACTCTGTCTCGTGTCTCAGTCTGGTCTCTGTCTCGTGTCTCAGTCTGGTCTCTGTCTCGTGTCTCAGTCTGGTCTCTGTC
Source organism: Bostrychus sinensis (assembly GCA_020698575.1). NCBI lineage: Eukaryota > Metazoa > Chordata > Actinopteri > Gobiiformes > Eleotridae > Bostrychus > Bostrychus sinensis. Next base: position 627,034 of record CM036253.1, read on the forward strand.
TCGTGTCTCAGTCTGGTCTCTGTCTCGTGTCTCAGTCTGGTCTCTGTCTTGTGTCTCAGGCTGGTGTCCTCTCTTCAGTCCATCATGGCGTCCTCAGCTGGAGTCCTCATCGTCCGGTCCTGCTCAGACCTGATCCACGACCGGTCAGTCCTCACTGCTGTTGGGGCCGGTCCCAAGCCCAGATAAATGGACGGGGTTCCATCAGGAAGGGCATCTGGAGCACACACTGGGAGGTTTAGCACTGGCTGTGAGAGGGTTTAGAGCAGTGCATTGTGGGAAACGTAGGCCTGCTTTGACAGTCAAATCTGTGTGTGACATTTGTTTATGAAATCACTGAAGACGCTCCGACAAAACCTGCCACAGTCTGTGATCCTGGAGTCCAGACCTGCTCCCAGACCCTGGCCCAGACCCTGGCCCAGACCCTGGCCCAGACCTGGACTCAGACCTGGACTCAGACCAGGAATCTTCTAGTTCAGGGGTAAATGCTCCAAAGCCCTTTATATCCCACAATGGTCAAGAATAAACAGAATATACACCTTGCTTAGTGCAACTAAAATACTATGATAAAATACTCCCCCTAGAGGTACGCGAGCACATTGCAGGGGCTACTTGGAGTTAAATGAACATTTAAAGTACCTTTGTATATTTGGCTTTCAAAGATTAAAATAAACCTAAATGAAATAAACACACTGTGACTGGAGTGGGCTGTGGGTGCAGTGTCTTGCCTAGAGACACAACGGCAGCGTGCTCTCCAGCGAGGGTTGAACCACAGACCCTACGCCACTGTCTCCCCTATTATTGTTGTTTACTAGGGCTGCACGATATCGGGAAAAGCCTGTGATATTCGATAACTCTGTTGTGATAATGATATTTTTGCAATATTTTAAATTGGGCCAACTTTTCTGACACAGAGTTAAATTCACTTAAAACAAAAGAACAAAGTCAGAACTGAACTCAGACTAAACCAGGAATAAAACAAGGCTAAACTGTGACTAAATTAATTAAATTACCACTAAAACTGGACTTTTTAAACATTTTTATTTAGTCACAACACATGTTCTTTTAAGGCTCTGGTGGAAAATGATTCTTCAGTGTAAATCTCTGTCAGATGGAGACCACAGTGTTATTGTGATATATTTAGATTCTTGTGATACTGATATTACTTTTACTGATATTGCGATAATAGTTTCACCAAATATTGTGCAGCCCTAGTATTTACTATTTATTTTGACATAGTGTTGAATTTTTGGTGAAAGTTTTCGACTACAGGGGATAAAGTTAGATTATGGAGGGCCGCTGTAGTCTTCTGTGTTAATGGGAAACGCTGTGACGAGACATAAACCCACCACCATGAGACAAGACACGAGACTGGGTTCACGAAAACAAGACAACAACAAGAGGTTTTGACACTAATGAAATTAATGAAAAAATAATTTCCCTGAAAATCATAGAATGCTATTTATTTATTAATGGCTATTTAGGTGCATTTTTAAAATCAACTTAGTGTATTTTCCGGACTATAAGTCGCTCCAGACTATAAGTGGCACTCGCCAAAAAATACATAATGAAGAAGAAAAAAACGTATATAAGTCGCATTGGACTCTAAGTCGCATTTTTGGGTGAAATTTATTTTATAAAATGCGACACCAAGAACAGACATTTCATGTTGAAAGGCGAGTTATAGTAATAATAAAATAGAGAACAACAGCTGAATAGGTGTGCGCTATGCTAACGTAACACATTGATGGTTATTCAGCTTCATGAAGCATAAACAACGAACTGAACAGGTGTCTCGTATGTTAACGTAATATATTAACAGTTATTCACATAACTATAGCATAAAGAACATAATATAACAAGTTCACCAAACTCACCATCTCACTCCTAATCGCTAAATCCTTTAAATTCTTCATCCTCGGTGTCGCTTCTGAACAACTCCGCCAACTCCGGAGGTAGACGAAGCGCCGCTTCCTCCTCTGCGTGGCTGTCGTCAGACTCAGCATCAGTTCCATTTCCAATTATTCCGCTCTTTCTCAGTTGTCTTTATAGCCTAAGTTGTTAGTGGTAATGTTTACATTTTAAATTGTCAGTGGTACAGGTGCAGCAGATGCTGGGACACAAGCCTAGAGCGCCCTCTAACCAACACCTGAAATATTTTAATATATAAGTCACACCTGAGTATACGTCACCCCCCGAGCCAGACGATGGAAAAAAGTGCACTTATACTCCAGAAAATACGGTAATATGAAACAGCAGAACATACACACTGCCAAATGTTTTGCCACAAACTGAGCTAACTTCTCTTTTGTAAAAAGTGCAACAGACCAATTTTTACCTTCACCAGAATCTTGAGACATTTTGATCTGGCAAAATCACAAGAATGTGAGATCTTGTTACTTCCACTTTACCACTGAGGTCAAAAACAGCTGGATTTAATAAAAATACTGATGTTGTATGTTTTATAAAAAGTACCCACGTGGCCAGTTTCTCTCTGTTCAGGAGAAGTTGTCTCTCCTCTCAGACACTGGCTCGCTGAGGCGTACGTCCTTTTCGCCGCCCCGTACTTCATCTACGACATCTACGCCATGTTCCTCTGCCACTGCCACAAGCTGCGGGTCAGAGGTCAGCGGGGGGCGGGGCCTGTGTGCGGACGCCGCGCTCTGATTGGTTTTCTCAGGAAGGAGGCGCTGCTGGTGCTGCATCACATCTTCATGGTGGCCTTCTGCTTCCCCGCCTCCGTGGTAAACAACACACGCCTCCTCACTGTCCTGTAAACAACACACACCTCCTCACTGTCCCGTAAACAACACACACCTCCTCACTGTCCCGTAAACAACACACACCTCCTCACTGTCCTGTAAACAACACACGCCTCCTCACTGTCCCGTAAACAACACACACCTCCTCACTGTCCTGTAAACAACACACACACTGTCCCGTAAACAACACACACCTCCTCACTGTCCCGTAAACAACACACACCTCCTCACTGTCCCGTAAACAACACACACCTCCTCACTGTCCCGTAAACAACACACGCCTCCTCACTGTCCCGTAAACAACACACGCCTCCTCACTGTCCCGTAAACAACACACACCTCCTCACTGTCCCGTAAACAACACACGCCTCCTCACTGTCCCGTAAACAACACACGCCTCCTCACTGTCCCGTAAACAACACACGCCTCCTCACTGTCCCGTAAACAACACACGCCTCCTCACTGTCCTGTAAACAACACACACCTCCTCACTGTCCCGTAAACAACACACGCCTCCTCACTGTCCCGTAAACAACACACGCCTCCTCACTGTCCCGTAAACACACGCCTCCTCACTGTCCCGTAAACAACAAACGCCTCCTCACTGTCCCGTAAACAACACACGCCTCCTCACTGTCCTGTAAACAACACACGCCTCCTCACTGTCCCGTAAACAACACACGCCTCCTCACTGTCCTGTAAACAACACACACTGTCCTGTAAACAACACACACCTCCTCACTGTCCTGTAAACAACACACGCCTCCTCACTGTCCTGTAAACAACACACACTGTCCTGTAAACAACACACACCTCCTCACTGTCCTGTAAACAACACACGCCTCCTCACTGTCCCGTAAACAACACACACCTCCTCACTGTCCTGTAAACAACACACACCTCCTCACTGTCCTGTAAACAACACACACACTGTCCCGTAAACAACACACACCTCCTCACTGTCCCGTAAACAACACACGCCTCCTCACTGTCCCGTAAACAACACACGCCTCCTCACTGTCCCGTAAACAACACACGCCTCCTCACTGTCCTGTAAACAACACACGCCTCCTCACTGTCCTGTAAACAACACACGCCTCCTCACTGTCCTGTAAACAACACACACCTCCTCACTGTCCCGTAAACAACACACGCCTCCTCACTGTCCCGTAAACAACACACGCCTCCTCACTGTCCCGTAAACAACACACACACTGTCTCGTAAACAACACACACCTCCTCACTGTCTCGTAAACAACACACACCTCCTCACTGTCCCGTAAACAACACACGCCTCCTCACTGTCCTGTAAACAACACACACCTCCTCACTGTCCCGTAAACAACACACGCCTCCTCACTGTCCTGTAAACAACACACACCTCCTCACTGTCCCGTAAACAACACACACCTCCTCACTGTCCCGTAAACAACACACACCTCCTCACTGTCCTGTAAACAACACACACCTCCTCACTGTCCTGTAAACAACACACACCTCCTCACTGTCCCGTAAACAACACACACCTCCTCACTGTCCCGTAAACAACACACACCTCCTCACTGTCCTGTAAACAACACACACCTCCTCACTGTCCTGTAAACAACACACACCTCCTCACTGTCCTGTAAACAACACACACCTCCTCACTGTCCCGTAAACAACACACACCTCCTCACTGTCCCGTAAACAACACACACCTCCTCACTGTCCTGTAAACAACACACACCTCCTCACTGTCCCGTAAACAACACACGCCTCCTCACTGTCCCGTAAACAACACACACACTGTCCCGTAAACAACACACACCTCCTCACTGTCCCGTAAACAACACACACCTCCTCACTGTCCCGTAAACAACACACACCTCCTCACTGTCCTGTAAACAACACACACCTCCTCACTGTCCCGTAAACAACACACGCCTCCTCACTGTCCCGTAAACAACACACACACTGTCCCGTAAACAACACACACCTCCTCACTGTCCCGTAAACAACACACACCTCCTCACTGTCCTGTAAACAACACACACCTCCTCACTGTCCTGTAAACAACACACGCCTCCTCACTGTCCCGTAAACAACACACGCCTCCTCACTGTCCCGTAAACAACACACACCTCCTCACTGTCCCGTAAACAACACACGCCTCCTCACTGTCCCGTAAACAACACACACCTCCTCACTGTCCTGTAAACAACACACACCTCCTCACTGTCCTGTAAACAACACACACCTCCTCACTGTCCCGTAAACAACACACTTGCTGTCCCATTTCCGCTCCCCCAGCTCCTCACTTCCTGTTTATATCTGGTTCAGCTGTGATTTTAGTTCCAGTTTAGTCCCGGCTTAGTCCCGGCTTAGTCCCGTGTTAGTCCAATGTTAGTCCCACTTTAGTCCAGTGTTAGTCCAGGTTTAGTCCCACGTTAGTCCAGGTTTAGTTCAGTGTTAGTCCAGGTTTAGTCCCACTTTAGTCCAGTGTTAGTCCAGTGTTAGTCCAGGTTTAGTCCCACTTTAGTCCAGGTTTAGTCCCAGTGTTAGTTCAGTGTTAGTCCAATGTTAGTCCCACTTTAGTCCAGTGTTAGTCCAGGTTTAGTCCCACGTTAGTCCAGGTTTAGTTCAGTGTTAGTCCAGGTTTAGTCCCACTTTAGTCCAGTGTTAGTCCAGTGTTAGTCCAGGTTTAGTCCCACTTTAGTCCAGGTTTAGTCCCAGTGTTAGTCCAGTGTTAGTCCAGTGTTAGTCCAGGTTTAGTCCAGGTTTAGTCCCACTTTAGTCCAGTGTTAGTCCCACGTTAGTCCAGGTTTAGTCCCAGTGTTCATCCCAGTTTAGTCCAGGTTTAGTCCAGGTTTAGTCCAATGTTAGTCCAGGTTTAGTCCTGTTTCATCCAATCACCACAGCTGTGGAAAATCTGATTGAGTTTCTTAGGAAGTCCAGCTATGTAGGGAATAACAAGGTTATTTTTTCCATTCTTACTTCCTTTGTGTCCTTCTTGGTCCTGGTCCTGGTCCTAGATCTGTTGTGGGTGCAGGTCCTGTTCTACTTGGTGTTGGTGTCTCATTTTGCTTATATTCTGTACTTAAATCTCCTGAAGTCGTCCTGTAGTCCTCAGATCTTTAATGCTGCGGTCTAGTTTTCCCGGGAGGTCGGAACTCGGACCTCGGAGTGACGTTATCTCTGAGTTACTGTGTCGGAACTAATAATGACAGCAATGACAAATACAAATAAAACCACTGTGATAATAAAGACAAGTAAAGCAAAATGTGACATATGAACCTAATTCCCTCGGGCAGCGTTGCATTTACGACGTGTAGAAAAAAGATTTGGCTGTTGTTAGCATTAACTCGATGTGGACTGGTGAAGACGTTAGCAAGATTAGCAACAACAGAGCGTTACAGCGCATTTTATAACTGCAGAGTCTCACAGGCCCCGCCCCTCAGCAGCATTCACAGACAGAGCATGGACGGCAGTGGACAACGGATGGGAAAATAACTAATATTGATATTGATTTTTGTAGTTATATTTTTCACTTTTTAGTAATATAGGGCACTGCCATGTTGGATTTTCTAACTCGGGTTGGCGATTGCTACCTGACTTTTTGAGTAAGAATTCCGAGATTGGAGGGTGTTCCAATTGAAATTTACAACTCAGAACTCGGAAATTCCGACTGAGGGCAACTTAACGCAGCATAAGAGCTCACAAATCAGAGTCTGAACAGGGCCTGACCTGACACTGGGCTCACTTTTCACCGTTTCTTTACTCTGAGTGTTACTCTGTGTCCTGCAGCTGTGGCGGGGCGGGAAAGGAGATTTCTTCCAGGGCGTCCTGCTGCTGCCGGAGCTCAGCACTCCCTTCCTCTGTCTGGGCAAAGTCCTGATCCAGGTGAGTCCTTCAGACCGGACTTCACATTGAACCTGTGTAACCGTGTTCCGCTGACCCCCGGTGTTGTGACTGAACCTGTGTAACC
>CM036253.1:638759-681259 GCA_020698575.1 Bostrychus sinensis
GACCTGGTTTAGACCTGGTTAAGTCCTGGTTTAGACCTGGTTTAGTCCTGGTTAAGTCCTGGTTTAGCCCTGGTTTAGTCCTGGTTTAGACCTGGTTAAGTCCTGGTTAAGTCCTGGTTAAGTCCTGGTTAAGTCCTGGTTTAGACCTGGTTTAGACCTGGTTTAGACCTGGTTTAGACCTGGTTAAGTCCTGGTTTAGCCCTGGTTTAGTCCTGGTTTAGACCTGGTTAAGTCCTGGTTAAGTCCTGGTTTAGCCCTGGTTTAGTCCTGGTTTAGACCTGGTTTAGACCTGGTTAAGTCCTGGTTAAGTCCTGGTTAAGTCCTGGTTAAGTCCTGGTTTAGACCTGGTTTAGACCTGGTTTAGACCTGGTTAAGTCCTGGTTTAGACCTGGTTTAGTCCTGGTTAAGTCCTGGTTTAGCCCTGGTTTAGTCCTGGTTTAGACCTGGTTAAGTCCTGGTTAAGTCCTGGTTAAGTCCTGGTTAAGTCCTGGTTTAGACCTGGTTTAGACCTGGTTAAGTCCTGGTTTAGACCTGGTTTAGACCTGGTTAAGTCCTGGTTTAGACCTGGTTTAGTCCTGGTTAAGTCCTGGTTTAGCCCTGGTTTAGTCCTGGTTTAGACCTGGTTAAGTCCTGGTTAAGTCCTGGTTAAGTCCTGGTTTAGACCTGGTTTAGACCTGGTTTAGACCTGGTTAAGTCCTGGTTTAGCCCTGGTTTAGTCCTGGTTTAGACCTGGTTTAGTCCTGGTTAAGTCCTGGTTAAGTCCTGGTTTAGACCTGGTTTAGACCTGGTTTAGACCTGGTTTAGACCTGGTTAAGTCCTGGTTTAGTCCTGGTTTAGACCTGGTTTAGACCTGGTTAAGTCCTGGTTTAGCCCTGGTTTAGTCCTGGTTTAGACCTGGTTAAGTCCTGGTTTAGACCTGGTTAAGTCCTGGTTAAGTCCTGGTTTAGACCTGGTTTAGACCTGGTTTAGACCTGGTTAAGTCCTGGTTTAGCCCTGGTTAAGTCCTGGTTTAGACCTGGTTAAGTCCTGGTTTAGACCTGGTTAAGTCCTGGTTTAGACCTGGTTAAGTCCTGGTTTAGACCTGGTTTAGTCCTGGTTAAGTCCTGGTTTAGACCTGGTTAAGTCCTGGTTTAGACCTGGTTTAGTCCTGGTTAAGTCCTGGTTTAGCCCTGGTTTAGTCCTGGTTTAGACCTGGTTAAGTCCTGGTTAAGTCCTGGTTAAGTCCTGGTTACGTCCTGGTTTAGACCTGGTTTAGACCTGGTTAAGTCCTGGTTTAGACCTGGTTTAGACCTGGTTAAGTCCTGGTTTAGACCTGGTTTAGTCCTGGTTAAGTCCTGGTTTAGCCCTGGTTTAGTCCTGGTTTAGACCTGGTTAAGTCCTGGTTTAGACCTGGTTAAGTCCTGGTTAAGTCCTGGTTAAGTCCTGGTTACATCCTGGTTTAGACCTGGTTTAGACCTGGTTTAGACCTGGTTAAGTCCTGGTTAAGTCCTGGTTTAGCCCTGGTTTAGTCCTGGTTTAGACCTGGTTAAGTCCTGGTTTAGCCCTGGTTTAGTCCTGGTTTAGACCTGGGCTGCAGACCCCCATTAGAGTCTTACTTCAAGTATCGCGAGAACAGAGGGTCAGTGCGAGAATCCCGTGGCAGGCCAGGCTCAGTAATATTCAGATTTAGAAACAACAACAAGCTTTGGGGAAAATGTTTGTTTCTGCGTGAGGCTGGTTCCAGACGGGACAGATGGAGGAGTTTCACCCCGAGGAGCGGCTGCGGACCCCGGACTGTGACTCCCAGGTAGGACCCCATCCCCGCGGACATTTAACCAGCCCGAGTTACTGAGAGCTGCTGGAATAATGGCTAACTAGCAAATGCTAACTGTAGCCACATTAGCTTTAGCTTTAGCTGTAAACCTCTCGTGCTGCTCTTGAACGGTTCAGGACGGGGTCATCCCGGTGAGAGCACCCGCGGGCCCCCGGGAGGAGTGCCCTGCCCGGCCTCAGAGCCCGGGGCCGGAGAGAGTTTGGCTCCGGGGCCGGGGGCCATGTCCCGCGAGGTGTTGTGCTGTTAGCACTGCGGCTAACGCGTCTTTACAGAAAACTGAATGAGTAACAGCCTCAGCTAACAGCGCTGTGTGATGTCTCAGAGTCTCAGACCTGTCTCACTCAGGTAAGGACAGGGACAGCTGTGGTTAGGACCAGGCAGAGGTGGATCTGAGAGGAAACATCTGGGCACATCTGCGTTTCACACACAGCTCCTGCTAAAACAACATCAAGTGTGTTTGTTTATTTGCGGTAAACACTCAGAGACAGCTCGGGCAGAAACGCGTCAGGAAGCGTTATAAGAAACCAAAACACATCTGTAAAACAATGTTCTAACTTCAGCAGGACACAGTTTGTGTGGGTGAACACTGAGGAGCCCGCAGCTGAAACAATCTCCTGGTTCTTTCTTTAATTTGCAAAGGACACATTTCTTTTTATTATTCTGAGCTGTTGTTTGGTGTGATGTGGTTTCTGTGTTTGTAGAAGTGTTTGGCTCTTTGCTCAGTAAAATAAATATGTTTGTTGTTATAACTATAGATCTGTGATGTATTAAGGCGGTACAGTGTATCACAGAGTATTGTTATCGTAATATCAGCAAACACAAAATCTATATCGCAAGAAATATTAACACCGAAGAATTATTTCCTTGGGTTAACGTAGTTTCAGTCCTGGTTCGGTTTTGGTTTAGTCCTAGTTTAGCCTCGGTTTAGACACAGTTTAGACCTGGTTCAGTCCTTATTTAGCCTTGGTTTAGACCTGGTTTAACCCTGGTTTACATTGTCGCTTTAACACGACTACTCATTGTACAAAAATGTGAATGAAAATATCTCCAGCTCAATATTCAACATAGTTATTGCATATTGCATGTTTCCGCCCCATTACAGATTATTTTCTTATTGATACAAGCTCATTCTTCAACACGTCAAACCAGGAAGTGCTCCTGTGCGTTTCCAAAGCCTATACACCATTACCAGACTCGTTCTGATAATTTCAGCCTTAAACCTCCGTCATTACAAAGCAGTCAGCTCATTTTGTCTTTAATGTGAAGTCACTTGTTGGCGTAAGACTCTGGAAAGTCCTCCACAGATCCTTTGGTTGATTTCAGCTGATTAATCAGTGTGGAACAACAATTTCCTGCTCATAGCTGTGCTAAATAGCCATTTTATTCTCTTTTATTTTCCACAAATACTTTATTATAAGTTATAAAACTTACTAATGCAAATGAGTCCAACACTATTACAGAAAGCCTGAGGAAAGCAGAATGAAGTCCAGATTACCTCTTTTTAAACCTGTGTTGTGAGTTTTTACCACAGTATTTTGACGCTGTAGCATGTTCAGTGTTTGAATGCTTTATGTTTTTGTCGCCCTCACACAGCAAATAGTTAATCCGAATGCAAAAAAATAAGGTCAAAATAAAATAAAATATAGAGCCACAAATTCAAGGGTTCTACTGGAGCAAAACAAACTGAACAGTCCCTGAAGGAAAGTGCTCAGGCAGCTTTTAGTTCTGTTTTTCCCTTATTCCTGGTGTCACGGTGTCTGGAAAATTCATATTGTTACTCCCCTCAAGTTCAATCAAAGGCTCAAGTTGCTCTTGGGATTTAATGGCATTTATTTGGACACGGTTCTTCAGCAGGTCTGAACATGCTTATCCTGTAGCCTTTTAATGCCCCAACAATGCTGCCAGAACTAAGAAAGAAAATACACGGCAACTACAGCCTGCCCCGGAGTTGTGGGTTTGAGTCCGAGCTTTAACACTTTGCCGAATGTCTCTCCCCAATGATTTCCTCTCATTTCTCAGCTGCACTTTAATAAAAATAAAAAAAGCCAAAACAAGGCTAAAAAACATCTTAAAAAGAAAGGAAGGAAATACAAAAGTTATATAACTTTCACTTGGTCTCGAACAGAAGAGGAATTAGTTCGATAATACAATAACATGCACCTCACTTCCGCATTGACTCAGCTTCAGTCTTCTGTAACTTAAAGACGACTTTGTGTCTTCATGCTTAGCGTCTACAGGCATGACACTTGCGGGCCTTACATCAGGACAGCATCTTTTTATTAAAACGGCGCATGACTGCATTTGTGTCTCAAAAAACAGCAAAAAACAGAGCGGGCAAGAGACGAAAATTGTCTGAGATTTGTCCGATAGCGCAGTGATAGGACAGGGAACAAGAGCAGTAAGAGCTCACAAAGCGTTGTGTTTTTACTGCAGGGAAACAGTTTTGTGAAAGAGCTTTTACTCAGCTTTTACTCAGACTCAGAAGAGGCTTCAGGGCTTGAGCTTTCTATTAATTATATTTACTATGATCATGGGTATTGTTCCTAGTGCTGTTCCATGTTCTTTGATACGGCAAAACAACGAAAAACACTCACAGGGAAAAACATCCATGCTTATGGTCAGTGTGGAGAATATAGAATCATTTTCCAGAAGAAAAATGCCATCGGCCAACTTGGACAAGCTCAATTTATTTGGGCTATTTACAGGTCACAGGCTACAGTACAGCTTCACTCCAGCTGCTTGCAAGAGCTTTCAGGACAGAGCGGCAGCGGAAAAAAGTGTTATAGCATGAGTATGCAAACAAAACAAAATATTCTTATGTTTTATAAAGTACTGACCTGTCTCCAATAAACTAATGTTGTCTTTTCTCTTCTCAGGATGTGTCTCCACTTCTCCGGATCTAAATACTCCCTTCAAACACGAAGCTGATGAACCGACCGCTTTTGACGACCAAAAACATCTCCTCCTCCTCAGATTCTTTAAAACCATGTAGTAACTTCATCTCCGAGCTCTAAAAACCATGGACGCCGCTCTCTCTCCTCCCCTCACAGCGAACGGGCAACAAGCTCCGCCTCCCCCCTCCCCTCCCAAAAAAACCTCATCGTCCAATCAGATTCGACTTTACACAAATAATAGCATTAGTATAGTGTAGCTCATCTTTACAGTATTCAGTGTAAAAATTCATCTGTTTTTGAAGCACTAGGTCATTTTTTTGGAAGTTTTGGAAACACTATTTAAAAACATTTCAAGTACTTTTAAAGGAAGCCACAGTAGCGACGTGGCCGTGACTGAAACCTGAAACATTTCAAGAGATTTTTCTTCTTTTTTGTGGCAGACATTTTGCATCCTGACTGAAAATTTAATGGACTAAAAGCCCACGTTACATTCATATTTTGGAAGAATTTAAGCATCCAATGTCCGCCGTATTGGACAGAGAAGACTGACAGAGCCGTATGGAATTTAAAACTGAGCCAAATAATGCATTACGAAGGATTAGACACAGTTAAAGGTTTGCTCTTTTGGACACACAAGGAATAAATTATTTTTTTGTCTTAGGGCTGCCATCACGGAATCCTCAATCCACTAAAACCCGAGCTCTTAGTCTACATTCAACAAAAATAAATGTGAAGAGTCATGTTTTATGATTGGCGTCCATTTTGGATACCTGAGACTGACGGACTTTGATGAAAGATTATTGTGGAGATTTTGTTTTTTCAAAGCAAATGGCAGCCATATTAGGATAGTTCTGGAGATAAACCGATTTTGGGACAGTTTTTATGAAAATATAGCGTCTAAACAAAGGCAGCCATGTTGGATACCCAAGATTGACGGACTTTAAAAGATTAAGATCCACCTTGCGATTGTCGTCTCGTCATTTGAGCCACGTTTTTTTTAAGGAATAGAAAGAGTTCATCAGCGTTTGGCCATGTTGGACACTTGAGCTTTAACCCGCTTTGGATCCATTTCTTGTTGATTTTTTGGACGTCATAACTTGTTTTCTCAGCTCTGCACCCAAACCAAAGGCGGACATGTTGGAAACGCAACACTGACGGACGTTTTCTTGTGGATGTGAGCTGCATAATTAATTTTCTCCTTGTTACATCCAAACAGACGGCCGCCATGTTGGACACTGACTGACCTTTGACCCAGCCTGGATCAGCTTCACGTTGAAACATCTCGCTTCTGTCTGGTTTCTGATTGGACGATGAACGGCTCGTTGCTCACCCCTCCCAGCCCCCGAGCGGCTAACTCCTCCCCCCTGCCTCCCTCCCCGTCTCCCTCGCCGTCCCCTCCGTCTCCGTCTCTGTTGCCTCTCCTGCCCCGCCCCCCTCCGTTGCCCGCCCTGGTGACTCCGCCCCCCGCGCCTCACCTGTCTTCGCTGTCGGACACGCCCACGCCCTCGCCCTCGCCGTGCCTGAGCTGGACCGAGTTCTGCGAGCTCCACGCCAGAGTCGCGGCGGGAGATTTCGCCAGACACTTCCGGGCGTTCCTCTTGGAAAACCCGCACTACTCCCCGGACTCGGCCGCCGCCTTCTGCCGACGCTTCACCGACAGATTCGTACGACACTTTCAGAGTGAACTGCAGGGGGCGCCGCAGAGCTCTGCCACAGCTGGAAGAGAGGAAACGGTGAGTGCAAGAGTCAGGATTAAATAAACAAGGTTTGTCTTAAAACTGAAGTTCCACAGTTGTCTAACAGCGTAGACCGCACAGAGCAGAGGAGAATACTGAGATCTGTTTATGGGTGAAAACAAAAAACATCTGCACCTTAAGGTGTCTCAGCAGAGACTAACTCACCTGGACCACAGTCTGCAGTCTACCTTCACCTGAAAGAGACAGGTCACTCCTCTGAGGACAGCATTGTCTGTATTTTAGCCAAAGAGAGTGACTGGGACAGGCGTGGCATCAGGGAAGCTGTTTTTGTGAAAATACAAAAACCTCTCAACAGAGGAGGAAGCCTTAGATTTAATCTTCCTCCAGTTTCACTCAACACTAGGAGTGGGTACCAAACCTGGTTTATAACAGCACCAGTGCTACATCAGGACGGTCCATGCGGGCCGATAAGCTTCAGCCTTCACGATGCTCTTATCGGTACTGAGTGGTCAGTAAATGCTTTGTAGTCAAATATCTGCGTGTTTTATTTTCACTCCTCTCATATTACTGCAGTATCAACATCAAAGTAAAGGGACTGCTGCTGTGCAAAGTCCCCTATTGATTGTATTTAAGGTTTTGACGGCAAGTGCCATTTTCAGATGTTTAGGTTTTCTGAAAAACAAAATTAACACTGTCCTCACAGAAAGAAGGTCCCCGTAAAAAAATTTGAGATTTATGTCCAGTAGTTCCCTCCCAGCAGTTTTCCTCAGAAATGATGACGCTCTTCAGAGTAAGAGCCAAATGTCTTCCAAAAAACAACCCTTGTCCAGATGACCTTCTTGTTGCTGGGGCCCGGGGCAAGAAGGCTTCCTATGGGCCCATTATAATAGAAAGAAAAAGAGCCCGCCCCCCGCTCTGTCGATGGCCCCGGGTGGGTTTCACAATAACCCTTCAGCTGGGTCCTGACCTGGATCCTGGCTCAGATCTGGTCCTCTGCCCCTGACAGGTTTAACCACAGAGACTCTGAAATGGGTCAAATGCAGAGGGACAATAACTTAGCCTTAGCCTTAGCCTTAGCCTTAGCCTTAGCCTTAGCCTTAGCCTTAGCCTTAGCCTTAGCCTTAGCCTTAACTGTGGGCTGCAGCAACTATAGAGTGAAAGATTTTTTTACTTTTTTAATACAGTACATCAGCCATTCCCAAAGTCAAGACGGTCGTGGCCCTCCTTAAATTTCCGAAAAATCCCTCGCGGACCCCCAACAATAAAACTTCCCTCTTTTCAAAAGACTCTGCCATGTTTTTCTTCATATGTTTTTTATAAAAACGTTACAAAAACACAGATTATTGACTAAAAGTTGTTTTAAAGTAATATTTTAAAACAAGTATACAACTGTAATTAATTTCAGATGTTTTTTATGTTCTTAATGAAAATATTAAGTACCTAAAAACATTGACTTTTTATATTTTTGTATGTTTTATTTGTTTTTATGAACCAAAACCATGTGTCTGAAATAAGTATAATAAAAAAATAAATTGAAATTGAAATATAGACAGCCTCTGGGGGCCCCCCTGTAGTACTTTCGCGGACCCCTAGGGGGCCCTGGACCCCACTTTGGGAACCACTGCAGTACATTAAAAGTTATTGTTAACTAATTTATCGATGAATATCTGTCTGGAGTAGACAGATATCCATCATGGTGTTAACTATAAATAACAAGCGGTGTAATGCTGTCCTGAACTCTGTCAACAAATGGAAAACTTAGCTTTGTATTCACAATGTTGCTTTTTCTCCAGTAATATCATTAATATCATTAATATCAGTAATATCAGTAATATCACTGTGAATGGGAACTATAAACACATTTTTAACCAACTGTCTTCTTTAGTTCCCTACATAATCTTCTGTGTATGATGATAATGCAGCAGCTGCTGGGTCAGGTTGATGGTTTCGTGTTCCTCTGGTTCTGACTCGTGTCCCTCTGCTCCCTCAGCTGTCCTCCTGGGCCCCTCAGTCTGACGCCACCTCTCTGGAGGAGGACGAGGAGGCCCTGTCCCCTCTGTCCGGGCCCCCCAGGGTCCTGTCCAAACCGCCCTGCGCCGCGTCCCGCCCCGAGCCCGCCTTCAGGGACCACCAGAGCCAGGCCCAGCCCCCGTCCTCGTCCTCCTCCTGCTGCTCCTCGGTCGGGGGGAACAACAACGGCAGGAGGACCGCGGCCGGGAACGGGGAGGCCCCGGTGGAGGAGCGGGGAGAGCGCGAGGAGGAGGAGGACGGCTGGGCCGGGGCGGCCTCCGTGGGAGAAGAACCGGAGGAACGAGAGGGACAGGAGGGACAGGAGGGCGCTCTGGAGCCAGGAGAGACCGAGAACTCCGAGAACACTCCTCAGAACCAGACCAGGTACAGTCCTCAGAACCAGACCAGAACCAGACCAGAACCAGACCAGGTACAGTCCTCAGAACCAGACCAGAACCAGACCAGAACCAGACCAGGTACAGTCCTCAGAACCAGACCAGAACCAGACCAGAACCAGACCAGGTACAGTCCTCAGAACCAGACCAGAACCAGACCAGGTACAGGCCACAGAACCAGACCAGAACCAGACCAGGTACAGTCCTCAGAACCAGACCAGAACCAGACCAGGTACAGGCCACAGAACCAGACCAGAACCAGACCAGGTACAGTTCTCAGAACCAGACCAGGTACAGTCCACAGAACCAGACCAGAACCAGACCAGGTACAGTCCTCAGAACCAGACCAGGTACAGTCCTCAGAACCAGACCAGGTACAGGCCACAGAACCAGACCAGAACCAGACCAGGTACAGTCCTCAGAACCAGACCAGTACCAGACCAGGTACAGTCCTCAGAACCAGACCAGGTACAGTCCTCAGAACCAGACCAGGTACAGTCCTCAGAACCAGACCAGGTACAGTCCACAGAACCAGACCAGGTACAGTCCACAGAACCAGACCAGAACCAGGTCCAGTTGTCCTTACGCCCTGTTGTCATCTCCTGGTTGCAGCTCCAAAGGAAACGGCGGCAGTTCGTCGAAGAACAAGCTGAAGAAGCGTTTCTCTCTGAGGAACATGAGCCGCAGCGTCAGAGGCAGCGTCCGGGGCATCCTGCACTGGAGGAGCACGTCCACCGAGCTACCACAGAGCTACAGCTACACCATGGGGGTCCAGGTGAGGGCTGGACCTGGGCTGGACATGGGACAATGGATATACAGTAGAGATGGGGAACATTTTGTGATGCATTGTTTGTGTCTCTAAAACGATGCTGGATCAAAGCAGAAAAGCTAATAATTTAAATTTTAAAGGCGACTGATCTTTGAAGCACACAGGTTGCAAATAGTCAGCTCTGGTAGAAGTTAATGGAACTCTCTGAACGCGCATGTGCTGGATAACGTGTGGGTTTTTTACCTCCGCTCTCTGTGAGAACATGGCGGCGCCTGCTTCATTACAGGCTACTGTCCAGAGGCAAACAGGGCTTGGACAAGAGCCCCAGCTTTTACAAGATGCGTCATAAGAAAGCCTGATGATTTGGCAACAAAACAAAACATGTTTACTGCTGTCTTCGACCGCTGTTACAGTAAATATAGGCAGCGCTGTTAAATGCAGACGCTGCTGTCGCGCACATGAACGCTGCAGGCTAAACGTATAATAACTTTGCTCGATCTGTATTATATAAGTTAAATATCAGTGATTGTAAATGTCCTGCAGAAACAATACAGCTAACAATGGACATATGGAGCCTTAGTCGATGTAACCGCTGTTGATAAATTAGGCTGCGCTCGCAACCATAACCTAGTATTAGTTTTTTAGTTTTCAGAGCGGAAAAGCCTTTTTCAGTTAATGTTTCAAATATATAATCTACAATTAAAAATAATATTTGTTGATAACACAAAATGTTGAATAAATAATTCATAGTTCACGAAATAATTTTTCAAATTTTAGTCATTTGTCATTTAATTAAAGCTGACATGAACCAAAACAGTGCTAGATTCATCGATGCATTGTTTTTGATTGGAATTGTGAGCCTCTGACTCAAAATCGAATCATAAGATGATCATCCCAGGACCATCTGTGTCATAAACCTGTTCTCTCTCATCTCTCTCTGATCCCTCTCTGTTCTCTCTCTGATCTCTCTCTGCTCTCTCTCTCTGCTCTCTCTCTGCTCTCTCTCTGCTCTCTCTCTGTTCTCTCTCTGATCTCTCTCTGCTCTCTCTGTTCTCTCTCTGTTCTCTCTCATCTCTCTCTGATCCCTCTCCGTTCTCTCTCTGACCTCTCTCTGTTCTCTCTCTGTTCTCTCTCTGCTCTCTCTCTGCTCTCTCTCTGTTCTCTCTCTGACCTCTCTCTGTTCTCTCTCTGCTCTCTCTGTTCTCTCTCTGCTCTCTCTCTGTTCTCTCTCTGACCTCTCTCTGTTCTCTCTCTGACCTCTCTCTGTTCTCTCTCTGACCTCTCTCTGTTCTCTCTCTGACCTCTCTCTGTTCTCTCCTCTCTCCTCAGGACGGCTGTAAGCGTGGCTCCGGCTCTTCTCAGCCCTCGATGCCGGTCTCCCTCTCGATGCCTCTGACCCTCCCTCACTCCTCCTCCTCCTCTCTGCCCCCATCCTCCTCCAGCAGCGCCACCTCCTTGTCCCAGGACCCCCACTTGAACCACCCGAACCGGCGCCGGAGCAACGGAGAGAACTCCCAGCACAAGGACAAGTGGACGCACCGCCTGGACAAACTGCGCCTGTCTCGCTCCCCCCCGCCGGTCCTCAACATGGCCGCCGCCAGCACGCCCCCTCCCTCCTCCTCCTCGTCTTTGCCTCCCGTTGCCGCGGCGACCCCCAGAAAAGCGGGGCGTCTGGTGCGAGAGGGCGGGGTCACCGTGAGCTCGTCCAACGATGAGTTCGGTGGGAGCGGGCACGGGTTTTCGGGTTTCTCATTCGGTTTGCTGCATCACAGCGGAGACAGCAGCCCCACGGTGAATAACGCAGTGCAGCCTCTGTCCTCCGGGGGCAACGTGCCCTGGAGGGGCGGCCGCTGGCACAAGTGTCGGCTGGTGCTCCGAGAGAGAGACCGAGAGGCAGAGAGAGGAGAAGAGTACTACCTGGAGTTCTTCATACCGCCAAAGGTCAGTCAGAGGGAAACTCAGGCCTTAGGACATCAGCTTAATCTGGGGACACACTGCACGATTTTACAAAGAGCCACAGCTGTGCCGAGTCTCTCCCAGTCTGCTCTAGTCTCAGGTAGTCTGTCCCAGTCAGCTCTAGTCTCAGGGAGTCTGTCCCAGTCAGCTCTAGTCTCAGGGAGTCTGTCCCAGTCAGCTCTAGTCTCAGGGAGTCTGTCCCAGTCAGCTCTCGTCTCAGGAGTCTGTCCCAGTCAGCTCTAGTCTCAGGAGTGTGTCCCAGTCAGCTTTAGTCTCAGGAGTCTGTCCCAGTCAGCTCTAGTCTCAGGGAGTCTGTCCCAGTCAGCTCTAGTCTCAGGGAGTCTGTCCCAGTCAGCTCTCGTCTCAGGAGTGTGTCCCAGTCAGCTTTAGTCTCAGGAGTCTGTCCCAGTCAGCTCTAGTCTCAGGAGTGTGTCCCAGTCAGCTCTAGTCTCAGGGAGTCTGTCCCAGTCAGCTCTAGTCTCAGGGAGTGTGTCCCAGTCAGCTCTAGTCTCAGGAGTGTGTCCCAGTCAGCTCTAGTCTCAGGGAGTCTGTCCCAGTCAGCTCTAGTCTCAGGAGTGTGTCCCAGTCAGCTCTAGTCTCAGGGAGTCTGTCCCAGTCAGCTCTAGTCTCAGGGAGTGTGTCCCAGTCAGCTCTAGTCTCAGGGAGTGTGTCCCAGTCAGCTCTAGTCTCAGGGAGTGTGTCCCAGTCAGCTCTAGTCTCAGGGAGTCTGTCCCAGTCAGCTCTAGTCTCAGGGAGTGTGTCCCAGTCAGCTCTAGTCTCAGGGAGTCTGTCCCAGTCAGCTTTAGTCTCAGGGAGTCTGTCCCAGTCTGCTCTAGTCTCAGGGAGTCTGTCCCAGTCTGCTCTAGTCTCAGGGAGTCTGTCCCAGTCAGCTCTAGTCTCAGGGAGTCTGTCCCAGTCAGCTCTAGTCTCAGGGAGTCTGTCCCAGTCAGCTCTAGTCTCAGGGAGTCTGTCCCAGTCAGCTCTAGTCTCAGGGAGTGTGTCCCAGTCAGCTCTAGTCTCAAGGAGTCTGTCCCAGTCAGCTCTAGTCTCAGGAGTGTGTCCCAGTCAGCTCTAGTCTCAGGGAGTGTGTCCCAGTCAGCTCTAGTCTCAGGGAGTGTGTCCCAGTCAGCTCTAGTCTCAGGGAGTGTGTCCCAGTCAGCTCTAGTCTCAGGGAGTGTGTCCCAGTCAGCTCTAGTCTCAGGGAGTGTGTCCCAGTCAGCTCTAGTCTCAGGGAGTGTGTCCCAGTCAGCTCTAGTCTCAGGGAGTGTGTCCCAGTCAGCTTTAGTCTCAGGGAGTCTGTCCCAGTCTGCTCTAGTCTCAGGGAGTCTGTCCCAGTCTGCTCTAGTCTCAGGGAGTCTGTCCCAGTCAGCTCTAGTCTCAGGGAGTCTGTCCCAGTCAGCTCTAGTCTCAGGGAGTCTGTCCCAGTCAGCTCTAGTCTCAGGGAGTCTGTCCCAGTCAGCTCTCGTCTCAGGAGTGTGTCCCAGTCAGCTTTAGTCTCAGGAGTCTGTCCCAGTCAGCTCTAGTCTCAGGAGTGTGTCCCAGTCAGCTTTAGTCTCAGGAGTCTGTCCCAGTCAGCTTTAGTCTCAGGAGTGTGTCCCAGTCAGCTCTAGTCTCAGGGAGTCTGTCCCAGTCAGCTCTAGTCTCAGGGAGTGTGTCCCAGTCAGCTCTAGTCTCAGGAGTGTGTCCCAGTCAGCTCTAGTCTCAGGGAGTCTGTCCCAGTCAGCTCTAGTCTCAGGAGTGTGTCCCAGTCAGCTCTAGTCTCAGGGAGTCTGTCCCAGTCAGCTCTAGTCTCAGGGAGTGTGTCCCAGTCAGCTCTAGTCTCAGGGAGTCTGTCCCAGTCAGCTCTAGTCTCAGGGAGTGTGTCCCAGTCAGCTTTAGTCTCAGGAGTCTGTCCCAGTCAGCTCTAGTCTCAGGGAGTGTGTCCCAGTCAGCTCTAGTCTCAGGGAGTGTGTCCCAGTCAGCTCTAGTCTCAGGGAGTCTGTCCCAGTCAGCTCTAGTCTCAGGAGTGTGTCCCAGTCAGCTCTAGTCTCAAGGAGTCTGTCCCAGTCAGCTCTAGTCTCAGGGAGTGTGTCCCAGTCAGCTCTAGTCTCAGGGAGTGTGTCCCAGTCAGCTCTAGTCTCAGGGAGTGTGTCCCAGTCAGCTCTAGTCTCAGGGAGTGTGTCCCAGTCAGCTCTAGTCTCAGGGAGTGTGTCCCAGTCAGCTCTAGTCTCAGGGAGTGTGTCCCAGTCAGCTCTAGTCTCAGGGAGTGTGTCCCAGTCAGCTCTAGTCTCAGGGAGTGTGTCCCAGTCAGCTTTAGTCTCAGGGAGTCTGTCCCAGTCTGCTCTAGTCTCAGGGAGTCTGTCCCAGTCTGCTCTAGTCTCAGGGAGTCTGTCCCAGTCAGCTCTAGTCTCAGGGAGTCTGTCCCAGTCAGCTCTAGTCTCAGGGAGTCTGTCCCAGTCAGCTCTCGTCTCAGGAGTGTGTCCCAGTCAGCTTTAGTCTCAGGAGTCTGTCCCAGTCAGCTCTAGTCTCAGGAGTGTGTCCCAGTCAGCTTTAGTCTCAGGAGTCTGTCCCAGTCAGCTCTAGTCTCAGGAGTGTGTCCCAGTCAGCTCTAGTCTCAGGGAGTCTGTCCCAGTCAGCTCTAGTCTCAGGGAGTGTGTCCCAGTCAGCTCTAGTCTCAGGAGTGTGTCCCAGTCAGCTCTAGTCTCAGGGAGTCTGTCCCAGTCAGCTCTAGTCTCAGGAGTGTGTCCCAGTCAGCTCTAGTCTCAGGGAGTCTGTCCCAGTCAGCTCTAGTCTCAGGGAGTGTGTCCCAGTCAGCTCTAGTCTCAGGGAGTGTGTCCCAGTCAGCTCTAGTCTCAGGGAGTGTGTCCCAGTCAGCTCTAGTCTCAGGGAGTCTGTCCCAGTCAGCTCTAGTCTCAGGGAGTCTGTCCCAGTCAGCTCTAGTCTCAGGGAGTCTGTCCCAGTCAGCTCTAGTCTCAGGGAGTGTGTCCCAGTCAGCTTTAGTCTCAGGAGTCTGTCCCAGTCAGCTCTAGTCTCAGGGAGTGTGTCCCAGTCAGCTCTAGTCTCAGGGAGTCTGTCCCAGTCAGCTCTAGTCTCAGGGAGTGTGTCCCAGTCAGCTCTAGTCTCAGGAGTGTGTCCCAGTCAGCTCTAGTCTCAGGGAGTCTGTCCCAGTCAGCTCTAGTCTCAGGGAGTGTGTCCCAGTCAGCTCTAGTCTCAGGGAGTGTGTCCCAGTCAGCTCTAGTCTCAGGGAGTGTGTCCCAGTCAGCTCTAGTCTCAGGGAGTGTGTCCCAGTCAGCTCTAGTCTCAGGGAGTGTGTCCCAGTCAGCTCTAGTCTCAGGGAGTGTGTCCCAGTCAGCTCTAGTCTCAGGGAGTGTGTCCCAGTCAGCTCTAGTCTCAGGGAGTCTGTCCCAGTCAGCTCTAGTCTCAGGAGTGTGTCCCAGTCAGCTCTAGTCTCAGGGAGTCTGTCCCAGTCAGCTCTAGTCTCAGGGAGTGTGTCCCAGTCAGCTCTAGTCTCAGGGAGTGTGTCCCAGTCAGCTCTAGTCTCAGGGAGTGTGTCCCAGTCAGCTCTAGTCTCAGGGAGTCTGTCCCAGTCAGCTCTAGTCTCAGGGAGTCTGTCCCAGTCAGCTCTAGTCTCAGGGAGTCTGTCCCAGTCAGCTCTAGTCTCAGGGAGTCTGTCCCAGTCAGCTCTAGTCTCAGGGAGTGTGTCCCAGTCAGCTTTAGTCTCAGGAGTCTGTCCCAGTCAGCTCTAGTCTCAGGGAGTGTGTCCCAGTCAGCTCTAGTCTCAGGGAGTCTGTCCCAGTCAGCTCTAGTCTCAGGGAGTGTGTCCCAGTCAGCTCTAGTCTCAGGAGTGTGTCCCAGTCAGCTCTAGTCTCAGGGAGTCTGTCCCAGTCAGCTCTAGTCTCAGGGAGTGTGTCCCAGTCAGCTCTAGTCTCAGGGAGTGTGTCCCAGTCAGCTCTAGTCTCAGGGAGTGTGTCCCAGTCAGCTCTAGTCTCAGGGAGTGTGTCCCAGTCAGCTCTAGTCTCAGGGAGTGTGTCCCAGTCAGCTCTAGTCTCAGGGAGTGTGTCCCAGTCAGCTCTAGTCTCAGGGAGTGTGTCCCAGTCAGCTCTAGTCTCAGGGAGTGTGTCCCAGTCAGCTCTAGTCTCAGGGAGTGTGTCCCAGTCAGCTCTAGTCTCAGGGAGTGTGTCCCAGTCAGCTTTAGTCTCAGGGAGTCTGTCCCAGTCTGCTCTAGTCTCAGGGAGTCTGTCCCAGTCAGCTCTAGTCTCAGGAGTCTGTCCCAGTCAGCTCTAGTCTCAGGGAGTCTGTCCCTGTCAGCTCTACTCTCAGGGAGTCTGTCCCTGTCAGCTCTAGTCTCAGGGAGTCTGTCCCAGTCAGCTCTAGTCTCAGGGAGTGTGTCCCAGTCAGCTCTAGTCTCAGGGAGTGTGTCCCAGTCAGCTCTAGTCTCAGGGAGTGTGTCCCAGTCAGCTCTAGTCTCAGGGAGTGTGTCCCAGTCAGCTCTAGTCTCAGGGAGTGTGTCCCAGTCAGCTCTAGTCTCAGGGAGTGTGTCCCAGTCAGCTCTAGTCTCAGGGAGTGTGTCCCAGTCAGCTCTAGTCTCAGGGAGTGTGTCCCAGTCAGCTTTAGTCTCAGGGAGTCTGTCCCAGTCTGCTCTAGTCTCAGGGAGTCTGTCCCAGTCAGCTCTAGTCTCAGGAGTCTGTCCCAGTCAGCTCTAGTCTCAGGGAGTCTGTCCCTGTCAGCTCTACTCTCAGGGAGTCTGTCCCTGTCAGCTCTAGTCTCAGGGAGTCTGTCCCAGTCAGCTCTGCGCCACCAATTTTAAAGCCAACTCTCGTTGTTGAAAACCTGTAGAGGTCCTGCTTCCTGTAGACCCACCACCCGCAGGAAGGACTATAAGGGGCCGGTGCGGTGTGGTCTGGGTGGTAGTCGAAGGCAGGTGTCTCGACTGTCCAATCTGCAGGCACAGAATCTTGTTCTTGGGACATGGAATGTCTCCTCGCTGGGGGAAGGAGCCTGAGCTTGTGCAGGAGGTTGAGTGTTACTGACTAGAAATAGTCGGGCTCGCCTTCATGGCACAGCCTGGGCTCTGGAACCCAACTCCTTGTGAGGGGCTGGACTCTCTACCACTCAGGAGTTGCCCACAGTAAGAGTCAGGGCTGGCTAACCCCCAGATCAGCTCCATGTGTTGGGGTTTACCCCGGTGAATGAGAGGCTTGCGTTCCTGCACCTTCGGGTCGGGGACAGATTCCTCACTGGTTTTGGTTTATGGTCTGTTGAGAACGTTTGGCTGAGCCTCTGTCAGAGGGGTCTTCAACTCCCAGCTCTGAGAGAGCTTCAACCAGATCCCAAGGGAGGCTGGGGACATTGAGTCTGAGTGGGCCTTGTGCTCCACCTCCATTGTCGATGCAGCCGCTCGTAGCTGTGGTCTCTTGTGCCTGTTGTGGTGGCAACTCCCGAACCTGGTGGTGGACATCGGAAGCCTGGAGCCTGGTTGGCTGTGGGACTCGTGAGGCAGCCAGTGGGTACTGGCAGGTCAAGTGTGCCGCTGCCTGGGCAGTTGTAAATCCAAAAACTCGGGTCTGGGAGGAGTTTGGGGAGGCCATGGAGGAGGACTATTAGTCGGCCTCGAAGAAATTCTGGCAAACCGTCCGCCGCCTCAGGAGGGCGAGGCAGTGCTTCACTAACACTGTTTACAGTGGCGGTGGGGAGCTGTTAATCTCGACTGGGGATGTTGTCGGGTGGTGGGAAAAATACTTTGAGGATCTTCTCAACCTTCTGTAGCGGAAGCAGAGGCTGGGCACTCAGGGGACCGCAGCTTTACCAAACTTAAAGAGTCCTATAGAAAATAAGGGCTGATATTTTTTCATCGTGTGGATTTTAATTTGGGAGTTATTGGATAATGAGTTCGAAAATAAGTAAAATGATTAAAGTTAACTCCACAGAACAACTCCTCCACAGCTCCATGTCCATGTTAATTCTTCTCTCCCTCTCGTCCAGGCATCGAAGCCACGTCTGACTGTTCCCTGCTGCTCCATCGTGGACGTGAGGAGCACCACGGCTCTGGAGGTTCCCGACAAAGAGAACACCTTCTTGCTGCAGGTAAAACACCTCCACCACCACTACCAGCAGCAGCAGCAGGTTATCGACCACACCTGAGAGGGGAGAGGGTGTGGGGTGTGAGGAGCTACTGCTGGTTCTGAGAGCGAGGAGTCAGTGTGTGGCGGTTATAATGTTCAGTCTGATGCTTTAATAATATGACTGGATCCCCTTAATGAGGCCTTTTATTCTGTAAACGGTGGTCCTCTGTTGTGTTTTCAGCTGGACGGGGCGGCGCAGTACGTGATCGAGACTCGAGACGCGGTTCAGATGAGAGCCTGGCTCAGCGACATCAGGAACGCCATCTGCCTCAGGTACGAGCCCGGGACAGTCAAGAGGAGACGGTGTGTGCGAGTATCCTGGTTATGATCGGGTTTTTTAAATATCCTGGTTAATGCGCATGCAAACGCAGTGTCCCGATGCAGTATCTGGGAGAAGCCTCTGTCCCGGTTGAGGCACAGTGACACTCTACCTGGAAAACTCAATCTTCAAATTTCAATTTATTTTTATAATCAAAATTTGTTTGGACATGTCATTTTTTCAGGTGTTATTAGCTTATGCTACACCGTGCACCGCGGTGTTGAGTCGCATATAATTACCGCAGGGGAAATTCTCACCGCGACAGCCCTAACTGCACTCAAACCAGGCAAAGCAATTCCTTGCTGCAGCTCTACATCATAATAATTACGTGTTGGTTGTTAGTTATTTTTGTTCATGGAAATGTGTTGAAAGGTTATAAAAAGTCATGAGAATAGTTCAGTGAAGTGAAAGAAACAGAATATATTTGTGTGCAGTGAACAGGACGAGTCTGAGGCCGGGACCGGACCTCTGGACCTCAGTGGGACTCCGGAGATCGTGGACCGTCTCTCTCAAGGTAACACGTCGTCTCCGTCCTCTCTCCACTCTGTCCTGATGTCTCTGTCCTCTCTCTGTCCTCTCTCCGCTCTGTCCTGATGTCTCTGTCCTCTCTCTGTCCTCTCTCCGCTCTGTCCTGATGTCTCTGTCCTCTCTCTGTCCTCTCTCCGCTCTGTCCTGATGTCTCTGTCTTGATGTTTCCGTCCTCTGTCCTCATGTCTCTGTTCTCTGTCCTGATGTCTCTGTCCTGATGTCTCCGTCCTCTGTCCTGATGTCTCCGTCCTCTGTTCTGATGTTTCTGTCCTCTGTCCTGATGTCTCCGTCCTCCGTCCTCTGTCCTGATGTCTCTGTTCTGATGTCTCTGTCCTCTGTCCTGATGTCTCCGTCCTCTGTTCTGATATCTCTGTCCTCTGTTCTGATGTCTCTGTCCTGATGTCTCTGTCCTGATGTCTCCGTCCTCTGTCCTGATGTCTCTGTCCTCTGTCCTGATGTCTCCGTCCTCTGTTCTGATATCTCTGTCCTCTGTCCTGATGTCTCTGTCCTGATGTCTCCGTCCTCTGTCCTGATGTCTCTGTCCTCTGTCCTGATGTCTCTGTCCTCTGTTCTGATGTCTCTGTCCTCTGTTCTGATGTCTCTGTCCTCTGTTCTGATGTCTCTGTCCTCTGTCCTGATGTCTCTGTCCTCTGTTCTGATGTTTCTGTCCTCTGTCCTGATGTCTCTGTCCTCTGTTCTGATGTCTCTGTCCTCTGTTCTGATGTCTCTGTCCTCTGTTCTGATGTCTCTGTCCTCTGTCCTGATGTCTCTGTCCTCTGTTCTGATGTTTCTGTCCTCTGTCCTGATGTCTCTGTCCTGATGTCTCTGTTCTGATGTCTCTGTCCTCTGTCCTAATGTCTCTGTCCTGCTGTCTCCATCCTCTGTCCTGACGCCTGTGAACTGTCCTGGTTCCAGTCTGTTATGGCGGGATCGGAGGCTCCTCCCCCCTCATGGACCCACTTCCTCCCGAGCTCCCGCCCCGAGCGCCTCTCGACGAATCAGACGGCAGAATTCTGGGAGGGGGCGGGGCCAGCCTGGGGACGCCTTTCGCAGAGACGCCGGACGCTACAGGTAAGAAACATTTCTTTCATGAATAAAAAAAAGCGCTCCTATTTATCAGGCCAGTGTTTATCGGCCATCGGCTTTTAAAAATCTGTATCGGCCTCGGAAAAAATCATATCGGTCGAACACTAATGGACTTCTCTACTTACCCCTCTCAGGGTCGTTCCTGTTCTCTGAGGTCAGCCCCTCGGACCCAGTGGAGCACCCGCTCAGCGAGTGCCAGTGGTTCCACGGGACTCTGTCCAGACTGAAGGCGGCCCAGCTGGTCTTAGCGGGAGGTCCGGCCAGCCACGGGGTCTTCCTGGTCCGACAGAGCGAAACCCGGAGGGGCGAGTACGTGCTCACCTTCAACTTCCAGGGCAAGGCCAAGGTAAACCACTGAAACACGTTCAGTCAACAGCAGGGTTTAGACCTGGTTTAGACCTGGAAATATTTTTGAATGGGACGTTTTCAGACCCACGTCACTGAGAAAGAGAATGGGTCTAAAGAGTCTAAGACCCCAGTACATGTCCTAACCTTTGACCTTTGACCTCCCAGCACCTGCGCCTGTCCCTGAACGAGGACGGCCAGTGCCGCGTGCAGCACCTCTGGTTCCAGTCCATCTTCGACATGTTGGAGCACTTCAGGGTCCACCCCATCCCGCTGGAGTCCGGGGGGGCCTCCGACGTCACGCTCATCAGCTTCGTGGGGGCCACCACTGTCCGACAGCCAGGTACGCCTCCAAAAAACTAAAAACACACAGCCAGGTACGCCTCCAAAAAACTAAAAACACACAGCCAGGTACGCCTCCAAAATACTAAAAACACACAGCCACGTACGCCTCCAAAAAACTAAAACACACAGCCAGGTACGCCTCCAAAAAACTAAAAACACAGCCAGGTACGCCTCCAAAATACTAAAAACACACAGCCACGTACGCCTCCAAAAAACTAAAAACACAGCCAGGTACGCCTCCAAAAAACTAAAAACACACAGCCAGGTACGCCTCCAGAAAACTAAAAACACATAGCCAGGTACGCCTCCAAAAAACTAAAAACGCACAGCCAGGTACGCCTCCAAAAAACTAAAAACGCACAGCCAGGTACGCCTCCAAAAAACTAAAAACACACAGCCAGGTACGCCTCTGAAAACTAAAAACACACAGCCAGGTACGCCTCCAAAAAACTAAAAAACACACAGCCAGGTACGCCTCCAAAAAACTAAAAACACAGCCAGGTACGCCTCCAAAAACTAAAAACACACAGCCATGTACGCCTCCAAAAAACTAAAAACGCACAGCCAGGTACGCCTCCAAAAAACTAAAAACACACAGCCAGGTACGCCTCTGAAAACTAAAAACACACAGCCAGGTACGCCTCCAAAAACTAAAAACACACAGCCAGGTATGCCTCCAAAAAACTAAAAAACACAGCCAGGTATGCCTCCAAAAAACTAAAAAACACAGCCAGGTGTGCCTCCAAAAAACTAAAAAACACACAGCCATGTACGCCTCCAAAAAACTAAAAACACACAGCCAGGTACGCCTCCAAAAAACTAAAAACACACAGCCAGGTACGCCTCCAGAAAACTAAAAACACACAGCCAGGTACGCCTCCAAAAACTAAAAAAACACAGCCAGGTACGCCTCCAAAAAACTAAAAACACACAGCCAGGTACGCCTCCAAAAAACTAAAAACACAGCCAGGTACGCCTCCAAAAAACTAAAAACACAGCCAGGTACGCCTCCAAAAAACTAAAAACAAACCGTCAGATAGCAAGGTAAAAATGAATGAAACTAAAAATCAAACCAAAACACAGAAACAATTTAATTGCTTGACTTTTATTTTGAAAAGAAGCTGTACACAGCTGCAGTAAAGGGCTTTTAAATGTTTAAACCCTTCAAACCTAACATTAAACCATCAACTTGCACTAAAATTCTAGACCTTCTTTTATTTTTTTATTAGAATTTTATAAATTTTTGTGTACAAAGAAAAGCAGCACAAACAGAGATACTTAGGGCTGACACAATAAAATACATAAACAATAAAAATCAACAGTAAACATCAAACAATAATCTTAAATGGGAATCACACAAAGAGAGGATCTAGAACGTTAAAAAACAAAAACAGTCCTACCACCACTAAGCTTTAAAGTAAGCGTAGTTTAAGTCAGTGTTTCCCAACCAGGGAATGCTGGGGGTAAACAAATTATTACTTAATTTATTTTGAAGAAAAAAAAAATTATATTGCACATTGAAAGTTATGAAAGACAAGCTCAGGTTCTCAAAGATCGATGAGGAGGCGAAACTGCTAAAAAATGTTAATTGAATATTAAATTAGTATTATATTTATAGTAAAAAAAAATCAGGAGAGTTAGTATTCTAAAAAAAAGAAAGTATATAGTTATTGTACAATAATAATAATGTGTATGAGAAAATGTCAGTGTTTTTCTGATCGTGTGTGTGAGGAGTTACGCAGGATAGAAAAGAACTGAACACTAAACTGTTCCACCTCGAGCTGAAGTAAAAAACAGCTCACTTCACTCTCTCCAACCTTGTATAGAACATAATTATTATCTAATATCTGAATAATGCCCTGTCACATAGTTTATTACCAAATTTAGAATAAAAAATAAGCTAAGACTAAATTAAACAGTGCAGCAGCTTTAAACGACCATCAAACACTTACAGGCAACAGAATATTTAGATTTAGCCCTGAACATTACATGCTGTGGGCGACTGAGGAAGCAGAGAGCAGCACCTGTGAGCACCTCAGGAAGTCCAAGAACTGGGACAAGTTGGGACGGACTTCAGAAATAAATGTTTTGATATAAATGTAACTTACTGAGATGCAGGTTGCTTCAGGGCCAATAAAACGTCTGATGTGCTGAGACTTTTTTCACTGAGAGAGCCCTTTTCTGAAGCACAAGGCCAGACACACACCAACCAAACATTCCAACCTTTCAAGATACGATGCCCACAAATATTTATTCTACATTTTAACTAAGGAACACTGACCTAACCCTGTTGTTCTTAACTTGAATCTCACTTTTTATAAAAATCCATTGAGCACCAGTGAAAAACAGGGCCCTTACCTTAAACAGTGGGACGAGGCCTAGATGGCTGACAGCAGTGGTCACCCTAACCGTGAGACTAAAGTGCCCCCTAGAGGACGCAGAGAGCAGAACATTTAAATACATGAACCCTCAGGAGGCGTGGCTTTAGCAGGAACTCAGGTTAATGCACTTTTGTGACCTGTTTATATTTTACCTGTACATTATTCATGCTCCCTCCTCATTATTATTATTATTATTATTATTATTATTATTATTATTATTATTATTATGAACCTGGTGTTTTAAAGCGACAGCAGCGTCTTCACAGTGAGCTCCTGATCTGGAGGAGCAGACAGGAGCGGGACCTCACTGTGAAGCACCCGGACGGCGGCCATTTTGTGTGGTCTGTCTGGCTCCCGTGTTTCTGTGATCTCTGTGCTGTTTGTGGTTTGTTTGTTTGTTTGTTGGTGGTTTTGTTGACGCTGCTCGTCCCCACAGGCCGAGACCGGGCCGGCAGCCGCGCCGCAGCCTGCGACGTCATCAACACGCGCCATCCCGACTCCCCATCAACCCCCATCTCTGACTGTGTGTAAGTGACAAGCACGGAGAGAGAGTGGGACAGGGTTTAATATTGTGCTCCTTAAATCCACGAGAGTTTGACCTGACGTACTCGAGACCACTGAGACAACTGAAGAAGAAGCAGTGAAAAGTATATTGCTATGAAACTACTCGATGTAAGAACTGTTCATTTTCCGGGTGTAAGCATCAAAGAGGACAGTGATTCAGAAGTGTAGTCAAATCAGAAGTTTCATGAGTTCTCACAGGTTACAGCGTAGCTACAGGCTCAGGAAAGGAGAGAGCCCTGAGAGAGGAGCGTCCTTAGTTTTTATATTTCTGTATGACGATCTCAGCAGAGCGTTATCTTCTTTGTCTTCTTGGACCTCCCCCGCATTGGGCAGGGCCACGGGATCACACCTGCAACCTGCAGTCTGAGAACTTTGTAGCAGCTCTGTTATGTGTGCAATTTTAGGAAAAACATCACATAGGACCCACGTATTATTATTACCGTATTTTCCGGACTAGAAGTCGCTCCGGAGTATAAGTGGCACTCGCCAAAAAATGCATAATGAAGAAAAAAACGTATATAAGTCGTATTTTTTGGGGAAATTTATTTTACAAACTCCGACTCCAAGAACAGACATTTCATGTTGAAAGGCGAGTTATAGTAATAATAGAATAGAGAACAACAGCTGAATAGGTGTGCGCTATGCTAACGTAACACATTGATGGTTATTCAGCTACATGAAGCATAAACAACGAACTGAATAGGTGTCTCGTATGTTAACGTAATATATTAACAGTTATTCACATAACTATAGCATAAAGAACATAATATAACAAGTTCACCAAACTCACCATCTCACTCCTAATCGCTAAATCCTTTAAATTCTTCATCCTCGGTGTCGCTTCTGAACAACTCCGCCAACTCCGGAGGTAGACGAAGCGCCGCTTCCTCCTCTGCGTGGCTGTCGTCAGACTCAGCATCAGTTCCATTTCCAATTATTCCGCTCTTTCTCAGTTGTCTTTATAGCCTAAGTTGTTAGTGGTAATGTTTACATTTTAAATTGTCAGTGGTACAGGTGCAGCAGATGCTGGGACACAAGCCTAGAGCGCCCTCTAACCAACACCTGAAATATTTTAATATATAAGTCACACCTGAGTATACGTCACACCTGAGCCAGACGATGGAAAAAAGTGCGACTTATAGTCCAGAAAATACAGTAATCGTTTGTGGCTGTCCCATGTGCTGTGGTTCTGTGTAATGAGATATGAGCCTGAGACAGATTTCCTTCAGAGACTCGCTCTGATTATCACACGAAAACAGAAAACAAACACTGAAGACCATGGGATTATTGGCAAGATATAAAGGGACTCTTAACTTGATGTGTGCTGTGTGCTGTGAGCCTGTGTCCAGAAGTGTGCTGCCTATGCCCCACTAAAACCAGTAGAGGGAGCTACTGTACAAGAAATGACTGCTCCCAGCTTCAGTCTGCTGCTGAGGGCTGACATACAGCAGCAGTGTCCGGGGGAGAAGTCCTCGCAGTGATATGACAGCGATCAGGCATCACCTTCTGCGCACAGGCGAGCAATAACTCATTATGGGATGTATCAGGCAGCAGGAGAACATTTAGTCCTCAGAGCTGATGTGTTAGAAGCAGAAAAAGTTCAGGAGCTGAGTCAAAAAAACGAGGGCTACAGAAGACGTCAGGAGGTCAGGAAGGAACCGTGGTGCGAGTGAAGCCTCATCTCCTCATGACCCACTCTCATCTCTGTCATCTCCTACTCCTCTGTCCTGACCTGGGTTAGTCCTGGTTTAGTCCTGGTTTACACCTGGTTTAGTCCTGGTTTAGACCTGGTTTAGTCCTGGTTTACACCTGGTTTAGTCCTGGTTTAGTCCAGGTTTAGTCCTGGTTTAGTCCTGGTTTACACCTGGTTTAGTCCTGGTTTAGACCTGGTTTGGTCCTGGTTTAGTCCTGGTTTACACCTGGTTTAGTCCTGGTTTAGACCTGGTTTAGTCCTGGTTTAGTCCTGGTTTAGTCCTGGTTTAGACCTGGTTTAGTCCTGGTTTAGTCCAGGTTTAGTCCTGGTTTTGTCCTGGTTTACACCTGGTTTAGTCCTGGTTTAGACCTGGTTTGGTCCTGGTTTAGTCCTGGTTTAGACCTGGTTTAGTCCTGGTTTAGTCCAGGTTTAGTCCTGGTTTAGTCCTGGTTTAGTCCTGGTTTAGTCCTGGTTTAGACCTGGTTTAGTCCAGGTTTAGTCCTGGTTTAGTCCTGGTTTAGTTCTGGTTTAGTCATGCTTTAGTCATGCTTTATTCCTGGTTTAGTCCTGGTTTACACCTGGTTTAGTCCTGGTTTTGTCCTGGTTTAGTCCTGGTTTAGTCCTGGTTTAGTCCTGGTTTAGTCCTGGTTTACACCTGGTTTAGTCCTGGTTTTGTCCTGGTTTAGTCCTGGTTTAGTCCTTGCTTACCTTCTATCCTTTCATGTTTATTGTTTATCTCATCTTTTTAACTCCTTCCTTCCTTCCTTCTCTCCATTCATTTTAATGTTTTTGTTTATTTCCCGCTCTCTTTTTATCTTCCTAACTCCTTCCTTCCTTCCTTCCTAGATGTCTCCTTGTGTCCTTTCCTTGCTTCCTTGTTTTTTTACTTCCTTTTCTTCTCTTTTCGCCGTTAACCCCCGTTCCTCTCCTGACTCCTCTGCTCTCCGTTCGCAGACTTGACCAGCAGCAGCAGCAGTCGTCCCCGTAGCCCCGCCCCCTCTCCTCCCCCTCCCCTGCCCCCGAGCAGGCCGCCGCCCCCCACGCCGCCGCAGGACTCTCCCCGAGCCGCCTCCTCCTCGTCCTCCTCTTCTAACGCCAACGCCTCCCTGAGCAGAGCCGCCCCTCCGCCTCAGCTCTCTCTCAACAACAACAACACCAACCCCGGGACCGTCCCGGCCGCCGCCGCCGCACCTGTCCAAGCCACGCCTGTAGCCCCGCCCCCGACAGGTACGGCAGCAGCGGCGGGAGGCGGGGCAGCGGCGGGAGCGGGCGGCGGAGGTAACAGCGAGCGAGGGGCGGCGGCGGTAGTGGGCGGGGCCGGCGAGGACTGGGAGGACTCCGGTCTGAGGCAGCTGGAGACGGACTCCGAGGACGGGCCCCAGAGAGCCCCCAGAGCGGTGGACAATCAGTACTCTTTCTTTTAGAGACGCGCGGACTGAAGACGGACAAAGGTGCGGGGGACGGGGGGACGGACCAACGGGACAGTTACGGAAGGAAGGAGGAGGAAACTCAGCCGCGGTTTTAAATCTGTGGCAGAGAACGGCGTCTGGCCCAGTGGCACCAGCGAGGTCTGACTCAGGCACAAAATGGCCGCCCTGAAGTTCACACTTGTTACAATTAAATGGTACAGAGTTATTTACACTAGAGACGCAAGAGCTGTACATTTTAATGGTACTTCTCTGGTTTAGACCTGGTTTAGACCTGGTTTAGACCTGGTTTAGACCTGGTTTAGAACTGGTTTAGACCTGGTTTAGACCTGGTTTAGACCTGGTTTAGAACTGGTTTAGACTTGGTTTAGACCTGGTTTAGACCTGGTTTAGACCTGGTTTAGACCTGGTTTAGACCTGGTTAGACCTGGTTTAGACCTGGTTTAGACCTGGTTTAGACTTGTTGGGGACCAGGTTTAGCCCTGTGGGCCAGAGTAACATATTGTTCCTTTAAAGTTGGCCCTCGTTGGTGCCGTGGGCCTCTCTGGTCTGAGGTTTTCACGTCAGAGATGAGACTGGACTGAAGCTGGATGCTGGAGAGAGAGAGAGAGTCACAGCCATTCATAAACACAGTGTTTCTATGTGAACGGGCGAGCGAGGTGCTGTCCCAGTACTAACACTACAGAGAGAGAGAGAGAGAGAGCCGAGGCTGGTTTTAACACTAATGAAACGCACCGGGGTCAGTTTGGACACGGAGTTACCTCACAGTTACAGAAACACGGTCAGAGAGGGGTCGACGCGGGGTCACAGAGGGGTCACAGAGGGGTCAGGGCGGGGTCAGAGGGGTCACAGAGGGTTCACAGAGGGGTCACAGAGGGGTCACAGAGGGTTCACAGAGGGGTCACAGAGGGGGTCAGGGTGGGATCAGAGGGGTCAGAGAGGGGTCAGGGCGGGGGTCAGAGAATGGTCGGTGGGGTCAGAGCGGGGTCGGCACAGGTTACAGATTGATCTCTTTCTACCTAATGTCGTGTTTCGGCGGTGGGCGGAGCTCAGTAACTGTTCACAGGGGTGAGTAAAGCGTCCTGCTGATTCTGGACAGTTGTGTGTGAGTCCGAGCGCTCAGAGTCATGGACGTGTGGAGTCTCGAGAGAAAGCGGCACATCGCGGTTAGAGCCAAACGCCGAGCTACAGACGGATTCAATTCTGGAGTTTGGTCATGACAGAAAAAAACTTGTTCGTACAGATAGGATGAGCCGAGCGAGGGGTCACACGGGGGTCAGCTGGCCTTGTGTTTACGACAGTGCTGTACTCCTAAATGTAGGGGGCGCTCCAGAGAACATGAAAATGAAAAATTACTGCTTTAAATTTGATCTTAAGTGGTATTGAAAAGGTCTCAAAAAGTCCTGGAAAACCTGGAGGGGCCCTGCTCTTGGGACTTTAAAAATACTGATAAATGAGAAGGTGGTACTCCATCTGGTGGTACGAGGTGGTACTACAGCTCCCTCTGAACCACGTCGACTCCTCACAGGGTTTTACAGAGTTTTACAGCTGGAACTTACCTCAGACTCAGGCTTCGGCCTCTCTCTCTCGGACACTGTTCTTTCAGAGCGACTCCACAATAAAATAACAATAATAATAATAACAAAGACGGTCAGAATAGTATTAATTTCTAGGCTTTTATTTTGTAAAGTGTATGTAACACTCAGCTCTATGTTTTAACCTTACAGATGTACGTGCCTTTTTGATTTCTTGTGTTTATTTTCTGGATAAAAGACGACAGAGGAGGAAGTGTAAAGAGTTTTTCTACCTGTGCCTTTTCGTGTAACGCATTTATCGTCGTGACT
Source organism: Bostrychus sinensis (assembly GCA_020698575.1). Classification (NCBI taxonomy): domain Eukaryota; kingdom Metazoa; phylum Chordata; class Actinopteri; order Gobiiformes; family Eleotridae; genus Bostrychus; species Bostrychus sinensis. The sequence continues at coordinate 666,927 of CM036253.1, forward strand.
GCTTTACGTGGGGCCGGGGCTGGACCAGGACCTGTTCCCTCTCCGACCAATTGCGAGTGGGCGGGCTTTATGTGAGGCTCGGTCGCTCTGATTGGTTGAATGTTTCTCAGATGTGGCGTCGCTGCGTCCTCGTGGTCCTCGGTCCTGAGGTGAAAACTGTCCCTTGTCTCTCACACGGGACGCCTCCTGCTTCGTGGACAGAGCAGAGAAGTCGCACCTGTCGTATACGTTAGCTCTGCGACCGAACGTTGCTAACAGCGAGTGTGTGTAGGTTCAGAGCCCATCGTCCAGAACTTAACCTGATCTGCTGAACTTTAGGTTTTGCTGCTGAGACGTTTCAGTGTTTATTCAACCTAAACTTACAGGAAACAGGAAGTCAGTGATAGCCATTACCGGCCATGCATTCATAACTTTTTTTTTTTCTCAAATTGTCTCGTTATAACAACTTCATTTTCGCATTATAATGAGAAAACAAGGTTCATTTTCCTGAGATGATGAGATGTCTTGTTAAGCCGTTATCTCAGGAAAAATAAAGAATTAAGTTATAATGAGAAAGCGGGAGAAAAAAAGTAATGAATTCATGGCTGCTTACTGACTTACGTCCTCAAAACCTCCTCAAAACCTTCTCAAAACCTCCTCAAAGCCTCCTCAAAACCTCCCCAAAACTTCCTCAAAGCCTCCTCAAAGCCTCCTCAAAACCTCCTCAAAGCCTCCCCAAAGCCTCCTCAAAACCTCCTCAAAGCCTCCTCAAAGCCTCCCCAAAACCTCCTCAAAACCTCCTCAAAACCTCCTCAAAGCCTCCTCAAAGCCTCCCCAAAACCTCCTCAAAGCCTCCCCAAAGCCTCCTCAAAACCTCCTCAAAACCTCCCCAAAACCTCCTCAAAGCCTCCCCAAAGCCTCCTCAAAACCTCCTCAAAACCTCCTCAAAGCCTCCTCAAAGCCTCCTCAAAACCTCCTCAAAGCCTCCTCAAAACTTCCTCAAAGCCTCCTCAAAACCTCCCCAAAACCTCCCCAAAGCCTCCTCAAAACCTCCCCAAAACCTCCCCAAAGCCTCCCCAAAACCTCCCCAAAACCTCCCCAAAGCCTCCTCAAAACCTCCTCAAAACCTCCTCAAAACCTCCTCAAAGCCTCCTCAAAACCTCCTCAAAACCTCCTCAAAGCCTCCTCAAAACTTCCTCAAAGCCTCCTCAAAACCTCCCCAAAACCTCCCCAAAGCCTCCTCAAAACCTCCCCAAAACCTCCCCAAAGCCTCCCCAAAACCTCCTCAAAGCCTCCTCAAAGCCTGCTCACCTCCTTTTACAGAGGAGCGAGGATGGTGAACCTCCTCATTTTACCCCAGCAGCGTCTGTTCAGAGAGACACAGTCCACAGAGACCGGACCGGGACTGCAGACTCCCAGGTCTTTGGTCCGCAGGATGAGTCCCGGGTGGTTTTAAGTCCAGTCCCGGCCCCGCCCCTCCAGCTCACGGCGGTCCTGGTTCAGATCCCGGTCCAGAGCCGGTCCCTGTCTCCTCTTCTTCATGTTTCTCTGTTCAAACTCTCTGTGCCTTTTGTCTTCGTGGCTGGGACCGTGTGAGGTTAGTTCAGGTACGTTCAGTTTAACGATAACAGTATAATATAAACTCAGACAAACTACACACGCCTCCTGTCTTTATTATTATGGTTATTATTACATTTTTATTATTATTATTATTATTATGTGTCCTTATTCTGGGTTAAATGTGCAGGTTTTCTCTTATTTACATTGAGTCTGTGGGCGGACATTTTTAACACCATTCAGATCCAGCAAGACATTTTAAATTTTAATTTCATTTTATGTTTTTCTTTTATACAGGGTTTCTGCGGGGTCTTAAAAAGTCTTAAATTTGCCTTGATGCAGATCTGAAATATGTTTAAACAGGTGTCAAATCTGTCACATACATTAGAGGCAACTTCCTAAAATGTCTACTTAAACGCTCAAAGGCATGTGACCGTCGCTGATACGAGAGCAGAGACCTTTTCTTACCAAGACCAAGATGCTTTGCTGCAAACCTGTGTGAAGTTGCCCCCCCCCCCACACATGATTGAAAATTAACAAAACTCAGTCAGTTCATTTGTGCATCGTTTGTGCTCCCTCTGTTTTTGCTGTTGCTGTTGAAGCAGCAGTGGAATAAACCAGGACTGAACTATGGCTGCTATGACAGGGTTCAGTAGTTTTTTTGCTGAGGGATGTTGACACAAGGGACATTTTCCAATCATTTGTGTGTTGTTTGGATTTCCTGACAGTTGTCAAACTCAGCTACACATCTGCTCGCACACAGCTCACCTGTACAGTTATCTGTATAGAATTTAAAAGTGAGCTTTACTATAAAGCCTCACATTTTGTGTCAGCAGGACGTAAACGAGGAGTTTATTTACCTTCTCATTAGTTACACATTTCGTTGGGTTCGCCTACTTGCAATAAAGATGGGGCTGTGTAAAAACAAATGAATTATTAGTATTTCAAAAATGAAGGAAGCACAAACGTTAATTTTGCGTGCACAAATAATGCATAAACAAATGACACCATTTTGGAGCGATTTGGACGATATGGGGGGGGGGGTTATCTAAAAAAAACAATTGTGCACAAATTCTCATTTTGTGTGCACAAACGAACTGACATAGTTTTGTTAATTTTCAATCATGTGGGGGGGGCAACTTCACACAGGTTTGCAGCATAGGTCTTATTTTTCTTGAACAGTGGTCTTCAATTAAACCGATTGAAGTCTGCAGAAACCCTGTTATATATATTTTTTATTAAAATACTTAGCCACTAAAGTTTTTTTTAATTAATATTTTATTAATTTTGAGCACTTTTTTTATTAATTTTGTTTTATCATACTAATATTAGTGTAATGGAAAAATCCAGTAAACACCACATTATAAAACTTTTTAGTGTTATTTATATAAATATTTATCAGTATTTACTCTAAAGTTTTCTGTATTTAATGGGGAAAAGTTTTAAAGTTCAGTTTTAGACTCTGTTGGGCCGCCGTAGTCTTCTGACTCAATGATGAACTCTAATCGTGTCTGAATGTAACCCAGGTTCTCTGAGTTTATAGTTGGACCTCTGTGAATCAGAATCTGGGAAACAAATCTGTCTGCGGGAAACTTATTACCGTTTAAGCGATAATATTTTTAACCCTTTTGATTTGTAAGTTTTGTTTTTGTTTAGTTTTTTTCAAATTTGCAAATACGAGAGGTCATTTTTATTGCAAAAGTACCCCATATTTTATTTTTATTTTACAAAAATAAAGCGCAGAGTGGATTATTTGGCTTTATGTTATTAGAGCCTCACATTTGCGAATACTTTATAACAAAAAAGGGCCCAGTGTATGTCAAAAATCACACTTGTACCATTAGTGTTAAAAAAGGCCGTATACAGAAGCTCAGTTTAAGGTGGTATTCATATGTTTCACATTCTATTTATTTTGTCTAAACTAAAGCAGAACCAAACCATGACGTTCTAATGGAAGTCAATGGGACACGGTTTGTCTTCAACAACATTAGTATTTGCAGATTTTCATGCCTCCAACGGTAAAACAACAAATTAAGAAGTCCACAAAATGTCCACAGACGGTCTCTAATGGTGTCAGGGTGCAAATGTTCCGCCCCTTAACGTGTAGTGAGTTATGTTTTTTTACCCCAGATGCCCTTCCTGACATGGACAGAACAGTGTTTGAAGCAACCTGAGCTGAGAGATACCGCAGGACTGCAGGGACGTAACGAGACGCCGCAGGACTGCAGGGACGTAACGAGACGCCGCAGGACTGCAGGGACATAACGAGACACCGCAGGACTGCAGGGACATAACGAGACACCGCAGGACTGCTGGGACATAACGAGACACCGCAGGACTGCAGGGACATAACGAGACGCCGCAGGACTGCAGGGACGTAACGAGACGCCGCAGGACTGCAGGGACGTAACGAGACGCCGCAGGACTGCAGGGACGTAACGAGACGCCGCAGGACTGCAGGGACGTAACGAGACGCCGCAGGACTGCAGGGACGTAACGAGACGCCGCAGGACTGCAGGGACGTAACGAGACGCCGCAGGACTGCAGGGACGTCACGAGACACCGCAGGACTGCAGGGACGTAACGAGACACCGCAGGACTGCAGGGACGTAAACAGACACCGCAGGACTGCAGGGACATAACGAGACACCGCAGGACTGCAGGGACATAACGAGACACCGCAGGACTGCAGGGACGTAAACAGACACCGCAGGACTGCAGGGACATAACGAGACACCGCAGGACTGCAGGGACATAAACAGACACCGCAGGACTGCAGGGACATAAACAGACACCGCAGGACTGCAGGGACATAAACAGACACCGCAGGACTGCAGGGACATAACGAGACACCGCAGGACTGCAGGGACATAACGAGACACCGCAGGACTGCAGGGACATAACGAGACACCGCAGGACTGCAGGGACATAACGAGACACCGCAGGACTGCAGGGGCATAACGAGACACCGCAGGACTGCAGGGACATAAAGAGACACCGCAGGACTGCAGGGACATAACGAGACACCGCAGGACTGCAGGGACATAAACAGACACTGCAGGACTGCAGGGACGTAAACAGACACCGCAGGACTGCAGGGACATAAACAGACACCGCAGGACTGCAGGGACATAAACAGACACCGCAGGACTGCAGGGACATAACGAGACACCGCAGGACTGCAGGGACATAACGAGACACCGCAGGACTGCAGGGACATAACGAGACACCGCAGGACTGCAGGGACATAACGAGACACTGGAGTTTAGAAAAGAGCCGTCATCAGACTGTAAAACCAGGACCAGGCTTGGAGCCACAACCAGGGGCCTCCACCAGGGGCCTCCACCAGGGGCCTCCACCAGGGGCCTCCACCAGGGGCCTCCACCAGGGGCCTCCACCAGGGGCCTCCACCAGGTGTCACCAGAGACCACACAGACAGCGGCACTAAAACATTTTATTCCAGTTTAAGCAGAGCTCATGTAGTAAACAGAACAAAGGTCAGGGGTCACAGGTTCAATTTAAAAACAGTTAAACATTCTCAGGAAGTGTCAGAAAAACTACAGTGTCCCATCATGCACCGGGGTCAGCTCTGTCCCATCATGCACCGGGGTCAGCCCTGTCCCATCATGCACCGGGGTCAGCCCTGTCCCATCATGCACCGGGGTCAGCCCTGTCCCATCATGCACCGGGGTCAGCCCTGTCCCATCATGCACCGGGGTCAGCCCTGTCCCATCATGCACCGGGGTCAGCCCTGTCCCATCATGCACTGGGCTGGTTGTCCACTTTCTGAAACGAGAGAGGAGTCCGTGAGCAGAGCAGACACAGCTCAGACTCTGCTGAGGAAACTAAAATCTGTCTCTAGTGAAAGTTTTCTGTGCAGGTTCTCAGTCGTCCAGACGTCAGTAAAGACAGGAAGTTCATCGGGACAAGGTTTGTTTTAGAAAACATCTCACCCTTCCTTCACAGGGCTTAGTCAGAGTCTAGTTCTCTCCAGAGGCAGAGGTCAGACCTGAGGACACCCAGCAGCCAGTCCTGAACGTCCCGGACCGGAGTCCGAGGCGGGGTCCTGAACGTCCCGGAGCGGAGTCCGAGGCGGGGTCCTGAACGTCCCGGAGCGGAGTCCGAGGCGGGGTCCTGAACGTCCCGGACCGGAGCATGAGGCGGGGTCCTGAACGTCCCGGACTGGAGTCTGAGGCGGGGTCCTGAACGTCCCGGACCGGAGTCTGAGGCGGGGTCCTGAACGTCCCGGACCGGAGTCTGAGGCGGGGTCCTGAACGTCCCGGAGCGGAGTCCGAGGCGGGGTCCTGAACGTCCCGGACCGGAGTCTGAGGCGGGGTCCTCAACGTCCCGGACCGGAGTCTGAGGCGGGGTCCTCAACGTCCCGGACCGGAGCATGAGGCGGGGTCCTGAACGTCCCGGACCGGAGTCTGAGGCGGGGTCCTGAACGTCCCGGAGCGGAGTCCGAGGCGGGGTCCTGAACGTCCCGGACCGGAGCATGAGGCGGGGTCCTGAACGTCCCGGACTGGAGTCTGAGGCGGGGTCCTGAACGTCCCGGACCGGAGTCTGAGGCGGGGTCCTGAACGTCCCGGACCGGAGTCTGAGGCGGGGTCCTGAACGTCCCGGAGCGGAGTCCGAGGCGGGGTCCTGAACGTCCCGGACCGGAGTCTGAGGCGGGGTCCTCAACGTCCCGGACCGGAGTCTGAGGCGGGGTCCTCAACGTCCCGGACCGGAGCATGAGGCGGGGTCCTGAACGTCCCGGACCGGAGTCTGAGGCGGGGTCCTGAACGTCCCGGACCGGAGTCAGAGGCGGGGTCCTCAACGTCCCGGACCGGAGTCCGAGGCGGGGTCCTGAACGTCCCGGACCGGAGTCTGAGGCGGGGTCCTGAACGTCCCGGACCGGAGTCAGAGGCGGGGTCCTGAACGTCCCGGACCGGAGTCTGAGGCGGGGTCCTGAACGCGGACCTCTGCCTCTGAAGAGAACTGCTGTATAAACTTCCACTCACAGCAGTTCTCAGCAGAAATGACTGAGGCCTTTGACAAAATATCTTCTAAAAACAAACCTCGTCCCGATGACTTTCCTGTTTCACCTTTTTGTTCAGTAAAAGTAACTTTACTTCAGAATAATACAACTGAGGATGAGAACAGATTAGATACTTTACTGATCCCGAAGGAGTTTTTCCTGAAGAGAAGGGGGCTCCTGGGTCTGTTTAGTGTAGTTATTGTTTGTGTCTGGTTGTGTGTTTGTGTCTGGTTGTGTGTTTGTGTCTGGTTGTGTGTTTGTGTCTGGTTGTGTGTTTGTGTCTGGTTGTGTGTTTGTGTCTGGTTGTGTGTTTGTGTCTGGTTGTGTGTTTGTGTCTGGTTGTGTGTTTGTGTCTGGTTGTGTGTACAACAGTAAGAGAGAATAAACTCACAGCTGGTTGGTTCACGTAGTCCTCATCGCTGCTGTCACTGTCCGAGTCTGAAAACACACCAGAGTGAGACCAAAACCAGGACTAAACCCGGTCTAAACCAGGACTAAACCAGGACTAAACCAGGACTAAACCCGGTCTAAACCAGGACTAAACCAGGACTAAACCAGGACTAAACCAGGACTAAACCAGGTGTCCAGGTCTGGACCTTCAGTTGGAGATTCACATCCGCAAACCTAATGTAACATTTCACTTTGGCTTCTAAAAGGTTTGGATACAACAACACTGCCTCCTAGTGGCCACTGCAGGAGTAACCAGACAGAAACCCACAGGTGATAAAGTTAGGAACTGTGTGACTGGATTATTTTCTTCAGTCTTTCAAGAAACCAAGTGGCCTCAGTTACCTGAGGTTTACAGGACTCAGTTATAAATGAGATGTTAGAGTCCAGGTCCTGAGAGGGTTAGGCCTGGACGTGGACTCTGTGTCTTCTCAAGCTGCAAAGCTACTAAACCGAGCCTGGAAACTAAACCAGGCCTGGAAACTAAACCGAGCCTGGAAACTAAACCAGGCCTGGAAACTAAACCGAGCCTGGAAACTAAACCAGGCCTGGAAACTAAACCGAGCCTGGAAACTAAACCAGGCCTGGAAACTAAACCGAGCCTGGAAACTAAACCGAGCCTGGAAACTAAACCAGGCCTGGAAACTAAACCGGGCCTGGAAACTAAACCGAGCCTGGAAACTAAACCGAGCCTGGAAACTAAACCGGGCCTGGAAACTAAACCGAGCCTGGAAACTAAACCGGGCCTGGAAACTAAACCGAGCCTGGAAACTAAACCGAGCCTGGAAACTAAACCGGGCCTGGAAACTAAACCGAGCCTGGAAACTAAACCGGGCCTGGAAACTAAACCGGGCCTGGAAACTAAACCGAGCCTGGAAACTAAACCGGGCCTGGAAACTAAACCGAGCCTGGAAACTAAACCGGGCCTGGAAACTAAACCGAGCCTGGAAACTAAACCGAGCCTGGAAACTAAACCGAGCCTGGAAACTAAACCAGGCCTGGAAACTAAACCGAGCCTGGAAACTAAACCAGGCCTGGAAACTAAACCGGGCCTGGAAACTAAACCGGGCCTGGAAACTAAACCGGGCCTGGAAACTAAACCGGGCCTGGAAACTAAACCGGGCCTGGAAACTAAACTGGGCCTGGAAACTAAACCGAGCCTGGAAACTAAACCAGGCCTGGAAACTAAACCGGGCCTGGAAACTAAACCGGGCCTGGAAACTAAACCGGGCCTGGAAACTAAACCGGGCCTGGAAACTAAACCGGGCCTGGAAACTAAACTGGGCCTGGAAACTAAACCGGGCCTGGAAACTAAACCGAGCCTGGAAACTAAACCGGGCCTGGAAACTAAACCGAGAAGCTCCCACTCAGCTCTGTGTTTTCGGTCACGACACCTGGCACCGGACACATCCTGTTTTACCTGAAGACCTCGGCTCGACCGGACCAAGGACTGGTCTACGGCAGGAAACCGCCGGCGACGCCTCAGGGACCAGAGCGGCCGTCCCCTCATCTCCTGGTCCTGCGACCGGGGACGGACATTCAGAGTTTGGCCTCAGAATCATTAGAATTCATGTTTACTTTATTTCCTTAAAACCTCCCATAAACTCATCACCAGGACTAAACCAGGTCTGAACCAGGTCTGAACCAGGTCTGAACCAGGTCTGAACCAGGTCTAAACCGGTTCTAAACCGGTTCTAAACCAGGACTAAACCAGGTCTGAACCAGGACTAAACCAGGACTTACTCTGAGGCGGAGTCTTCACATTCAGATAATCGTCTAAAGAGAAAATAAACCATTTTTAAGCCATTTTCCACAGAGCTGTGATTGGCTAAGAGTCCAGCCAGTCATGTGACTGGACGGAGGGCTGTGATTGGTCGACAGGGCTCACCTGATTGATCGATGTTTACGTAGGCGTGATCGTCTGAGGACAGAGAACAGAGTTTAGACCGGGCCCAGACTCAGGACTTAGATCCAGGTCATGTGACTTTTACTGCACCTGAGTCTGAGCTGGGCGTGGACGCTCTGCTCTCATTGGTCACAGAGGGACGAAGAGGCGTGTCTTCAGGAATGACCTCACTGAAAACACAACAAACTTTACCTGTACACACCTGAGGACAATCAGAGACACTTCACCTGTACACATGTGTCTCTGTCTCTTACAGGTGTCTCTCGTGTCTCTTACAGGTGTCTCTCATGTCCCTTACAGGTGTGTCTTGTGTCTCTTACAGGTGTCTCTCATGTCCCTTACAGGTGTGTCTTGTGTCTCTTACAGGTGTCTCTTGTGTCTCTTACAGGTGTCTCTCATGTCCCTTACAGGTGTGTCTTGTGTCTCTTACAGGTGTCTCTTGTGTCCCTTACAGGTGTCTCTTGTGTCTCTTACAGGTGTCTCTCGTGTCTCTTACAGGTGTCTCTCGTGTCTCTTACAGGTGTGTCTTGTGTCTCTTACAGGTGTCTCTGTCCCTTACAGGTGTCTCTCATGTCCCTTACAGGTGTGTCTTGTGTCTCTTACAGGTGTCTCTTGTGTCTCTTACAGGTGTCTCTCGTGTCTCTTACAGGTGTGTCTTGTGTCTCTTACAGGTGTCTCTGTCCCTTACAGGTGTCTCTGTCCCTTACAGGTGTCTCTGTCCCTTACAGGTGTCTCTTGTGTCTCTTACAGGTGTCTCTCATGTCTCTTACAGGTGTCTCTCGTGTCTCTTACAGGTGTCTCTTGTGTCTCTTACAGGTGTCTCTTGTGTCTCTTACAGGTGTGTCTCATGTCCCTTACAGGTGTCTCTTGTGTCCCTTACAGGTGTCTCTTGTGTCTCTTACAGGTGTCTCTTGTGTCTCTTACAGGTGTCTCTTGTGTCTCTTACAGGTGTCCCTTGTGTCTCTTACAGGTGTCTCTTGTGTCTCTTACAGGTGTCTCTTGTGTCTCTTACAGGTGTCTCTCGTGTCTCTTACAGGTGTGTCTCATGTCCCTTACAGGTGTCTCTTGTGTCCCTTACAGGTGTCTCTCATGTCTCTTACAGGTGTGTCTTGTGTCTCTTACAGGTGTCTCTCGTGTCCCTTACAGGTGTGTCTCGTGTCTCTTACAGGTGTCTCTTGTGTCTCTTACAGGTGTCTCTCATGTCCCTTACAGGTGTGTCTTGTGTCTCTTACAGGTGTCTCTTGTGTCTCTTACAGGTGTCTCTCATGTCCCTTACAGGTGTCTCTTGTGTCTCTTACAGGTGTCTCTGTCTCTTACAGGTGTGTCTCGTGTCTGTTACAGGTGTCTCTTGTGTCCCTTACAGGTGTCTCTCATGTCTCTTACAGGTGTGTCTTGTGTCTCTTACAGGTGTCTCTCATGTCTCTTACAGGTGTCTCTTGTGTCTCTTACAGGTGTCTCTTGTGTCCCTTACAGGTGTCTCTCATGTCTCTTACAGGTGTGTCTTGTGTCTCTTACAGGTGTCTCTTGTGTCTCTTACAGGTGTCTCTCATGTCCCTTACAGGTGTCTCTTGTGTCCCTTACAGGTGTCTCTCATGTCTCTTACAGGTGTGTCTTGTGTCTCTTACAGGTGTCTCTTGTGTCTCTTACAGGTGTGTCTTGTGTCTCTTACAGGTGTCTCTTGTGTCTCTTACAGGTGTCTCTCATGTCTCTTACAGGTGTGTCTTGTGTCTCTTACAGGTGTCTCTCATGTCTCTTACAGGTGTGTCTTGTGTCTCTTACAGGTGTCTCTTGTGTCTCTTACAGGTGTGTCTCATGTCCCTTACAGGTGTCTCTTGTGTCTCTTACAGGTGTCTCTGTCTCTTACAGGTGTGTCTCGTGTCTGTTACAGGTGTCTCTTGTGTCCCTTACAGGTGTCTCTCATGTCTCTTACAGGTGTGTCTTGTGTCCCTTACAGGTGTCTCTCATGTCTCTTACAGGTGTCTCTTGTGTCCCTTACAGGTGTCTCTCATGTCTCTTACAGGTGTGTCTTGTGTCTCTTACAGGTGTGTCTTGTGTCTCTTACAGGTGTCTCTCGTGTCCCTTACAGGTGTCTCTCATGTCTCTTACAGGTGTCTCTTGTGTCCCTTACAGGTGTCTCTCATGTCTCTTACAGGTGTGTCTTGTGTCTCTTACAGGTGTGTCTTGTGTCTCTTACAGGTGTGTCTTGTGTCTCTTACAGGTGTGTCTCGTGTCTCTTACAGGTGTCTCTTGTGTCTCTTACAGGTGTCTCTCGTGTCTCTTACAGGTGTCTCTTGTGTCCCTTACAGGTGTCTCTCATGTCTCTTACAGGTGTGTCTTGTGTCTCTTACAGGTGTGTCTTGTGTCTCTTACAGGTGTCTCTCATGTCTCTTACAGGTGTGTCTTGTGTCTCTTACAGGTGTGTCTCGTGTCTCTTACAGGTGTGTCTCGTGTCTCTTACAGGTGTCTCTCATGTCTCTTACAGGTGTGTCTTGTGTCTCTTACAGGTGTGTCTTGTGTCTCTTACAGGTGTGTCTTGTGTCTCTTACAGGTGTGTCTTGTGTCTCTTACAGGTGTCTCTTGTGTCCCTTACAGGTGTCTCTCATGTCTCTTACAGGTGTCTCTTGTGTCCCTTACAGGTGTCTCTCATGTCTCTTACAGGTGTCTCTCATGTCTCTTACAGGTGTCTCTTGTGTCCCTTACAGGTGTCTCTCGTGTCTCTTACATATATCCAGGATCTGCAGAGTCCTCCACGTCGCTCCCATTGTTCACGTAGGGCCCTGGACAGAGACAGGTTTAGAGAGGACAGAGCGACAGACGACGGGGGACGGGGACAGAGGGACAAATGTCTCTCACCTTCATTCTCATAGCTGTTGTTACTCTCTGTACACAAACACAGAAGTACAGTTACTTCAGAGTACTGCAGTAAAACCTCACTCACACACAGATCACAGACGGCTGAAGCCTGCCCCGGCTGCTGTGGGCCTGAGGCGGGGGACACTCTGGACAGGGGACAGTTGGACGCAGGGCAGACACTTAGAGACATTTTTTTGCCTGGTTTGGACAGGTTTGGGGACAGTAGTAGTGCCTGTGTGTACTACGGTGGCCCTGAAGAGCAAGTCACTCCAACAAAATAAAAACCACACGCACAAATACAAAAACACGCTCACACATTTGGAAACGTGCACACAAAACATAGATTTAAGTGCGCGCTTTCGTATTTTTGTGTGTGTTTTTGTATCTGTGTGTGTGTTTTTGTAAAGGTATGCGTGTTTTGGTATTTGTGAGCGTGTTTTTGTATTCATAAGTGTGTTTTTGTACTTGTGAGCCTGTTTTCATATTTGTCTGTGTGTTTTTGTACTTCTGTGTGTGTTTTTGTACTTTTGTGTGTTTTTGTATCTGTGAGCGTGTTTTTGTACTTGTGTGTGTGTTTTTGTACTTTTCTGTGTTTTTGCATCTGTGAGCGTGTTTTCATACTTCTGTGTATTTTTATATTTGTGTGCGTGTTTTCATACTCCTGTGTGTGTTTTTGTACTACTGTGTGTGTTTTTGTACTCCTGTGTGTGTGTTTTTGTCCTCCTGTGTGTGTTTTTGTACTCCTGTGTGTGTGTTTTTGTACTCCTGTGTGTTTTTGTACTCCTGTGTGTGTTTTTGTACTCCTGTGTGTGTTTTTGTACTTCTGTGTGTGTGTTTTTGTACTCGTGTGTGTTTTTGTACTCCTGTGTGTGTTTTTGTACTCCTGTGTGTGTTTTTGTATATATGTGTGTGTGTTTTTGTACTCCTGTGTGTGTTTTTGTACTCCTGTGTGTGTGTTTTTGTACTCCTGTGTGTGTGTTTTTGTACTCTTGTGTGTTTTTGTACGTGTGTGTGTGTTTTTGTACTCCTGTGTGTGTTTTTGTACGTGTGTGTGTGTGTTTTTGTACTACTGTGTGTGTTTTTGTACTCCTGTGTGTGTTTTTGTACTCTTGTGTGTTTTTGTACTCTTGTGTGTTTTTGTACGTGTGTGTGTGTTTTTGTACTCCTGTGTGTGTTTTTGTACGTGTGTGTGTTTTTGTACGTGTGTGTGTGTTTTTGTACTCCTGTGTGTGTTTTTGTACTCTTGTGTGTGTTTTTGTACTCTTGTGTGTGTTTTTGTACGTGTGTGTGTGTTTTTGTACGTGTGTGTGTGTTTTTGTACTCCTGTCTGTGTGTTTTTGTACTCTTGTGTGTGTTTTTGTACTCCTGTGTGTGTGTTTTTGTACTCCTGTGTGTGTTTTTGTACTCTTGTGTGTGTTTTTGTACTCCTGTGTGTGTGTTTTTGTACTCCTGTGTGTGTTTTTGTACTCTTGTGTGTTTTTGTACGTGTGTGTGTTTTTGTACGTGTGTGTGTGTTTTTGTACTCCTGTGTGTGTTTTTGTACTCCTGTGTGTGTTTTTGTACTCCTGTGTGTGTGTTTTTGTACGTGTGTGTGTGTTTTTGTACTCCTGTGTGTGTTTTTGTACTCCTGTGTGTGTTTTTGTACTCCTGTGTGTGTTTTTGTACTCCTGTGTGTGTGTTTTTGTACTCTTGTGTGTGTTTTTGTACGTGTGTGTGTGTTTTTGTACTCCTGTGTGTGTTTTTGTACTCTTGTGTGTGTTTTTGTACTCTTGTGTGTGTTTTTGTACGTGTGTGTGTGTTTTTGTACTCCTGTGTGTGTTTTTGTACTCCTGTGTGTGTTTTTGTACTCTTGTGTGTGTTTTTGTACGTGTGTGTGTGTTTTTGTACTCCTGTGTGTGTTTTTGTACTCCTGTGTGTTTTTGTACTCTTGTATGTGTTTTTGTACGTGTGTGTGTGTGTTTTTGTACGTGTGTGTGTGTTTTTGTACTCCTGTGTGTGTTTTTGTACTCTTGTGTGTGTTTTTGTACTCCTGTGTGTGTGTTTTTGTACTCCTGTGTGTGTGTTTTTGTACTCCTGTGTGTGTGTTTTTGTACTCCTGTGTGTGTTTTTGTACTCCTGTGTGTGTTTTTGTACTCTTGTGTGTGTTTTTGTACTCTTGTGTGTGTTTTTGTACTCCTGTGTGTGTTTTTGTACTCCTGTGTGTGTTTTTGTACTCTTGTGTGTGTTTTTGTACTCCTGTGTGTGTGTTTTTGTACTCCTGTGTGTGTGTTTTTGTACTCCTGTGTGTGTGTTTTTGTACTCCTGTGTGTTTTTGTGCTCCTGTGTGTGTGTTTTTGTACTCCTGTGTGTTTTTGTGCTCCTGTGTGTGTGTTTTTGTACTCCTGTGTGTGTGTTTTTGTACTCCTGTGTGTGTTTTTGTACTCCTGTGTGTGTTTTTGTACTCCTGTGTGTGTGTTTTTGTACTCCTGTGTGTGTGTTTTTGTACTCCTGTGTGTGTTTTTGTACTCCTGTGTGTGTTTTTGTACTCCTGTGTGTGTGTTTTTGTACTCCTGTGTGTGTGTTTTTGTACTC